>WEIU01020978.1:27348-52725 GCA_013389925.1 Aegithalos caudatus
GCATTAATATACAGAAACCAAGAGTACCCCACAACAGTTCCTCAAAATTTAAACAGGGCTGGAGTCTTTTACTCTCCCTTCCTCCTTGGAGTGTCACAGCTTTGGGGTGATGCAAAAAATAGCTGCGGTGTAAACCAATTTTTCCGGACCACAACTGCTCCTGCTTATGTCCCTCCCCAGCAATTCTCATGCTCTCTTATCTGCAGGTTGTGTGCTAGGCACTGCTCCAAAAAGCACTTTTGCAGCACTATTTTTGTGATAGTACTTTTATACAGCTTGGGAATTTCTTAGTTCATGTACCTTCTATGCCATCCTTCTGTCTGCTGACTTTGGGAAGCTCAAGGAGCCGGGCACTAGCAAGAGGCAGCAGCTGTATCTGGTACATATCCTTCTCATGTCTGTATGTCCAGCAGCATCAGAATTTATTGACCCGAGACACACAGCTCACAGGCTAGCTCTGGTTTGCTAGAAGGAGGGTCTGACTGTGCTAAGTACAATAGTGTTTCTGAATAGTGCCTGTGTATTAGCATATGAGCCTGTAAATAAATAAAAAGTCATTAATATTTGGGAGAACATTTCTGCCTCCTGTCACAATGAAGCATACTGAAAGATTGCTGTGAGTCTATGTGCTATTTCTGGTAACAATGTAATGTGCTGAAGTGTCTCATTTCTTATGTACTCTAGATAAGTGTGCATGGTAGCAATACCTGTAATCTGCTGTAGAAATTCTGCTGTAAAAGTAATAACAAAGTAGCTACTTTGTGATGTATTTCTCCACTTAAGGCTGCTAGAGGGGTTCTAAATTGATTTAAGTGTGACTTTGTTAAACTGTATTAAAATCTAAAGCCATTAAAATATTATCAGCTGATGGGCCTTGCAGGAATTTTACTTCATGAACAAAACCATGGCTTAGAGATAACTTTTTCCAAAAGAATGATTTTATCTCATCTTTCTCTTTCAGTCCCTGGAATCTAGACTCCAATGAATGATGGACAAATATTTCTAATCTGTGACTGTTTCATTGTTCTCCTCTGTAGCTCTACTATCTCTGTAGCTTTTCTCCCTTTTCTGCATGACTGTGTAGATGTGCTTGACAGCTGACTGCCACAGACTTGGGATACTGCTCTGGTTTAGCAAGGGTATATAGAGAGAGGTAACAAATCTTGATGGCAAAATCAAGTGGTTTTGTGATGATAGTGATAGTGATGATGAAGTTACCTGTGCAGAACTGCAAAAGAACTTTGTGGGACTATGTATTTGGGGATTAAAATTACAGATAAAATTTAACAAGGTAAATACAGGCTGGTGCACACAGGACATAGCCTTGCTCTCCCTTCCCCCATGAGTTTACAGAGAAAATATAAAATAAATGGTCTGAGCTGACATTAATGAATCAGGACTTGGACTTCAGCTTATAATAGAAAGTTGCATGACAAAATCTACTTAGTGATCAAAAAAAAGCACACTAACTTTTGGAAAGTATTAGGAAAGGATACTAGAGAAGAGAATTTTTGTGGCGTGTAAATCTGTAGTGGATCTATCTTCTTTTGCTTTCAGAAAGTTTGTCATTGGTTTAGAAAATATCTAGAAAAGGACAAATCAGGACAGAAGTGGATCTTGCATACACTATAGGTAATTACACAGTGGAAACTCTTCACCACATGTTGCTGTGAAACCTAACATTTTCCACCTACAATTTAATTTCATTTTTTAATGAAAATTAAACTAGCTAATGGAAGGTGAATACCTGAAGCCTTCTAAATTGTGAAAAATCATTTTTGACTCAGGAACCCTATAAGCTGCAAATTCTGAGGACCTAAAAAGGATTTAGGGGAAGACTAACTATATCCTTGCTTTGCTCTGAAGGCACCTCTCTAGGAGAACTTTTGGCCCATCTTAGTGAAAACAGGTGAGAAATTCCTACTCAGACAATTTTTATAATCACATGATGTAAAAAATATAAATATAAACCTTCTAAAGCACCTCTAGAGAAGGAAGACACAAAGTTGACAGAAAGGCTTAACTTTCTGCTTCAGTGGTTGTAGTAAGGTTTTAAAAGTGTATAGGAACAGACATAAAACTGAGATTCAAACTGGACAAAAACCACAGATAGTGTTCGAGGTTCTTCAGACAAGAATTGCTCTAAGTGACAAAAGTTAATTAAATATTGTGGTTCTAGTTTGGAATTATGAATTTTATGTGTAATCTGTGTTGCTCTTTGAAAATATTTAGTCCCAAACAATTTACCTGATAAAGATTTTTCAAATACTTGTTCTTAAGTGAGGGGAAAAGTACACAATGAGAAAGAATAAACATGTTGAAAGAAGGACTTTTGGGATGATTTTTTTTTTTTTAATTTTTTTTTTTTTTAACTATTCACAGCTAAATGAACTCAAGGTCGTGTTAATTTTGTTGTCTCGTACTTACACTTGCAGGGAGTTTTTTCTTTTCTGCCAATTTGTTTCCAAGTGGTTTTTGGCCAGAAAGTATTAATAAATAAACCTCTAGTAATTCCATGTTCTTTCATTTTTTTAACCATGTGTTCGTGGGGAAGTTATTTTTAATCTACTAATAATTATTTATGTAGCTTCTATTTTCCACTATATATAACTTTTTGCTTCAAGCCTGTATAATTTTTAATACTGAGATCTTGAAAATAATACTAACTTGCATAAAACTGAGGAGCCAGTTTAAGAATTCTATCAATGAATAACACTTTTTTCTCCCTTAGATTTTTTTTTTTTTTAAGGAACAAAGAATATTTCCCTTTGTGTGTCTGTTTTGACACAGACACTTTCTTCAGCGAGTATCTGTTAATGGACACCCCCTATTTTGGAAGGACAATGGCTAAAACATCCCCAAGGCATCAGAGGCTGTATTTGTCCTAGAGGTCCTTAAATGTTTGTGTGTGCATATAAAACATAAAATCTAATTTAAAATATATCATATTCTCTACTTTGCTTTTTTAAAGTCTTACTTTTAAAAGGTCAAGTATTTGAAAAAATCAGTGATTCTATCTCTTAGTTCATCCTAACTGAAAGGTCCTATTATCTGTGTCAAGATGAAATCATGCACTATAACAAATATAGGGATTTCATGGCTAAAGTAGAACTTAGAGTGGAGCTACGCCATAAAAGTGTAAGACTGAGGTCCATAGATACTGTCTTTCAAATTTAGCCATGGGTATATCCTTCTTTGACTTAAAAGTCTTGAAAGAGCTCTGATTCAGAGATCCTTTTGCAGCTCTCAGTGCTGAGCTCTGAGTCACTGCCTGATATGATGCATGGTTCCACCTATGTGCTACCCTCCAAATATGCACAACTCCTTGTTGTCAGGATCAGATTCTCATATAAATGCTGTTGTGGTCAGTTTGTTTGTCTCAAGAGAGAAAGAAGTAGCCACCACTCACTGGATAACAAAACCATTCAGTCAACTTGTGGGAGATTAGGATTCAGTCCTTCTCACAGCCTGAGAAAGCTCGGAATTTCCCACTCCAGTGTATCCAAAGCAAGAAAGAAGAATGATGATTGTCCTCATTGTCTTCCAGACTTTAGTCAAGAGAAAGGTGGCTGCAAGTTGCAACAGGGGAGCTCTGTGCTTGGTGAAAGCACAGGGTCCCTGTCTCTGCATAGCACCATGTCACCTCTTTTGTAGCTGGGGCATTCAGCACTGGAATGACACTGTTGTACTGCACTGAGAAAGCTTCCGTGCTGTTGCGAGGAGTAGGAAACAAGAAGTTACAGGGAGGGGCAGGACATCTTCATCCCTCATTGCCTCCCAACAAAGCACAAGTACAGTTTCACCTGCTCACTAAAGCCAGGCTCAGAGCTGAAGCATGGGGAGCTTGAGCTTGCTCAGTTTACAAGGTGTCCAGATTGTCCTCCCAAAGGATTTTGACTCCCTTGGGAGTATGTATGGGACAGAAAGCATCTAATTCCAAATTGTGGATCCCAGCCCAGACACCTGCATTTTTCATACCATTTATTACATCTAATGGCCTTAATACTTATTACTGGCCCACATGTTACTCTACATATTGTATAAACTTGTGTTTTCTGAAAGCTCTCGTATGACATGCAATTTTATAGCTGAAGTGTCCTGCTCTGCTGTGGGTCAGTGTGTTATCATTGTTGGATATGCATCACAAATGCATGATTTTTTTAAAATATCAAAACTACTTTACATAGAAATTTTAATGAAAATTAACTGAAAATAGAAAGATACAGCTACAAGGCTGTGGTCATCTTGTGTGCCATAGTGCAGCAACAGTGTCTATAATCAACCAAACAATGCATTTACATCACAAGTGTTTGGTGAAATTGCATTTTTAAGGTGTACAGGTTATTCACATCTATGGAGCCGGCTCTTCTTTCAGTATTGCTTAAAAGAATTGAACTCAATTGGCATAAATAGATGTAAAAACATAAAAGAGTAAAAGAAATAAAGTTCATATATATCTGAACACACCAAATTTATATAGACCTAAAACATGGGTAAGATACAAGACAGAGTTACCATGTCTATTATGCATCACTGATAGGTGATTTTATGTATGGTTAATTAAAAGGTGAGGTAAAATAATGTTCTACTTCATGAAATCTGAAGCTTATTTTGTTATTGCATTTTACTGCATGGCTGAGCCAGTATATGAGTTTGTATATGATTAGTTTTCCTCGTGTGAATTATACTTGTTTCAATGTGTTAAATGAGGGTAACGTGGGCTTTGGCTGTTTAGGAAGGAATTCACACCAGGTACCAGGATAGGGAGGCTGGGCTCACTTTGCACAAACTTCAGAGCATGTTCTCTTCAGTGGCACTTGGATCATACAAGAATGATGCCCAGTAGAGTTATCACCTACACCTTCTGTGCAGCTCTTCTTACAGAGGAATATACTGAAGGTGTATTAAAGGCTGGGAGAGGTGGGATGACTTGAAAGCCATTTTCTTTTCATATCCTGAGTATCAGAAAGTGTCACAGGTTATAGACAAAAGGAAACACCAGGCTATCTCCTTGTACTAGGCTGGAGTTGAGGGGCTATACTTGGTAAGTAGATGGCCTTTGATACACTTAAAGTAAGCTGGAATTAGAGAAGCTTCAAACTCTACAGATATGCCATTGTCAATATGTCCCTCTTAATTTCAGGGATATGAGAAGTACCACTGTAAGAGATAATGCCCAGTAATTTAACACTCTGCCCAATATTTCTCTCTTTAAATAATAAAAGACCTGAAGAGGAATTGCCTGTTCCACACTGGTGTAACAATCAGATATTGGTTTTGGCTGTAGCTGCTTTCATCCTTATGAAATGCCCAGCAAATAACTATTTCTGGATGCAATATGTCTGGAAAATGTCCACTCCATTGATTCAGTGCATGTGTGTATCTGCACAATCAGCACAAAGCACTGGTGCATCACTATTCCGGGAACAATCTCCCACAGCATGTCCTGATACTGCTGTGCTTTACTTTGGCACTCTTTTTAAATTCTTTTTTAAAAATTATATATATATATATATATTAGGTATGAATCTGCATTCTTCTAATAATGCTAAATGTATTGGTACAGAAGAATTAGTGAGAATTTTGTGATTTGGAAATATAATGATAAAACTAAATATCTCATGACAAAATGAAATCAACACTTTGATGCTGGTGCCTTGATAAAGTTGGTTCTAAAAGGCTGGTGACTCTGGCAGAGGAGGATTCTTCTTTGCAGAGGTACCTGTCTAGGTCTATTGCTTGTGTCACACTTGAGTGGCATTTTACTATTGGAGATAGTTGTTAATACAAGAGAAGGTAAAATCATATGAGAATATGTCCTTTAACACTATTCACTCTGTGGTGAATTCACCTTGCCTGGCTTGTCAGCTGTCCGCTAATGTTCTAGTCTGCTTTATCACTCTCTCTCCATCAACAGGACAAAGGGAGAAAATGTGGTGGAAGGCTCATTAGTTGGAGCTAAGGATACTTACTAATTACTCTCATTAGCAAAGCAGACTCTACCTGGAGAAATCAATGAAATACATAACCAATTCATTATAACAGACTAATATAGTGAGAAATAAGAATAAAACTCAAAACTCTTTTCCTACCCTTCTTCCTAGGCTCAGCTTCTCTCCCTTTTTTTCTGCCTCCTCCCTTCTAGCAGTGTGGGAGGGTGAGGAACAGGCATTTGATCAGCTCATAAGGGTTTGATCAGTTCATAGTTCTTCATCTCTGCCACTTCCTTCTCACACTCTTCCCCATGTCATCTCTGCCATGGGACACAGTCCTTCACAAAGTGCTCCAGTGTGGGTCTTTCTCACAGGGTGTGGTTCTTCAAGAGTTTCTACAGTAGGGGTTCTTACCATGGGGTGCACACATTCAGGAATGTGTGGGTCCCCTGTAGAGTCACATCTGCCAAAATCCCCAATCTTTTGTGAGCTGCAGCCTCTTTCAGGACATGTCCACCTGCTGTGACATGGGTTTCTTCAGGGACTGGAGGAGGATCTATGCTTCACCATGGACCTCCATGGCTTGCAGGGGCAGCGCTGTTCCATACTCTGCTCTGGCACCAGCAGCACCTCCTCCTGTTCTTTCTTCACTGACCTTGATGTCTGCAGGGTTTCACTCTCACATTTCTTCCTCTTCTCTCAGATGCTGTTGTGCAGCTTTTTTTACCACACCTGAAATATGTTATTACAGAAATGAGACCAACATCATGGACAGGCTTAGCTTTGGTCAGCAGCTAAACCACCCTAGAGTCATCTAGAATTCCTTCTGTCCAACATGGGGACACCTTCTGGTGTCTTCCCACAGAAGCTAACCTATTACAACCCATCCCTGAAGGCAAGGGTACCTGGGGTTCTTATTAATAGATCCCCTGGGGTGGATTAGATTAGAGTGAAATGACACTAAATGGATGATGTTTTTATGTGTGTATCTATATACCTATATCTATCTATATCTATCTATCTATATCTATCTATCTATATCTATATCATCTATATCTATATCATCTATATCTATATCTATATCATCTATATATCATCTATTCTATATCTAAATCTATATATATCTATCTATACCTATAATATATTTATACTGATTTTAGAACAAATTTGTTTGCAATGGAAAAGAGCTATGTAGCCATTTTCATTGTTATCTATAGAAATCTAGCAATAGGAAAGTATAAAAATAACTCTTAAGAAAATAAATAAGGAAAAGAAACAGAAAGAGCGGGTTAGACTTGAAAGATACACAGTCACCACCCATGAATCCAATGACAAGACTTGATTGTTTCAATTTTGATATCCATTGGGTGAAGTGATGGTCTCAGTCCTAATCTGTCTGGGGGAAGTGTTTGAAAACCGAAATTCAATGGGTTAATTAATACCTTCAGGCGTAATCCCAGGTACCTCCCTCAGGGGAGTTTAACACTGTTGCAACACTGTGTATCTGTTGCAACAGGATGGATCACAGTCCTCTCCCGTGGAAAGTCTCAGAAATGAGTCTGAGGGTGCCTGGGGGAGTCTTTGAGGGTTTATGATAGCTCCTAAGATGAGGCAGCTGCCTCTCACGTAGGTGAGGCTCAGCCAGATATGCCCTGTCAGAAGGGCTGAAACCCTCAGCCTGTGTGTGAATGCTAAAGTCCTGACAAATCTCTCAGGAGGTAGTTTTACAGCTGAGCCTGTTTATGTAAGGGAGGACATCGGCATGATAAAAGCACTATTCTATCTCCACAGGGTCCATTTATTGTCCCCTATATGGCTCACAACCCTTCTTTGGTTTGTCATGGTCCCATCCTCCAGTGGTGGGTGCTCACCCTCAGCACCCGATCTGTCCTTAGGCAGATCAGAGATTTCACTGCACCCCCAAAGCCTTTCTTCCTCCCTTTTGACTCAGGGTTGCAAACCTGGCCTCAGCAAATCATCCACTGTTTGAATCACTGACCCTTAACATTCCAGTATCTCACACACCTCTCACATACCTGCTACCAAAACCTCACCAGGTAACCCCAACAGACTCTAATACATAAATACATCATGGAAGTGAAAAGGAAGTACATCGGCATAAAGTCATGCACTATCATGAAGGATGGTTGTTTGCTCTATAACAACTAGCTGTCATTCTGCATTTGACTGTGATGATCCAACCTGGACAGAAACCTTTTTCTACACTGAAATTCAGGTTTCACATTTTCCTCAGAGTACAAAAGAGTATATCCTACACATTTTACCAGTTTGCTTCACACAGCAGACTATGTTATGGCAGATATTTGCAATAAATATTATAAATCATGCCAAAAGAAATGGTCTGTAATTTGTTATCCATTCCAAGAGCAACGCGGTCCCTCCACCACAAAGAATTTCCTTCTAGACCACATTCTATGCATATATTCAGCATATAATGTATATTTCATATTAGACTTCAGGTCTATCTACCAAAGCATGTGCATGGCTCATGTTTTCTCTTGCTCCTCTTTAAAACAGTGAATACATTATATATGGGTTCCAACTCTCAAATCAAGCTCCTACAAGAACTACAGAAAAACTTGTTAGCCAACTATCATGTTACTGTCATACTTTCCACCTTCCTTAAGTCACCTAATTGTCATAAATTATCAAATGATCACAATGCAGAAAAACTGAGCAATTGACTGTTTGCTCAATTAATCTGAATTTTTGGTTGAGATTCCTTCCTGTTCTCCAGTTCCTGAATTTTTAATGCACCATTTTTTACTTGAACAGAAAGGTTTAATATCTCTTAATGTCTCTACACAAGACTCTTGGCGGCGTTTGTGTGTTTCCCTCCCACCCCACACACTTTTCCTGTGTGCAATCTGGGTGAATTTTTTTCCCTGCTGAATGACACACACCACAAAAGTGGAATGATTTGAAACATGTGTTCAGTTATAATTTTAATGGTACTGTATTACTTCAAGCCTGGTTTCTGCACAGTATTTTCACTGACTTAATTGCATGAAGTCGTGATACACTAGTGTTTTCTCCTACAGGTAACGTTATATTAACATAAAAAGATACTTTATGTACCTTTGACTTACTGCTATTCTCTTACAGGGCCAAGTTCTGTGGGTTTACATACTTTTATATCAAAGTGATTGCATCTGTCCTTGAGGGCTATGTTGCACTTTAATGGTATGGTTAAACACAACAACTTTTGTGTGTAGACAAACCCTCAGGGCTCAGACAGATGCTAAGTTTACTGCAGCTCAACGAATTAGTGCACATCAGCAGAGCCACAGTAACCAATCATATACATGCACTTTGTCTGTCCCAAATGTGAGGTAAAATATAAGTGCTTACAACTCTCTTGCTGAGTCTCTCTTTTTTCTTACTTTAGCTAATACTTAACATGTGATGAACTTCTGTACAAGTGAAAAACCAAGTCAGACAGAATCTAAAGTATATAGATCACTTTCTAAAAGGCTGAGGAGGACAGAAGTTCCATGGGACAGAACTGATCAGTTTAAAAACCAGTACTGGAGAAAAATAATGGCAAGTTTCCTTTAAAATGAATTTACTGACTTTTTCCTCCTGTAAATGACTTAAATCCCTGGGTGTGAGATGCACAACTGTTGAAGAATCAGGATGCTGTGACTCTGATCTATACTTTTGGTGAGGGTGTCTCATTTGGTGCTTCGGCTTACATGGAGAGCCAAACCTTTTTCCCCAATTTGTCTTGTCTCCCTACCCCACTCCCAAATGTAGGTCATCAAAGCAATTTTAAAATCAATGGAAACTCTGAAAATGAGCAAACACCCAGTCCATGAGGATTATTGTGATGTGCTGAGACTGCTCACTCTGCGTTAAGGCTGACAGCACAACACTTTGCATGCTCTAGAATTTAGCCATTTTAATGCAGGAGCCATAAAGTAAACCAGTACAATTGTCTTACAGATCACTGCTAGTGTACAGCAGCCGCCTGTGCTGACAGATTCAGCTAAGCCCCATCTGCATGCTGGGGGTGACACCCCAGACACACAGGTCAAGGGTGACTTTGCCTACCTTTGCCTGCAGAAGGGTAATCTGCCCTCACACAGCACTTTGGGGAAGAGCTGCCTCACAGAGGTTTGTAGCAGGGAGCGGGATAAGTGAGCAGCAGTTGTAGCACCAATGGCCTCTGAAACTTAGAATGGTCCTAATGGACCACTGATTTGGATAAACAAACTCCCTGCTGGTGGAAACCTGCTCTTAGGCCGGTGTCAGGCCAATTCTACTGCTGCAGAACCTGAATATGCCTTCTCTAGCTGGCTATTATTATATCATCCTTTTTTAAAATTAACCAGAAATATGTTTAGAACAAAAGACACTTCCTTAAAAGTATTGTTTTTCCACTGTGTCACTCTGTGTCATGTTCAGGTTTCTGCTAAAGCCTTCTTCCCCAGCCCTCACTGTCCTACCCTGTGACTGAGTTTAAATCAAACAATGAAGGTAATTACTATCACTTGCAGTGAAGCCAGAACTGTGAGCTGCCTTTTNCCAAGCCTGTTCTACATATTCTAGGAGGATCCTTTGATAGGATATATTAAGAGCTGCTGACAGTCTCAAACTGAGATTACATGGCTAAAAAGTAATGGCACACCTTCAGCATCCTGGGCTCACTGCTACTGTGCATTCGCAATATACAATGCAGAAATTTCTAGACAGAGCTTTCAATCAGTTGAGCCTATTTTTAAAACATTTAATTTTGTTCTGTGTTCTTCATATTTATACATTCAGACATTCTGAAGAACTAAACCTTTTTTAATACATATTCATATGACCACTCCAAACATTATGATGTCTTGTTTCGAAACTGAAAAATGCCATTTTGAAGCTGGATCATCAGCATTAGTCAGAAAATTATTTGATGATGTTATCTAAGGCTGACACATCATAGTTGTTATTTTTGCAGAGATGTAAGTTTGCTTAATACTGACATTCAGTACTTCCTTTTTTTTTTCTTAAATACCAGGGAGCAGTTTCTTGCAATGTAACTGAGTGGGAATAAAGATAGTAGGGTAAATATGATAAAAATGCAAACATGAAAGAGATATCTATTGGTTATGTGTACAAACTGGCACAGTTAGAACCAAATATCAAAATAATTTCTAGCCTATCATACACATGTTTAGTGATGGAGAAAAAAAGAAGACTCGTGAAATTGGGACCTTACACAGACCATTTGATGTCTTGACAATTATTTTGTGTCAATATCAGTGCTGAAGCTGAAATGTATTAGCATCAAAATCATAGAAGACTCTATAGTTTGTACAAGAATAAAATATGATCATTCTCATATGAGCCTAAATGACTTCAGGCAGGATTGTCACAGATATGGGAATAGGAATGAATTAATATTCAAAATTATGCAGGGACATGTGGGGATTATTTTGCAATAAAAATAATTTCAATTTATTAAAAAATTATAAGCATGAGAAACATTTCAGACTAATGATGATCATTACTGGGAAAAAATGTGGCTGTTGATTTAGAATGAAGTAATTTATGTGTAGTATATATTTACTCAGTCTTAATCAACATCAGAGTAATATAAATCATTATTAAATATTTAGGTGAAAGCTTGAGGTCATGGAGGGCTCTGTTACATTCCCTTTCAAGAACTCAAGGGACAAACAGGGCAAATTACGGCAGATAGAGTCATGTGCTGCTTCCCTTCTCCCCTCCCCTTCCCACATGTCAATATGTCCCTTGGGGGCTCTTCCCACAGAAAAACAGCATGGCAGGTGCTCTCCACATCACTTCTGCGATGGCTACAAGGCAGCAAGCATCAGGCAGGCCAGGTGGCAGTGTTGAATCGAGCATCCCCTGCCCCAGTTCAGGTACCCCTTGCTTCTGGGGCTGTTGGAGAAGCAAGAGTTCATCTGAGGTTTAGGAGGAGAAGTAAAAAAACAGTATTTGCAAAAGGCAAACCGGAAAGATTTTCCATGATGTTAAAGGCAGGGAAAGTCTTTTTTTCTAATTCGGTCTTTTAGTGATAATAGAAAGCACAAGACAAGGATGGTAGGAGGAAGAAAACATCCTGCTGTGGAATTATATAGGATAAAAGTAAGGGCTTGAATATGAAACCACTTTTCTTTTTGCCTCTTCTCCTACCTCCCACGGAGAAATGGCCAAGTAAGCAGAGTGAATGTATCAGCTCTTGCCACCAGAGAGCTGCCAGATGTCTGCTTCACAATTGGAAAACAAGGAGAAAAAAAAAAAAACAACGCAGCCCAGGGATGGGGGGTGGGGTGGTGGAATCTGATAGTATCAGAACCCAGGGAAAATTAGCTAATGTGTATGTAGAACAAGAAATCCTCCCTTCCGTGCAATTACTCAAAATATTGGCTTGCCATTGAGAATGCATTTTAGAGCCTGGCATAATTAAATGGAAAGCAGCAGCCAAAAGGGAAAAAGCAAACCGTGGAAAAAAAGAGCTAAGAGACTAAACCCTTCTTCATTTACATACTTCACCATAATTTCAGCAAGTTTAGCCAAATTGCATCAGGCCAAATTGATACCGATATTAAGTGGCAACAAATATACCGGCTTAAGAAGTAATTCTGGACATGTTCTGCAAAACTGAGCTTTGAGTTTGGCTTGGTGTCTGAAGAGTACTTTGAGCATACATAAGTTTCCTGGTATTACAGAAGTCAAATTTTCTGAAAAGCTTGTGACTGACCACCTCTCAGACCGTTGTCCTGTATGGAGGAGCTATTTGTTCAGCAAGCACAGCTGGACTTCACCCTGGTTTTTCTCCTGTCTTCTGGCTCTCAGACCGGTACCAGGAGTACAGAGCAACCTTACTTTGTGTCCTCGTTGTGATGACTTTTAATTTTATCTTGGTGACTCCCAAGTTAGTGCAGGAACTTGGAAGGTGGTGCAGTGCATCTGCATCCAATCCTGACGCTTTGGCTGGGAGAGAAAGGAAGGAGCCTGGGCTTCCTCCTCTATCAACCAGCCAAGAACTCCCGAGGGCTGCAAGAAGCCTTCAGTCTGTTTTGAGTTCTGCATTTAGCAAAGAGAGTTTAGCAGAGAGGAAACTCAGAGAAACTGCAGGTTTTCAGTGGGTCTGACCCCAGTTTTGGTTTCATAAATCTAATGTCAAAGCCAGCCAGAGAGTAGCCCTTTATCACCGCATGGCTGTGAGATCTCGATATTCCTATGAAACTCCAACAAATATTTAAAAAGAAATAAAAAGCCTACCACCTCCTGTAAGATAGAAGCCTAACATTTCACATAGATGTATTTAAAAGTCTCACTGGACTGAATTAAAAGGTTACTACGGAGGACAGCATTCTTTAGATCTTGGTGCTGAAAAGGTTAAAAAGAATCTTAACCATGTTCTTTGCAATGTGAAAGATTTGCTCTTCACCCACTGATGCTTATAGCAGCTGAGAGTTAAAATTCAAGTTTACTACTGGCATTTTTTCATTGCTGTTTCCAGTGCTAGAATGTGATTTCTTTCTGGTTTAGCAACCTTTCGTATTTGTTTAGAAAACTCAGGAGGGAAGTAACATTTGAAATATTATAAATGGTTGACTTGTTGCATAACATATATTTTCCAGGCCCTCTGCTTGTTGTTGAGTGTTGAAGAGATATTACAACTGACAGAACTGTCTTTTCTTCCAGAACTGAAATGAATTAGTAAATGTGAAGTAAAAACAGTCCATTTTGTAGAAATCTTAGCTGGAGAGGGGAAAAGATAGACAAATGGTCTCACCAAGAGCTAAGTATAAGCAGAAGGAATAAGATGTATTTTCACATCACACAATGAAAGTTCTTCAGTCCCACAGAGTATTTATTGTTTGTGTTACTACTGGTTAAATGGACTTCTAATTTTTTTCCTCTTCTGGTCTGTATTCACTGAATTGTTATTTTTTTGCAACTGCAGCTTTAGAGTATTTAGTGATTAAATCTCCCCTAAGGATTTGTTTTTGTAAAGTCTAGAAGTCTAAGCCATTTTTCTTTATATCTTTTGTATAATTTGGCTGTTGCTAGGCTAATAGGAAGGTTGATTTTGTATTATTATTGTGCACAATAAAGAACAGGTTTAGGATCTCTAGTATGGGGAATTAGTACATGTACTATTTTAGTCAAGATACTGCTATTATGGGACCAAGCTCTGCAGACAACCATCTGTATCAAAAGGAACTGCGGTGGGGGAAAACTAGGAAAACAAAGAGGTTGGAATGTGGTCCAGCACACTTCAGACACAGCACCCATGAATGGAGGGTCTGAATTCGAGCGCATGAAATGCATCATCAGCCTTCATCCTCATGGCTGGAGGACAGGGAGGCCATGCCTCAAGTCTGAAGGTCCCAAAAGTATTCCCTCATTGCAGGGCCCTCTAGCTAATTACAGAGAGACCTGGGGAGTAAGTAGGCAAAGGCAAAGTTATGGTAAAGCACCATCTGCATAATCATTTGTGAAAGTAATTTATAAATATTCAGAGGACACAACTCTTTGCTATCTGCCGTGTACTCAGCGATCTCTAGGGTCCCTCTGGCTTGCAGGACTGTCAGAGTTGAGGAGTCAACCTCCTTCTTGAAAGTTTCTCCTTGTGCAGTCACAAGTGTCATCTGATGCTGGTCAAGCAATGAAGTTCTGGGGTGTGAATTCCTGCACCTCCCTTCCCATCATTGCACTCACCTCTGAGAAAGGAAGAGAGCTCCAGCATCATTCAGTTATTTCAAAAAGCTTTTCTATTATTCCATTATAATGTATTGTGCAAACATAAGTCAAATGATGCTATTTTATTTTAATGTATAAATTTCTCAAGTAATAGTTGAGCAGAATAACTTCGGATTAATAACTGAAATCAGCATTAAGTACAGGACCTTTCATGGTTCCTTTAACTGATGTCTGTAATATCCAGTACTGTTCATGAAACAGGTTACCTGTGTACAGACAAGTATCCCTGTATAGCTTTCTCTACCGTCCTATTTCTTAGGGTTGTGCAAACCTGCTTTTTGCAATCAGATTTTCCACAGAAGTGGTAACTGCAGCATATGAGAAGACCCTCTTCATTCAGATTACAGATTTACAGAAATAAAGCATAAAAATATACCACACAGAATCAGGCCTTTATCAGTCATGTAATAAATCTTTTGCAGGATCTGTTCCAAACTGTGGGATCCTCATTAGTTTAGGCAGCCCAGGGAAACTTATCTCCTTGGTTTTTAAACCAATTTTTTAAACTGACTGTGAGGTACTTCTCATCTTTGAGTTTATTGATCCATTGAGCTTTCTGTGACTCCCATCTGAGGTTTAGAACTAGGTTACTTTTCTGTAGAAGCACAGCAAGAAGTTTTGGGGTTTGAGACAACACTCATTTGAGATAATATTATGGATGTTGTAGTTTTTAAGTTCTACTGGAGCCCACATTCAGGCCCAGACTTACCATCTCTCAAGTGAGAGGCAGATCTTTCTAAGGAGTTGTCTAACTGTGCTCTGAATCGCCCTTCTGAAGAGTTCTCTCATTACAGACAAAGGCTTTGCTGAATGTGTACAATCATGTGCTGATTTCCACCTCCAGAGCTGACAAATATGTAGACATGTAGAATCAACTAAGTGAAATTGGAAGGAGCAGAGCAGTTCAGGCCCCTTGCCACAGACCAGACAACATTCACACCTGCCAAAAGTTTTGGTATGCTTCTGAGAGGAATGTGGCTGAACAGGATGGTCAGAAACAATATGGGTGTGTAGCTGGGCCAGGCTGGAAGCTGTTTTATTACCTCAGCAATTAGGGAAAGGCGTATCTGCATTGTCAGAAGGAGACATCCTTCCACACTAGCTTCTTTTAATTGCTGTCCCAGCTCTTTGGTGAAGAGCAACTGAGCCTGGCTCCAGTGAAGCAGTCTGATTCTCAGTCTAGTGGTTCCCTCGCCACCAGCCATTTTTTTTGCTTTTAGGGGAGCATTTAGGAGTGGCAGGACTGGAGGGAGCCAAGCACCAAGCTGCCAAGCCTTCAGAAACAGGGCCCATGGAGGAGGAAAGATATAGTGATGACTTTCTTATCTGCCATCCCTGCTGAATTCTTCTCAAATTCATAGCTCAGAGTTAGGTGAAGTTGATCCAGTCTGTTATTCCCTTAGAGGAATAAAAGCTTCATTAAATCTGGATAAATTGAGGATCTGTCCAGCAAAGTTATTTGCTTTCCAACTTCATGTCAGCAAAATTTTCTTAGCCCATACGGCTGAGGAGAATTGACAAACTAACAATTCCATGCCTCACCAGTGGGCTGGGAGAAGTTCAGGCTGCAGACCTCAGCCATTCCTGTTCTGTACCCATCTGGAGACATGAAGAACCACAGGTGACATCGCCTTGAAATTGCAGGTGGAATTCTTTCTTCCCTTTACTTATCTGCTTTGATGCCAACGGGCTCATAGCTGGAAAGTCAGTTAAGCATTGCTGGGAAGCCACACCCCAACACCTCTTCTGTACCATGGACTTTGGTTGACTGGGGTTTAGTATGAGCTATCTGGTTGTGGTGGCTGCTGGTGTGACATCCCAGCGCCTTCAGGTGTGGAGAAAGGGCTGGTGGATCAACAAGTCTGTGCAGAACATAAGTGGCAGATATCACTTCAAGTGTAATGGGGAGCTATAATCAGAACCATTTGTGGTAATTAAAATCCTTTTGCAATACATGTGTGCTGTATTTAGGATATGCTTATGGAATCATTGTCAGTTTCCTATTCAGCTAGGACTGGTCTCATGGGCAGACACATGGAGGGTCTGCTCTAAACCCAGTTCCCTCCAGTGGTTTTAGATGAGGCTAAAGGAAATTTTCAACCTCTGTAGGCAAGAAGAGAAGAAAAACATATTGCATTAATTTTACACAAATTACTCAATATGGAATTTGTCTACAGTAGGACAAAATTCTTCCTTTTGTGGAAAAAGCTACAGGACCACCAATGAACTCTGTTTTACTACCCATGAAAGAATTTAGCACTGCTGTGCCAACCATAGTACTACAGTTGCCCTAGGCAAACAAGCATATTCATGTTTACAACTGGACAACCCACAGGCTTCTACACTGCTCTGGCAATTCTGAGAATCAACATCTATCTCACATCCACAGCTCCCATACAAGGAGGAAAAGTCACTCTTCAGTTTATGTCTGTGTGCTACATCTCTATGGATACCTCCAAAAGCTGCTGGGAGGTGGGAAAAAAAAAAAAAANNAATCAAGCATTTATAATAGAAGAAAGCGACAAAAATATTTAGTTTGCTATCTAGGAAGGAAAACAAAAATCCCACACACCCCTTGCAATTCTAAGCACATCATGAAATAATAACACAAAGAGGCAGATAAATCTCCAAGGTTATTGTTAATGGATTAGGTTCCCAGGAATTTGTGCAATATCAAGGAAGAAGACAATGGAAGTTTTTACTGCATGAGGTACCTGTTCTCTAGGATGTTAACAGTATTAAGGAGGACCATGCACAGTCACTGTAAGAAAAAAGTGCTTGTCCAAAGCCAGTGGCTTGTTCAAAGGAAATGGAGGCTTGTATGATCTCTACATGGTATAGACCATGTGGATCATGGGCCCATGGGTGGTGTCTGCATGTAGCTTTTCTGAGGTGTAACTGAGGTACTGAATGGGCAAACAGGTTTTCTAATATGGGTGAAGTTGTGGAACTGGGATCCGAGTGGATAGAAGAGGTCATGACAAGAAAAATAAAATGAACATCTGCCTGCATGTTTTATTAGACTGACTTCCTAAGGAAATAGGACTTGCATAACAGTATTACTTGCCCATTTGTTTTGTTTTTTTTTTCTGTCCTGCCCTCAAATAACTTCTGATTTTGTTGGCTTATTTCAACTCAATTTATCAGAAAGGTATCAGCCTTAGATATATTTTGTTCCCCCAGGTTTCATGAAAACTGGCAGCTAGACAGGGAAAGGAGCTAAATAAATACTCCAAATGAGAGGAGGGTTTCAGTATGAATTAAATAATTACTTGATGTGTTTTGTCTGCCAGCTGGCCAGCCAACAGGGTCAAATAACTTCAAGCCCACCAGCAAATCAGTGAATCAGGCTTTTTTTCAGTTTGTGTAGAAAAGAACAGGAAAGGAGGTAAGAGGTAAGTGTATGGTGCCTGAGGGGTTGTGTAAAAGAACGAATCAAGAAATATTAAGAAGGGAATGGGGCAGGGGATGCCCGGAGGAAGAGGTAGAAGCGTGGGCTGAGGCAGCTCTAGGAATAGAGCAGGGAGAACTGAGGTTACAGAGGTGAGAGAAGGCCATGGTGGAAGGACTGACTGGGAGTTATTGCAGGGCAGGCAAGTGTGAACAGAGTCTTCCTAAAATCAGGCCTAATTAGTGCTGCTGCTCACAGGATGGCTTGTATATACAAAGTCTGTCATGAATATATTACTAGCCTACTTTTAGAAATGATGAGCACCCCTACCTTGTATGGATTTCAGAGGGACTTGTGGTTGCTCAACATCAATAACTTCCAGGTGCTGTCCATATAATTTTAGTTAAAGTTGCAATTGCTGTACCTAACTGCCTTGCAGCATAAGAATTATTAGATCATTAAAACTTCTTATATCCATCACAGTAAAAGCAAATCTGCAGAGACTATTAATTTACATATACTGGTAAAAACAGAGAAAGAAATGTACCACATAAACTGTCATCCTGATTACCAGAGGTCTATAGACTATATTGTTCTGCTAGATTCTCAATTCCTATTTCTTCAATTGATGTAAAATATGTATATAGTTCAAATGAGTTAAAAATAAATGTTTGGGCAAAGGCAATAGTGCGCTAGCCACAGCAAGATTTAGCAGCCACAACTGAGTTGAAAACGTTGTGGAATCTTAAGAGCTGATTCACACCTTACTCAAGTTTTGTGTTGGAATAACTTCAGTGAAGCACAAAATAGAGCAAGAAAGAGCTCTAGTTTATATATAGTTTTATATAGTTTTTTAAAATAAAGCCAACAGAATGAATGAGGCTGGCAAGAGACCTCCAGAAAAGACTTTATCCTCTGTACTCTTGTTGAAATCTATTATCTCTTGAGGCAACCATGTCAAGGCTTACATGCTTAATTTTGCATTTTCTTTAGGAGATATGCAACCCTGTAACTAACTTCAGAATTGTAAAATTAAATTCTGCTGGAAAAAAAATGCTCAGGAATTGGAGGTGCTCATTACAATTTTGTTATCAACAAAGTTTGGACTATCCCTGAGCTATATCTCTCCCTCTCACAGAGTTCATCTTTCTCTGGTTACATCTAAAAGATTCTTGACAGATATGACTTCTCCCAGGCACTTGGATTCTTGCTGTCATGTCACACACATTATCACTTATTTCACAGGTACAATATTTCTGTCTTAGAATATTGACACTTAAACCTGCCTTTACCTTATGTGTAGAAGGCTAGACAGTATAGTTTAGTATATTTTAAGGAACAATATGTTGTCATTTTCAGAATATCCTGCTAGGGTTACATTTTTCAAAGTGTTTTGAGGGATGAAAAATTGAGTTATGAACAGCTCTCTGTACACCTCTTTCTCTAATTATTTTAATTGTCCCTTCAATTACACACACAGAGGAGCAATTTTTCTGATTTGCTCTTGTATTTTAATTGTGGTTGCAAATTCCTCCCATGGCTGAATTTTGAAAATAATCTGTGGCTGAAATTAGATCTGCCCATATTGCTTGATATGTTTGTATTACTCTCACAAGTAAGAGGCTTCTGCCTTCAGAAATTTTACTCATTTAACAAGCTGTGATGCCTGCTTTTTTCTTGAGAAAGTGTTTGTATTTTGTATTTTTTTCTCACAGAGTAAATTTATCAGTGATACAGCTAAACACATATTATATGCAGCCATCTAACTATGGGAGTGCATGGGAGCTTTTTTTTTAAATATTCCTGAACACATCGTTGTTTCAAAATTTCTTCTGCTAAGACATGTATGCTACCAGATACCAAATACAGAACTGTAATTTATGCTGTAGATTGTTTTGCAGGTAACATAAGAATGCATAGTTTTATTAACATTTTAAGCAGCCTAATTGAACCAGTCTGTGCCGCAATGTTTATCAGCAAGCATGCCACTATGGTAATTTTTACTGTATAATCTAGCATGTTGAAGCAACAGTGGTGATGCTGGATTCTTTGTTCGTGCTTATGTGTCTCAGAGAGTTGTAAGTGATGCAGGACTTCTCAAGCGAGATAAATATTGGTACATACCCTTGATGTATGAGTAAGCTCTACACGGTGAAGTGTCATCCCTCAAATGGCAGACCTGTTGATGGACAAATACGGTAAGAGAACCAGTGACTCAGTCTACGTTATCTCGTGTGATCTGCCTTACTGTGCTCCATTAAGGGAAAGAAAAACAGAACGGAGGAGTGCAGCTCACTAAAGCTGCACTATCATAGTTTTCAAAGTGACTAATGCCCTGGCAGCGCACAGGCCAATCTGGATCTCTATTAAGTTTTCACAGAGCAGATTATGATCTTTATTTATACCCAATTTATACTTCTGAAATTCTGAGGTATTTTTAGCAGTCCCTGCTTGGGAGTAAGAAACATCAGATTCAGGTGTGGAGAGTGCAGCTGCATCAATCTCTTTAAGGCAATTAGGAGGTTGATGAAGAGGCAGTAAGATGTATCCTGGTGTGGATGCCCCACAAAGTGCCCTTAAAAAATTTAAATCAATTGTGTCTACCCTGGAGCAGTGCTGTTCTCAGACCTCCAAGCTGCCCACAGCTGTGCTAAGAGCTGGAACTAAGATACCTGGGAGTAGCTTTAATTATTAATTTATTACTTTAGTAGGAAGATTGTCTCAGAGATACATGTGGATCTGCTTTCTGTGCAGCCCACCAGCCATTAAGACATGCAATGCACTCCTTATAGCACTTTGAGGAAGATGTAAATACAAGCTGACTCAATTTACATAGCTCTGAAAAGTGAAGTTAAAGATATAGACCAGAATTTCAGCTCTCACAGAGGTTCTCTGATTTATAACAGCCAAGTGCCTGAACATAAAGGCATGTTCATGTGGATACGTGAGCCCATTACTGCACACATAACTCTCAGCAAGTTTCCTATTGCATTTGTAGTTCCAAATGTCTGATTTTACACTCAGACTGCATTTTGAGTATCTTCCTGTTACAGTTTTGTTATCTGAATTACCCATTCAGCCAAAAATAAACAGTCTCGTGTAATTTATCTAACTAAGTGACAAATCTTCATTTCTGAATATTTGCAGTGACCTGTTTCTGAATGGGCTGTAGATTAAAAAATGATTCATTGAACACATCAGCAAATGTACTTGCCTGCTTTTGAGAACATAACTCCTGGTAGACATCTGAACAGAAAAGAAGGAATATTATCAAAATAATTAAAAAAATTTTAATCATTCATCCTTGTCTGCTAAATACATATTTGCAGAAGATTAAAAAATAATGTACCCACCATAGGTCAAAAATGCTTTATAGCCACATTTTAAAATTGTTTTAAACTTTCAAATAACCTGCAGATAAGAGGCTTCTTCCTGTTTTTAAAAAAATCTACTTTCCTCCTCTTTATAGAAGTTGGAGGCTTTCTGAGTGTTGAAGATATCCTGTGACTTTTGTATGTTCTTTTTACCAGTCAGGGAATGGGTTACTGAGACCCTTATGTTCTTCTAAATGCTCTTGCAGGCATTTTATTATGCTGGTAAATCTTGATTTTTTTTTATTCATGGGAACCCGTTTGCGTATTTGAGATAATATTATAATTTCTGAAACAATGTCTTCATCATTTCTGAAAACATTACCTCATGGCCAGGATTTTCAAAATAGCTCAATATTCACAAAATCATTTCCTCATCACAATAAATACTGACCTCTTGTGAAAACACAGACAGAGGTACTGTGCAGGATCTGTATTAAGCACTGAATACTCTTCAAAAATTCAGCTTTCATTTTGATGTCTGGAATTTCTGAGAATGTTTGTCTAACTAAGGAAGCTGAGTTCCTGCAAATTTAATCATGTAAAGGCTTGTGACTTAAAATGAATGGGAGGCATCATGGCGATCTTTCTTCTGGCTAACAAAAATGTAATCTTTCTAATGTTATGATGTGCTAATGTTCATGACACAATGAACTCTATGTGTGTGGCTACACTAGTCTAAGAGTGGTGGATGTTGGTCATGTCACTTTCTTATTGTTTAATTATTTGTGTAATTGTACCAAAAAGCATCTTCTGTTTAATCTGAAGGCCTATTGTAGTGGAGTTACTCAGTGGTTTTTACATGGATCTCAATAGGATGACTCACATAGTAAGTCACTCCCAGCTGTCATAGCATAAGACATAAGAAGAATTGTACCTAGAGGGATTATCTTGTTAATTGTGGTCTGTATCAGATAAACCTCACTTTCTGCAAACTATAGATTGCATGGAATTTACATAGAATTAAACTAGTCCCAAGAAAGTTCACAATTCATTTCATAGGACTTGCAGATATGACAACTCCTGTTTGGTTAAAGAGTAAGGGCAACTGCATATGACACTGTACTGCGTCTCATGGTTTCATTCAAGTTCACTGATATGCTGTTGGACTTGTTTTCCACACTATCTTCTTTTCCACTTTGAATGTTTTCAGAAAGTTTTACAACAAATTTTTACAGTCCTCAGATTTCCAGCACATGAGTGAGGGAAGAAGAGAGGCTCAGGCATGGTGAGAGAGATTCCCATGCACATACCTAAACATTAATCTGAATTTTCAGACAGTTTAAAATGAAATAAAAATAATTTCCCAGTAAATTAAACTTCTAATTTATATAGTTACAAGAGGAAATTAGAGTGCAGAAAGTCACATCTAATCAGGACTTAAATAGATACTGGCTGCTGGATGTATTTTGTGCTACTCTTTTCAGCCCCAGAGAGTCGTGGGGTGGGGTTAATGGTTGTGGGGTGTTTCAGACACCAAAAAGTGAATGATTCATAGAGGCAAAACCAGGGTGCCTAATCAATGTCTCAATCTTCACGCTGCTCACTGGGCTTCAAATGATGTCCTTGACTCTCCCTGCAGCTGTGTGTGTGTGCAGCTTCTGCCCTGTGCTCTGGCACATCAGGGATCTGGGCTGGGCTGGGCTGCGTGGGCTGCGCGACAAGCGGAGCAGTTTACAATTCCTGAGCACTGGAATATGTCTCCCTTGCCAAGAAGGCTGTTTTTGTCCAAGGCTGCCAAAGGACACTACTGGCTGAAGAGTCACTCTCTCTGAGCCAGAAACAAATACTCACTTGAACAATGAAATAAACAAATGATTATAAAATGTATTATTTGTTATATTGGAATACATTGTAACATTCACAGTCTGATTTTCTTTTGCATACCAGTAACCTATGGGATGTTAGCTCACACTCAGCATTTCATGAGGTACAGGACTATAGGGCTACAGGAGGAGAAACAGGAGAAAAAAAAAGGCATGTTTAATCATTAAATGATGAAATGGCTGTGTTGTTTATGTGCTAAAAATGCCCCCCTTTTTTTTCTCCATTACATTATATGTCTTAGTACATGATCTGTCTTTAATTTGTTTCTTTCAAATGGAAATAAATATCTTTAATATTGGTATTCCATAAAATAAACTATAGCTTAAATAACACAGAATTACCAGCTCTAGAAGAAGCTGGTGACAATCAAGCCAGTCAACCTGTTCCACTGCAAATTACTCTGTGGTTTGCTAGATTATATCTGAAAAAAGCCACTGACATCTAAGTACTATAGATTTTGATTCAAGGCAAACATTTATGGCAAAACACATTTTTACATTGTCAAACAGATATCATGTGAACACAATCCTCTGAACACTTTCAAAATCCAGTACTACAGTTTTAGGATGAAATACTAAAAGTAGGGAGAAATGCAGAAATACAAACAGAGCAAGATGAAAACATTTTTTCACCTAAGTTTTGAATTTGGCCTCTGAAGAACTCAAGCATGTAAAGAGCATGTTGTCTCATGTATGCCTGCTGCAGTTCCAGTGAGAAACACCATGAACCTCAAGCTATATTAAATTACTCCTAAACTTCAGTAAAAGATGTATCCCTCATAAGCACAACCTAAATTGTGCAGTGTGGTTCCTCCTAACAAGAACGGTCATTTTGGTAAGTATTTGTGCAAAGGATAGCTTGTAATTTATGAGTAGGCCCTCAGGTTCAATAATTTGCAGGGCAGGATCAGTAACAGTCAGAAGTTCTTTATATACCAAAGGAGATACAGAAGTGAAATTTCTCTTTTGCTGATGAAAATTGCTGAACGCATTTTAACAAACGGAAAAGGCAATGTAAAATATGTTTGAAATCAGGAAAGATGGATCAAAAACTCAAGTAAGGATTAGAAATGCTGGCTAACTAGCTTTAAAATTTCACTAGCAGAGATTCTGATATTTTGGAGCAGAATGAGTAGAAACAGTAGAGGAAAACAAGGTAAACTATTTTCAGCAACTAAGGTAGATGTAAAATAATAAAACCTTAGTTTCTTGCTTGCCTCAACTTCTTACTTTATAAATAGAAATAATGGGACTAGCTCCCACCTCATGGGCAGTGCTTGGAAGTTGTTTTCAAGATGCAAAAGTGGTAATATGTTAATACTGAGGATGATGATTATGTAGTACAACTATTGCTACTACTAATAACTTCAGAAGGTATAATTATCTAGCTTAAAAAACATTAAAAAAGGAGTCTTTCCATGAGTTGTGACTTTCAAAACCCTGAAATCTTTACATTAATAAAGCAAAGTTAATGGAATCTGTTTGAATTCATAGTACATAGATATGCAAAATTCTATCTGCATAAAAATCCCTGGTTCCATAATTAAATCCTTGTGCAAGAATAAGGCTTCAGATACTAGTATTATGAGAAGCAGTGGTTAGCTGGAAAGCCAAATGCTCTTGCCTTCATATGTTGAAATCTGCTTCCCACCTGAGCCACACCACAGTTAAAACAAAAAGCATATGTTGGCTTTTACTTAGGTGCAGCTCATTAAAAACTCTTATTCAGCTCTGCAACCTATGGTGTCCAGAAGCTTTTAAAGTTCTCCTGATTGCAGGTAAGCCTGGTTTGCTGTGTGCTGACTGTCTTGCAGCCCTGAAGGAGCTCTGATGCAAAATAATTCGACAAGAGCAACTGGAGCAAGTACTTTCAACAGTTCAGGTGGGAATAGAATTTCCCCTCCCCCTGCCTCATCTCCTGAAGTTTTGCCACTGGGTTTTTTATTATTCTATGACATCTCACACAGAGATATGAAACTGATATGAAAGCTTCTAGGTTTGAGCATAAAAGCTTAACCAGAAGTAGTAACAGAAGTCAAGTAACTAATTATGTGAGAAAAACCTCCATATTTGTTTGGTTTTCTGAGGTCAGGGCTCTTTTTTTTTTTTTT
>WEIU01020978.1:52753-81221 GCA_013389925.1 Aegithalos caudatus
AAAAAACCAGGATTGAATTTAATTATTCAGTGACCCCAGGTGGCCTACACTTCTCCATGCCTGTTAGCCACTGAATGCTATCAGAACTGCTTAGCTGAAAACTGCCTTTTGCATGTTGATGGGCATTGCAAATCCTCCTGCAGAGTTGTCTTTCATGTCAAGACAATATCAAGCACAGCAAAACATCACCATATGTCCTTCTCTCCACTTCTCCCTGTGTTTTGCAGGTTGTATTCTCTTTCTCTGCCACTCGACAAATTTGCTTCCCTGGTGATAAGTGTGTGTGTGTGTGTTTGCGTGTGTGTTCACAATGTCATATTCCGAGGGAGGGGGGGATGGGGCGCAGGAGAAGCGCAGTGCCTGTGCTCAAGATCCTCTCTTTTAGCTAAAAAGAATAGCCACATCTGCTGCTTTGTCCACAGACTGTCTACTCTAATTGTCAATTCCGGTTTTGATTTATTAATATTCACATCCTTAGCTACAGAAATCCTTCTTTCAGAGCAGATGAGTGACTATTTCCCACCTTTTTCCCTCCTGATTAGCAAGTGTCATAGCATTCTTGTTTCTTGCCAGCAAGAATTAATCATGCCACAGAGCCTGATTCTTTGGCGGAAGGATCTTCTTAAAAGCTCCAAGGAAAAGATGGAGAGAAACAACGTTGGATTGCTTTAGAGTCCTATTATTAACCTGGTCTAATTTTGGACGTGAAAATTTCTTACAAAGTCTAATTTAGTGCTACTACCAAAATTACAGATTAGAAGGAGGTGAAAAGAAATCCCACAAGGGAGCCTCTAAATGCTTCTATGGAAGTTGTGGTAAATATTTTATTTCTGTTCATTTGAGTTAAAATTTAAATAATTTTACCTTTTCTTATATTGGTTGCCACATAAGATACAGAGTTTGTGCAGTTTATGGCCTCAATCCATGCTGTCTTTAACAGAAAGGTAGTAAAAATGAAATTAAGGGAAAAAGTAAATGTCAAAAACCTATGATGGCACACCTTGTAATTATCACATCTGCTGCAAAGCTCCTGGAAAATAGCTTTTGAAGCATGCCATGCTGCAAACAACTCGCACAATGAAGGGAAGCAGCATAGCAAAAGACAATTGGTGATAAGATTTTTAAGTGGACTTTCAATGCTCTAGAAGGAGGTCTTAATATTTCATCTTTTGTGTGACTAATTTTGATTTTTATCTAAAAGAATATTTTCCCCTGTCACTATGCACTCTTAGATGAGTGGACACTTCATGATGTCCTACTTGGAAATATGGCATGGCAACAAATTCATCAGTGACAAGAAGAATGGTGGAAAGGAGTGAGGACTAAAGAGGGAATTCATTCTTGAAGTTATTGCCTTGGGAAAACATCAACTGCTACTACTAATGACCTTTATCTTTTCATTCATCTTCTTCCCAGGGTATGTAAACTTATTTTCAAGTTTTATTAATGTAAGGCAGCGTGACTCTAGGTGCAACTTTGCCTTTTCTTATTGTGATGTTCACAGTGTGACTTGCTGCTAGTAGCACTATTTTGACTTAGTAACCTACAATATATTTATATGCTAAAAAGAATAGTTGAAACAAGTTGAATGCAACCTTAAAGGAAATTTGTGATCACAGGCCTCGATCCTCAGATTTATTGTCTGTGGGAAGCATGTATATTTGCACATAATTGCATGTTCAGAGCATCACTGCAAAGCATCTTTGTTCACAAATGACTCATCAGTGCTTAGGCCTCATGCTTACAATTCTTTTCAAAGGCAAAAGATTGACAAGATAGTAAAAATAATAATTCACTCCAGTAAAACCAGTAATTCACTCCCCCCAAATAATCAGTTGTTTTCAGTAATTTTTTCTATATAAGACCTTTACTTTGTCTTTCCTACTGCCATTATTTGGACACCATTAAGCATAGAATTGTAGAATAGTTTGTTTTGGAAGGGGTTCCAGAGATCATCTAATTCAGCCCCCAGCCTTGGATGGGAATGCCTTCTACAAGGCCAGATTACTCCAAGCAACATCCAACTGGCCTGAACACTTCCAGGGATGGGGCATCCAAAATTTATCAGGAAAATCTTTTCCAGTACTTCACCACCCTCACAGTAAAGAATTTGTCTCTTATATCTGTCTACCCTATTTCAGTTTAAAGTCATTACCCCTTTACCTGTCACGACACGGCAGTCCCTCTCCAGCTTTTCTGTAGCCCCTTTGGGTGCTGGAATGCTGCTGTAAGTTCTCCCTGGAGCCTTCTCCTCTCCATGCTGAACAACCATCTCTCTTAGACATTCTTCAGAGGAAAAGTGTTCCATAAGTCCTGTGGACTTCCTCCCGCATATCCATGCATCCCAGCTGGATACAGTGTTCCAGGTGGGATCTCAAAAGAATGGAATAGAGGGGAAGAATCACCTTCCTTGCCTGGCTGGCTGCTGTTCTAATGCAGCCCAGGATGCAGCTGGCTTTCTCTGCTGTGAGGGCACAGCTGCCAAGGCTTGTTAAGCTTCTCATCACCCGTACAGGACAGTGTGAAATGCTTGGCACAAGTCCAGGCAAATGATGCTGGTTGCTCTTCCCTTATCTACCAGTGCTGTAACCCTGTAGTAAAAGGCCACCAAATTTATTAGGCATGGCTTGTCATTAGTGAAGCCATGTTGGCTGTTACCTGCTTATCTTTTCATCTGTCTTAACGTAATTTCTGCTATGTTATCTTATCAGGTGCTGAGGTCAGGATGACTGCCCAGTATTTCCCCATATCTTCCTAAAAATCAGTGTTATATTTCCCCATTTCCACTCACAAGACTGCCAAACCATCCCAAGTGTAATTGATAGTGGCTTAACCTGAGGTTGTCTCATCAGATCCCACGGACTTGTGCACCTTCAGGTTCCTTAGATATTCTTGTATCTGATCTTCTCCTACAGTAGGCTCAGGGTCTTCCTTCTTCCAATCCCTGCCTTTATGTTCTGCAAATTGGATGGTGTGACTGGAGAGCTTGCTGGTGAAGAAAGAGGCAAAAAGGTCACTGAGTACCTCAGCCATGTTCTGGCTAACCAGAACCTTCTCCTTTTTCCCTCTGGAGAAGACCCACATTTTTCCTAGTCTTCCTTTATCACCAGTGTACCTATAGAAGCTTTTCTTACTGCCTTTGATGTCCCTGGCCAGATTTAATTCTATCAGTGATTTATCTTTCCTAATCTAATCCCTGGATATTCAATCTCTCCATATTCCTCCCAGGCTACTTGTCCTTGCTTCAAGAATCTGTAGGCTTCCTTTTTTGTGTTTGAATCTGTCCAGCAGCTCCATGTCCATCTGTGCACACCTTGTAAGCATATAGAAAGGGATAAAGAAGCAGTGGGGAACAATTAATGCAAATCAACTAGCTCTAGAGAAGAGAATTATAAACTGCATTATAAACACATCCTCCTGATATACACACAAACACTACAAGATCTTTTTAATGGGTCTCTAAGCAAACGTTGCTTTAACCTTGCTAACATCAAAATTATTTTTGAAATGAAAACTCAGGTTTCTTATTCTGTGATCATGATTTCATATCATGATGTAATTTATAGTTTTAGGTGTATCAGTTGGAATTATTGCATATAACAATATTAAGAAAAATTCTTATGATTACTATTTCATTGAGTCTCATCTAATCCTTCCGGTTGGATAATTATTATGGTAAGAATAAAAAGAAAAAAAATCCCTACAAAATATTTTGTCCAAATTCTGGTAATCTTTCAAACAGTCAGACACATCAGAGGCATATTTGAGAGCCAAATACAGGAGAAGAGTGAATGTAAGACTCACAAACATCCGTGTGAACCCTGCATCAATCATCACTGAGTGGATGGACTGGACACACTGTGTTACTTCCAATAAAAAGTTAGGAGCATCACCTCCTTATGTTCTATTAGTGATTACATTCCAAAAGAAAGGGGTGAATCCTGCTGCTTTACCCAAAACAAGAAGAATGGACCACATGCCCTGGAAAGTGTGGAGTCTGTCTGTCTGTAGGGAAATACCATGTCTTCCTGTTCAGCAGGGCATTCTATGGCCCACAGAGAAGGAGGGTTTCTTTTTTCTGCCATTGGTTCAACTTAGGTAACTTTTCTTCATGGGGTGGTTTCTGCATCTTTCTGTGCTTGTCCTTGTGGATTGCCTCTTGCTATGCCTACCTCAACACATGTTATTTAAGGGACCTGGCCAACTAGCTCAGCATTTGGCAGGGTAGGCACACAATCATTTCAGGTCAAAACCCAGAATCTGTTTTTCTTTGGTTCTGGTGTGAAATTTTGATTTGTGCCTCAGAAAAGTCCAGGAAGAAGTAAACAACCCCAAGAATGGAGCAAGGATTTTACACTGAAAGCACTCAATAGGGCCTGGGGCAAGCCATGCAGTAAAGGGAAAATAATTAAAAAAAAAAAAAAAACAACCCAAAAAAACCCAAACAAACAAACAAACAAACAAAAAAAAACCACAAAAAAAACCCAACCAAAAAACAGTAAAGGGAAGACTATGGAAAAGCCAGTAGAACTTACTAGTCTATCCACAAGCAATACGGGGACCAAATGGAAAATACTGAGTAAGAGTAAGAATATACACCTAACAGATTTATTATAGTGATCACACATTTGAGAGACTGGTACTTCTGAATTTTTGTTGCTTAACTGTCCAACATAGAGTTTGCCCTCAACCTATCTTGGTGTGATATTATATACAGAGCAGTTGCAAGTATGACTACCACTCTACCTTTGAAAATGGGATGGAGAAAAATAGTATTTAGTGAAACAGAGAAAACCAAGTTCCAGTGTACAACATGGGTTGCAATTCTTCATATGCTTCTCTTGGTCATCCCAATACGCCATTCAGCCCAGGAACATAACTACAAGAACAGTTCCTCTGATTCCTTCTTTGGGATAACTATAAATATAAAAGTTTCATACAAATTCACACAGGCACTGCCATTTTTCTTCAGAAACCTCTGTACAGACTTGTTACATTTCTGACCCAAATCTTTTAATATAGATTTGTCCTGTGGATTTCATCTAAGGCATCTGAAGCTATTACTATTTCATATGTTGCAGTAATCTGCAGTCAGTCTGTAGTAGATTTCTGTGAGAGGGATTTGGAAAACCACTTGCTTCTTTATTGCATCAGTCTCTTTCTATTAATATCTTGGATCATTTTGGGAATATTTCTAAATATGAATAAAATATTAATCTGCAGATTAAATACTAAGACCTACTTTGAGCTCAGTTGTGCTACAATAAATCAGGTAGACCAAATGACTGCTCAGTATCTATGCCATATAATTTAGCTGAAAATCTGCCCAGTTCTTATACTCTTTTGTTTGAATCAAAGTTACTCTATTTTCTCTGACAGGATAACAATGGTGTTTATGATAGGCTGTCATACACAATTTCAAAGATTTTTTTTTCCAAAACTTTGCTCTTCCTGCAAATAAAATAAAAATAGAGACCAGATTTCAATTTCACTGCTTTTACTGTGTACATATCTGAGGAGTTCCTGCTTTTCAGCACACAGAGCAGAATTTGAAATCAAGACAGAAACAAACCCAGAAATATAAGAAATCCCAGAGACCTTCAAATGAAAATGGTGGTTTTTTGTTTGTTTGTTTGTTTGTTTTCATTATAAGAGGTAGTATGGGGGCCCATGATACCCTCTGTTCTTGCAGGCTTTTATGAAAGGTCATGACAGCGTATCATGGCTGGAATTTTGTGAGTGCAGAAGAGATTTAACTGTAACTGGGTTGATGCAGAGTTAAAGCAGACACACCAGAGTTTCTGTAGTTTCCCCTTATCTAATTATTAGGTACTATTTAGCTATTAGGTGGAGCAACAGATGTGACAACATAAGGAGAAAATCTCAAGAGAAGAGGAAAAAGGTGTATGCGATCAAACCCTGAATTTTTAGACTTTTGAGGTCAGATTAGGGGCTCTCTTTATACTCCAGAATTATACAGGGTTTAGCAAAAGAACTTTAGTCATTGACTGGGTCCTCCAGGCAGAACAGCAATGTGAATAATAAATGGTAACAGCAGTCAAGCAATATAGGGGTCAATTCAAAGCTCCATCTAATAGAGCCAAAGTTGCAAAATAAAATAAAAAAATTCCATAGCTGCTTGTACAGGAGGGTTACTTTCTCCTGTGACTGTTGTGGCAACCTTTATTTTTTCTCTTCTTCAACATTTTAATGGAAAATCCCAAAAGCTAATTTTTGAAGCTGGGGACGTAGCAGAAAAACATTAGAAAATGTTGCCCCATTCCCATCAAGAGGTTTCTTAGGGAACAGCTGTAGGAGTGCTTTGAGCTCAAGAAGTGACTGGACTTAAAACATGAAACTGGAAAGCAAAAATCCTGGAATGAAGTAGAGACAACTATCTTGTTGCTTGTCTACTGAAAACACTGAACTTCTACATGCTAATAATGATGAATTTATGCTGCTAGACTACAGAAGAGAGATGAAAACAAGGTCTGCTCATCAGTGGGATAGGAGATCCATCCTTCTGCTTGTCAGACAGACATCTTAATTCTGAGGATGAAACTACAGAAAATTTTCAGAAAGTGCTCTCTTGTCTTCTTTTTCTTCTTTTTTCCCCCACAAAAGAGTCTTGTAATCACACAGTAACATAACTGCTCATAGGTAAACTGCCAATAGTGAAGCACTAAAAACATACTTTAAGTTATTTGCTGATAGGAGTGATCAGGTGTCTAAATCTCACCTCTTGTTCTGACATTAATTACTGCAATGTTCTTTTTAATGGGCCTGATATAATGAGGAACAAATGAGGAATAAAAGGCTGAGGCTGTGTTTGGTTTTGGAAAACAATCATCATCATCATTATCAAGAAAAACTGTTCAAGCTAGTCAGGTGAACCAAAAATTCAAATTAAATCAGAAGTGCTCCAAGGAACACAGAGGAAGTTCTGTAGAGCTCATGTTTTACATTGAAGTTATCTTTCCAGTGTGGTCAGCCCCTTTTGTCCACTGAGCATGCAAACCACAGATGCCAGCATCTAAGTATTATTTCTGAACATTTTGTAGCCTACTAGAGATGTGCCAGTAGAAAACTGCACCTATGACTGCATCTGTGACCTAGATGGGCACGTTGTAATTCCTTCCAAGTACACCCAGAACAATTCAGTTCTGGCCACCCCTGTAACTGCCTGTGGCTGTCCACCGGCTAGCCCCGCCACAGCAGACCACAGTCACAGACTGGCACTGGAGCCGCTGTCCGCACAGTGGATTCTTTCACCAGTGAGGCAGAGGCGAAGTGTGGTTGTGGCAAAGGAAGAAAGGAGGACTCTGTCGAGGTGGAGCAGGCTGGAGGTTTATTCCCAGGAGAAACTGCCCCAGACAGAGCAGAGGTCCTGGGTGCATACAGCTTATAAACAGGGGAGGATCACAGGGGTGGGGGTTACACAGATCCAATGGAAAAGGGGTTAGGGATGACCCTACAGAAACTGACAACTTTGTAACCAACAGGGCACAAGGGGAGGGGGAGTTCTTGGACTTCTGCCAATCACTTGATGCTCTCCCTGAATCTTTCCAGAACACAGGGAGAGGCCTGACCCAGACTGACAGGGAGGATGGGGTAGGGGTTGACAGGACTGACAGGGGAAAGGTTTGGGAGAAACCTTTGGGAGAAAGGTTTGGGGAATAGGAAAATGGGGTACATGGAATAAACCATCAGGAAAATGGGGTACATGGAACAAACCATCAGGGTACATGTTACAAACAATAACATATAAATCAATAGGCAAAAGTAACTTGAACTATGGCAAAACAAAATAATTCTGCACCACCACACACCCCCTTCTCTTTGCCTTTCCCTTGGTCTCATAGAGCAGGAAACAGCACAGGTCATGCTGTACATCTCACCTTCACCTATGTTACCACACCTGCACTTTCTACTGAGTATTTCTAGAAAGTTAGAGACAGCTAACAGGAATATAGTCAGTTAAGACAAGTTACCCTGGGTGTATGTCACTGAGCATGAACAGGCTTGCTGTTCTTGCCAACCACTACAAGAAAAAATGGGCAGAGATAACATTCCTTCTCTGTGTGTTTCAGCTCATGATACAAGTTGTTGCTTGGTGATTAAAGCAGCTCTCTGTATTTTTGCACACCAGCCGGGGCTGACATTTCCCCCAGCCTCCTGCCCATCAGTGGCAGGTGGGGAGACCTGGCTGGGAAGGGGAGCAGATGGGCAGAAGCACTGTGGCTGCCAGGAGAGCCCACAGGGTAGCATCAGCACAGATCAGTCAACAGCAACCAAGTAGTGCTGTTTCCTAACCTTTATGACAGTGTGTCTGGCAAGCTGTATGCAATATCCTAAGGACTGACAGTAGTCTCTGCTCATTTTACCTTTGGGAAGTTTGTGGGCATTTCAGGATCTGATTAGCCTAAGTAAGTTTGTGCTGTGTTCCCTAATGTGATGGTCTAAATTTTACTAATAGGACAAAGATGTCATGAGCTCATCAGGAATTTAAGGGGTAGGATGTCTTAAGGGGCCCAAAAGACAGATTCACTGTTGAAGACTTAAGGAAACTGTAATCCTTTTACTGTTTTCTCAACAGTAAAACCATTAGATTTTAATGAAACCATTTTTAGAAAAAATTGCTTTACATTTTTACTCAGGGAAAAGCAAGAAAACTAAATTTTATTTTCCTGCTAGCACACAGGGTTTTTGCTGTAATTGTTTTCATTGAACCCAGTAAATGTGTATCTGTGTTTTCTGTGCACCCACACACAATTTCACGGCCCAATTTTAAAGGTATTCTAGATCACTGTCCAAGCTCAAATGTTGTCCCAGTACCAGATCTTGTGGCCTCTTCCTAGGGGAAAAAGCTGGCATTAAACTTCTCCATATTTTAGACCAGGGCATTAGTCTTGCCAAACTAAAAACCTGAATGACTGATCTGCACTTCCTGCGACCTACCATCATATCTCATCAGTCACATCTATATACATGTGATCATGGCATACTTGTTCAGTGTGAGTTTTAGAAGATTTTATGTGGGATCAGGAGAATTCATTAGTTTAATTTTCAATTTTTTAATGGCTATCAAAATATTTGCCCGACTTTAGCAAAACATTTAAGAGATGGCAGGAAAATAAATCTGGCAGTTATTTACATGTTAAAAAAATCCTCATTGTGCCATAGCGCTTTCTCCTCAGCTAGGACTATGAAACGACCGTGTCTGTTACCATCAGTTATGAAACTCTGACCAACACCTATATTTAAGTGTCAAATGCTATTGAAAGATAGGTAGGAGATATGAACCCAATCTTATTTCTGTGCCCCTGTGTAACAAAAACCCAAAACATTTTCTCCCCTCTCATGTCTTTGCTCAAGTATTTGTTACAAGTCTCTAAATCTTACTTTTTATGGCTTTTACTGAAACCTTCCTGTCATGTGATGGCAGAGCAAAGGAACCATTGATCTATGATGCAAAAGTGTTGTATTTTTAACACCCAAGAGTCTCAAAACAGAAGCTAAAAACCAAAGCTGTTTTCTCTTTCATTGAGGTTCCCCTCCCAGCACAGACATGGGTCACATTGACAGAAGATCACACAAAGTCTCCCTGAGTGATTCCTAACTCAATTTGTACGTATGACTTTCACAGCTTTACACCACAGTTGAATTTACATGACCAGGAGGAGTCATAAAACTTGTGATATGAATATGGTATCATGAGTGATTACTCTTGTTGGTAAAAAGACAGACCCCAAAATCTTGGCTATTATGAGACATACCCTGGAAATGAGGCCTCTTTGCAATAGAAATATTATGCCGCACAGTTGGGAGGGATAGTTGCCAAAATCCCTGCTGCCCTTGGGCTGTTTAGTGCCTTCTGAACTTCTACAGCTGTCTCAGTAGGTGAGGACATGACAGTCCTCATGTCCTTGGTCCTCTCAGAGCAGCTGACTTTGAGAGCAGAAGCAGCCAGGACACTGCACCTCCATGCTGCCTCGGCTGGGGGGCTGCAGGGGAAACCTCATGGCCACCTGTGCCGTGCTGCAAAGGTTCATGGAATCAACCAAGGCAGCAAAACCACCGCAGACAAACTTCATGTTTTTGCTAGTCAGCACAGTGTCATTCAGCATCAGAAAATACAGGTAAAGGGGAGAGGCAGAGAGGAATTAAATAAAGCAGCAAGTGAATAATCCCTTCTATTCTGAGCTATCCTGAGGACAATAAAGTCTTTCCCCTTCACCTGACTGAACAGGATAGGTTTGGGCCAAATCTTTTTTATGAATCAGAATAAATTTTTCATTATCATTTTATTAGAAATCAGCAAAACAGAAATATTTCCTTGCTCATTTTTATTTATGGAATTTCGTCCCAAAATTGTTTATATCAAAATATATATTTCATCCTTACACGACCAGAAATGTCTTATGCCTTTCAAGATACATACTTTGGTATAAAAATTGTTTACATAGCAGGTTAAGCCTGTGATGTGAAATTGCTTGAATCTGCAGATCCCAAATTTAAGATTAATTCATTAAAAAATTCCTTACTTTACACAACGCCCCATTTTCTGGAAAAACCTCCCTAGTATTGTCCCTTAGTATAGAGTTGTCAAGCTTGGCTTACTTTTAGACATTGAATAGCTCTTCATTAAAGCCAATTATTCACTAATATAAGGCAGCAAAAAACAGATTAAATGGATGTATGAATAATCTAAAGTAGATGTGGAGAAAAGCTTGAAAAAGGACCCTTTTCCTTGCGCCAGCTTGGTTCGTGTGTGGCCTGTCTGATCTATTTCTTTTCTCCTGTTGGTGAGAGGCTCTGACAACCCTTTTAGTGATAAACAGCCACATAAACCAGTGTGTCACCATCATGCATAGGCTCCAAGTCCTTTCCCATATTGCTCCACTGTGTACCCTGCACAACAAATTAATTTTGTAATTCTGTCCTGTATCTGAAACATAATCCCTTTCTGAGAAAGTTTATCAGCCTTTGCAAGCTGATTCCAGGACTTTTGGCAAGTTTTGGCCCTATGCTACCTCTAATGACACGGTGACACTGTACAAAGTGTTTTTCTGGTATCTTCTGACCAACCGTAGCTAATTAACTACAAGCCGGAAAAGCATTAGAGTATTAAAATGTCTAATCCAAATGGCATAGAAACAAAATAAAGTAGAACGTTTTCTATTACATAAATCATTACCACATTTCTTCAAGTGACTTGTTCAATGATTTGTATTTTATATATATTTGTTCTGTTTATTTTACCCTAAATATAGAAACTTTTGCTTGGATTTTTTTCACTGACCATGTTAGTTCCCAAGTATATCTCTATATATACATAAGAAAAGATCAGTAGATGTTCTGCTGGTTATACTCTCATTTTCATGTAAATGTAGCTCCTAACTGCCTAAATACATCAATTAAGCTGGAAGCAAACTCAAAAGCCAAAAGCTAGTTAATGAACGTCAGCTTCATTCAATACATGAGAATATCAGAAAAGCACTTATAAATATCACAGACTGTCAAAGCAGTGACAAAATAAAGCTTGGGATCTGGATACAAAATCTTTTTCATTAGCAAGAGATCTACTAATGGATTCTATCTCCTCAATTTACACCATCAGGAAAAGGCTCTTTTTAAAGCATTTCCTGGTGTCAAATTAATACCTTTTCTTTCTCAAGCTTCACGTAATTGTCTCAGGCAGTATTTTCCGCAGGCTTTCATCTTGCCATGTCTAGCAGCTATAGAACCTGGAGAGTCTTAACTTTTCTGACTCTGCTCCCATGCCTCCTTCTGCAAAGCTTTGGATAAAAGAAAGCTTGAACCCTCTCCTTACAGAGAATTGATAGACCACAGCTTTAATGAACAGCAGCATGCAGATGGTTCTAGAGAGAATGTGGTGGAACAGGCTAGCATAACGAACAAGGAAAACTCAGTAATGAGCTGCATAGCTACTCAAAGGTTATACCTTTAGGGTGGTCTACGGTGATCATTCAGCATCTCTTTCCACAGGTAGGACCATTTTAATAATTGTGACAAAATATTAAGAAAAGTTGCATTTCCTTCCAAGTTTACACAGTGGGTAGGTGTTTTGTAACAGTCCCCATCAGTAATTTTCTTTCTCCACTTCTGTTTCGTATTGAGACACAGTCTTCCCTGAAAACTAGCAAATGCTGAAGATTGCTAGAACAATTGAGTCATGATAAATTATATATTTAAGAATTTTCTGAGTCATCTAGCAAAGAATCAATCTCAGACAGATTGTGGGTTTGTAGATTCTTGTGCTATTACTAAAAGCTTTGGTCAATGGGCCATCTGTACAGCTACCTTAAACCTTAGCAGTCTAATGAATTTCCTGCTAAAACAAGACTGAATTTCAGTGAAAGAATTACCTGTGTTTTTGTAACCATCTATAGCAGTGAAAGGATCAACAGCAGGCCTGTAAGCTAGGAATTCCTCTGTTCTAAACTTGCCACCATTTTCACAGACAAGTCACAAAAGGCCATATTTTTAAAATGGACCCTCGCTGGTCTGCATATTTTCAAAATCAACCTGTGTAGTTCTTGATTTATGGAAAAAAGATACGTGGTGAAGTTGATTATAATGATGGGTTTTCAACAACTTTGATGATGAGGTATTTGTTTAGGTACCACAAATCTGATTACAGAAGTTTAAATATAGGTCTTCAGGTCCGGAAATTCTGGACTTTGTCTTTTTTTTTTTTTNTTCCCTAAACAATTGCTTTATAAAAGTAAAAGAGAAATGTATTTTAAAAAAAGGCTTACACAAAAAATCTAGCAAAAAATAAAGAATACAGGTTAAAAAATACTATTGAATTAGAAATAAATATATTTCTATTTCTAATTCTTCAGAGAGCTATAACCTTCCAGCAGGAAGTAAATAGGATCTAGAGATCACAGTTAAACACACCCTGTACATGAGATTTGTCAGGTAATGATTATACACGTAATTGGAAGAATAATATCAGCCCAATTCAAAATTCCCTGGCCCAGCAATTTAGTGTCAGACACATTCCAGACATCTTTCAGTGCTGATTACAGCTCTGTGTATTTGCATATGCAATTACTGAATTTACATTTAGATATTAGTAAGTACATATGTAATTATATGCAAAAGTATGTTTTGTACTTGAATATATATTTTAAAGCGGCTCTTGATTGTGTTACTCTTAGCATGGAAATATAATGCTGGATTTCAAATATTCAGACAGTTTTGGCCTTTGCAATCCATAAGATAACAACAAAAAAGACATTGTCACACGTGACATGAAGGGGATTGTGAATCCTTGACCAAAGTCCCTGCCAAACCAGAGGGCTCATTTTAGGAACTGCATTCATCTGGTGACTTGGTAATTGGTCCACATTCTGCCTTACAGTGTAAATTAATTACATACATGACATTGCAGGACATACTGTCCCCATAAGTGCTTTCTGATGCATGATAATGTACCTTGGCATCCCTGTGGATCAGCTAGACAGTAAATCGGGCACACACTCTGATCCCGTCTGTTTCGCTGTTACAGCTCTGCAGCTATGGATGAACAAACCTATCCAAGTGGACTGGTCTCAGCACCACAGTACTGGCCATTTTCTCAATAAAGGCAGTTTTTGCAGCCTGCATGTGGTAGAGAAGCAATGACCCCATGTACAGTGAGCACACAATTCCCTGGCGCCGTTGCACGGCTCCTGCACACACATTTGCACACCCAGGCCAGGCCTCCTGTCTGTGCCATGCTCCCACAGAATGCCATGTGTGCAGGAGATGTGTCTGGGTCATGTGTCTGCTCTTTTACGCCAAATAAAGCAACAACAGCTTCAGGTTTCTGGTGCCTAATGCTATGAAGTAAAAAGCACTGCAGTATATAACACCAAACCCCTTGTAGCTCTTTTAGCCTTCTACCATACCACTAAATGTACTTGATAGCTTAAACAAAAGCAAACATTCAGCAGACAAAAAAAATGTAGACAGGACTCAGTTGATTCTAATGGATTAAAGGTTTTACATGTCTATATAGCAGCCTGACTAAATAATTAAACAGAAACTGATACATATTTACCAGGGAACCTTTAAAGTTGACTTGTGGATATTTTCTGAAGCTAGTCCACAGTCAGCTGAAGAATATATTATGAGAATGTGAACACCTTGATAAGGCTGAAACTTATCCACTTTCCATTTTTCTCAGGAAACTAGATTCTCCTGGGGACCACCAAAAAGATATCAAACCAGTCTCTGAGCAAACTCCATAGCTTCTCATGATGTCTACACAAAATCAGGATAATAATCCTTAGTAACTGCACATCCCATGATAAATGTGCTTCTCAGGCCAGCCACATAGAGGGGAGTTTTAAAAGAGGTCACAAAATAATTAAGAGTGGTCATCATACATCTATATTATGAAAGTGGTTGCAGACTAATGGCTCAAGTTTTTTCAACCCTTATGGGAGTCTGTACATGTCAGCCTTAGTCTCTCTCCCTGCTGAACTGAACTCAGTATTCTTGCAGAGATACAAATGATGCAAGGTTTGGGCTAAACCAACAGAAAACAAGTAATTGGGATCACAGAATATTATGAGTTGGAAGAAACCCATAAGAAGCATTAAGTACAACTCTTAGGTGAATGGCCTATACAGGGATCAAACTCACAACCTGGTTGTTATTAGCCCTATGCTCTGACCCACTGAGAAAATCTCTGGGTTATTAGAAATGACAATAAAACAATGTTATGAGCTTTAAGAACAATTTGACTGGAGCTTTAGTGGAGTCAAGTCTGGATTCCTGAGCTGAAAAAAGAGCTACGAGCTTGTTGAAAAATGACTGGACAGTTTATATCATGGACACAGTGATGTCAGGAGAAACCTGACTAGGTTATAATTTTGGTTCACATCAACTTGAATTTGATTGGTGTCTCCTTTTCAACTGAAGTTAAGTAAATTAGAATGGAACTGGAACCTCTTTAAATGCCAGAGAAGTGAGGCTAACCCTGGTTCAAGGACTCCAGTTGTGATTATTATGGTTTTCTTGTAGGTTGTTTGTGAAATGTCCACAAATGTCTCATGATAAAATCCATCATGATCTATAGTTCCCCGAATACATCCATAACTATATTCTGCTATTCACAAAATTATGCTGAATATTCCTCCCCTTTTTGATCTTAAATATAACCAAAAGGAGGTATAAACAGGCAGGAAGGATGGCAAGCAGCAGTCACCTGAGCTGGTAAATACCCACCCTACCCTTTTTCTTCCCTGTGCTTAATTCTGCTCTCTAGGTTCTGAGATTCAGTGTCAAAGCATATATCAGCAGCATATTTGTTTCTCTATACCCTTCTTGGGTATATAATCTGTAGCAACCACAGACAAAATGTTTGGATGTTGGCATTTTTGAAATAACCCTGATAGGCAGCCTGCTTAAAAGGTGATTTGTATTTCATTAATTAATTCATCAGTAGTAAATGTGCTTTAATGACGGATTTTTTGGATGAGGTTCAGAGTCTCATTAGCCTTAATCATATTAACTTAATATAGTCATTTATATCAGGCAGAACAAAATGCAACACTTCACCATGGGATGTTCTTCTTCAAAGATAATACTAGTGTTGGAATTAAAGGAACCTGTAATTCTTCTTGCTGGTTGAGCCATATGGAATCATAATGTCAGACTAAGACAAATTCATCATCTCTGTTCCTTAAGGCTTTCCCTGAAAACCATTGAGCATGGTTAAATGATACATCCTTCCAATTTCTTAAAGTCAGAGAACATGGACATTGCATACTTACATAACAACTTGTACGAAACCTTACACGATTGAAGACACAAAACAGAAAATGCATTTCATAATGTTGAGTTTCTTTGAGCTTGGATCAGATGATCTCCCAGATGTTTAAGTGATACTGTGATTTTGATTCCATACATGTGAAAAGAAGTCTGAAGTCTGGATAAAAGGGGTAAGAGGAATCTAATACCATATTATAAAGAAGCAAAGCTGAGAAACTAGGTTAAGGCATAAATTTTGTCAAGGATCATCACTCATTCGTAAGTTGCAATTGATACATATGACAGACATAAACATATCACAGACATAAACATATCACTTGTTAACTGAAGCTTCAGGTAATCAAGTTTGCAGCAATCCAGCACTTATATACCATGCAGTGTTTACTACCAAACTCCTTAAATCTATGAAGTCCAAAACATCTGTAATACAAATGTCTTTTTACTGTCCATCATAATGGTCTCATTTTTTCTGAGTGCTGCCAGTAAGCTTCTAGCAATTGGTCCTCTCTCTGGAATGTTTGCAGCTCCTGCATTTGGCATGCCCAAGGAGTGAGAGCTATCTGTGTGAACTGCCTCTTATAGAGCAGCTGCCATAACACCAAAGAGCATGTGTGTGTGTGTGTGTGTGTGTGTTTGTGTGTTTGTGTAAGTATGATGTACTGGCTATGAGGTCAAAGCATTCATGTTGAGAATCTCAGTCACAAATCCATCATCAACTTTCTAAATAAACACCCTGATTATAAAAACCGAAATACAACTCAGTAAGCTTAGCACTGCTGTTACCATCATAATAGAATTTAACATAGTATGACTGTCTGGCTTTAAACACTTAGGATAAGTCTTTTAATACCAGTAGGTCTTGAAGTAACCAAACCAGGTATTCAAATTCTTCTTGAAGCTTTGAAAATCTCATCTCAAAGTTTGTAAGCTCCAGACTATCAGTTGTGAGACACCCAGGTGCTGAGAAGACAAATATTTGAAATCTTTGGAGTTCTGAAACTTAACTAACCAGTTAGGAGTAGCACAAAGGTGAACTTAAAATTACCTTCATGTAGTAGTCTTCCTGGTTCCTCTTTCCTTGTTACACATGAATAAATTTTTCATTTTTCCTGCTGGAAAAAAAACCCCTGTATCTAAACTGTTTCTTAACAATATCTATACTGTTCTGTCTATTTTCGATGAAGGAAGAAGAGGCTGTACTCACTCTCTAGTACAGAAAGTGTTTGATATACTTTTGAATGTGTTGAGTGACACTTTCCTAAAGTTTTCCCTGTTAAATTTCCAGCAATGTCTAATGATTCACCATCTAATTTTTTACATTTGTTAAAGTTTTTACATGCGTTTTGCATTTCATTTTAGCAGGTCAAGAAACAGAAAGATAAGTGACAAGGTACAACTAACACAGACCTTCAGGCAACATGATAAAACACCAGAGCAAAATAATGGGCTAGTAAAACTGCATCCAAGATTGATACAACAGGTCTATTCTTTGACCCACCACAAGAGTCAGATGTCTCATTATCATCAAAGTTTTTGGTCTTGAGCTAGATCTTCAAACAGGGACATTTGCAGGGAGAATATTTCTGAGTCTTGAGCAAGAGAAGATTTTGAATATGTTAGTTCATCACTGTCTCTTTAAGTAATTTTCCACACATCTTGTCCAAAGCTGCACTTTTTCTAATGATGAAGTGTCATGGGAACAAAGTCATGGTGCCTACTGTGCCAGTTTTTAAACTGAAACAATGAAAGATTTATTAATGAGGTGTTCTGGAGACTGTGGTGTCTTGCTGCTTCAGTCTTCACCTTCAGTGTTCCCCTCACTACTGAGGACCCTGTTTAGCCTCTCTGCATCTGTAATGTTTTTCACATTTGGGAGGCCTAGGTGAAATGGGAGCAAATACAACTGTGTGTCAGGGAGGAAAGCAGGAGAAGGGAGCTTCCTACTCTGCAGTCAGATTTTATATATGGTCCAGAGATGCAGGCCAGTGTCCTCACTGAAGGTTGGGAAAGGGCTGCAAGTTCAGTGGCAAGCCTTCAGCAGCCAGTGCACACAGAGTAACAGCTTGCTCTCCTGTTCCTAGCCCCCACAGGGGTCCTCAGCACACATAAATTACCTGTTTACTCCCCCTTCCACTCCCACACTCCTTGCTGAGTTACAGTCCCTACAGCCTGACTGTTCCTGAGTAGGGAGGATGGCCAAGTGCAGTGCCATCTCCTGCAGTGCTGTGTGTGCTGCAGCTCACTGCCACCTGCACAGAGTGGCCAGGCAGGTCTGGCGGGTGCAGCCCTCGACCGTGCCAAGAGAACTATTCAGTGGTTCAAGCAGAGAGCCCCAAAATTGGGTGGTTTATTTCTTTAGAAGTAATAATGAACAGGAAAAGTGCAAAGTGCACCTGAACATTAATCTACAGAGTAATACCTTCAGAGAGTGACCTTTTATACCCAGCCCTTCATTTCCTTGAATACAAGAACTGGATTTCTGTTTTGTATATTTGTCGTGCAAGAATTAGAAATGAAAAAAATATGCTTTGGCCTGCACTGAGGCTTAGAAAAACAGCAGGAGGCTTAGAGACAATGGCAAGCAGCAGTTAAACCAAGCTACTCCAAGAGCCAAGCTCTTCTGCAACAGCATTCAGAGCAATGTCTGTCCAAGCACTCAGAAAGAGTAGTCAGAAGAAGGTAAAGTTATTCCGCAGAAATATCTGTTCACAATGTTAATGCTTACCTTTTCCTTGACTACTATTTTAATTGTTTTAGTCATAAAATGAGGGCAAAACTGTTGCTTGATTTTATGTATCAGTTTCTCAAAATTCTGGGTTTATGGAAAAACACAGCAAGGAAGACAAAAGGCAGGCAGCTCAAACACAGGCACTCAAGCATGATTTGCTTCCTTTCTATATGAAACTGATGTGCCTTGCCATGCTGTGAATGTGGTTTCAATCACCAGGCTGCTGGTAGAGTGAAGTGTTACGAGAATTGGTCCAGGGAGGGAAGCTATGTTGCTGTCTACTCAGTGATCTTGTATCCACTTGGTGAGTTCCAGCACCTCCAAGCCAAAAGGCAGACAGCTGTGACGAGCCTGAGTCCCAGATGACCTGAGCGTGTTTCATCATTCTTTGAATCCAGGCTTTGGTGGACAGTCACCAAACAGATGAGGACAGTGTTTCCAAAGCAATCCTGCTTTATTCCCTCTCCCTCTGAGCTGGGTGGGCTGGTGAAAGGAACAGTAGTTGTAACAGCCTTCCTGTGTATTGCTCCACCACATCCAAATACACAAAGAACTCTAATCCAGCTCTGCTCCAGGCAAACCTGAATCACCTCAAATGGATCTGGCAACAGGGCCTTCCTAAGGGCAGAAAAGCCAGGTTTTGGCTGCCTGTGAATTGCCCAGTGCTGCCCATGCAGGAATCCTGTTGTCCATCAGAGTGGCTGCTATGTCCTTTTTGTAGTGACACCTGTGAATTGTGGCATCAGTCAAGCAAAGATTGCAGCCATTCTTTGTTTTTTAGATTAAGTTCTTTTTTAATTTTGCAAACATCCACTCATTTGTGCTTTATCTCTGCACCATTCTGCTTTATCATTGCACCTTTCCCAACAGAAGCTGGTCAAGATGCCTTTGGCCAAAGAATCCAGGGACATTTCTGCTCTTTACTCGTACTCATTTAGAAAGGAAAACCAAGGGCATGTCCTTTCTTGACCAAGGAACCCTGATATTGGCAGACCTTTCAAAAACAAAGGAACTTGAGAGTGACTGCAATATACAGAAATTGTGTTAGATAAGGATCTATGGTTAAAATACCCAGAAGGATTATGAAGTCAGACCTTTATCCTCTCTGGTAGTAAAAACCGAAATTTCCTGCTGGCTCACTAACAGAGTTATGTGATGCTGGCTGTCAGTCCCTGTCCTCTGGAGTGTGCCCTACTGCTATCTAATTGCAAGTTGTAACCTTTGTGAATCATTGTCACCAGTCTCACTGAGGCCAGTGGCTTAGTAGGATTCAGAGAGTAATTAAACATTTATGTAGATAATTAGGCAATCCACAGCTACAGTAGATAGGTCAAGATTGTAATTAGGGATACCTCTTCATGCGTCAAGGTCTTCTAGTCTCGATCCATCTGATGGCATGTATTTATGCAAACAGTCTGAGTCCCTAGTTTGAAAAACAGTCCTCAAAGATTGTTTCACTCAGGCACTCTCAACTTGGTTTTCATGATGTGTTTCAAAGCTTCTGTTTCCAAGTTTGCTATCAATAGCCCAGAGGCTGCCTCAAAACTTAGAGGGAAAAGTAATGATTCTTTCAGACAGACTGTCCACAACAGATTAGGTTCAGATCTCTGGCTCATTGATGCAAATGGAAACAATAATCAGGCTTTAAAATTTAGAATTATTTTACTTTGGAGCAAGGTAGCTGAAACCTGACTGGCTGAAAGGATACAGTCCTTGGGAGCACTGAGAATCCAGAGGTTGAGGCTGAGAGAACCCTGTGCTGCCATGGAACTGCAGAATCTTTCTCTGGCAGATGCCAGAAAAGTTTTTTTTAGACCCACTCTCCTTTGCCATCCTAATGGGCACATTCAGGCTGAATGATAAAGAGTTTTTCTTCATGGGAAAACAGCATTCAGTTTGTGAACTTAGAGGGAATTGTTTGCTACATTTAGTGTAGAGGTGAACAGTTCACTGGAGCTTTCATGCTCACCCAAATTCACCCACATGGTATTACACGGATTACTAACAGCAATTCTTATTTTTTTAATTGTGTATGCACAAACCAGACACTGGACGTTCTGCTATAAATCCGAGACTGAGAAGAGAGGAGACATTTTTTAAATTCATGGTGGGAAAGGTCAGAAAAAGTTTAACATTTTACACAGAGAGGATTCAGACTGACTGTAAAGCAGAAAAGAAATAAAACTGTTTCCTTTTCCCTCCCTCATCTCTGTGTGCTATAAACCTACGGAAGTCCAAGGATGGTTTTGGTTTTTTTATAGCTCTACAGTTCAAGATGTAAGAACCCATTTGCCTCTCAAACATGGAGGTATAAAATTTCTAAACTTGTCAAAATTGTTTCCTGTCTTTCTTTTTTGTTTGCAACTAAGATACACTGCGAGTTTTGTGCCCACAATTTTCAGCACTTTATCAAGAAAGATACTCAGATTTCTGTAGGAAACAAGCATGACTTTTGGTCACACCTGTGTAAATCCAGTTATAATTTTAGAGAGATCGATAGTGGAACTCCATCTTTCCACCTCTGTAAATGACACCAGAAATTGTGTTGTGTGAACCTACTTGAGAGAAGTGATTTATATATCAAAAGATCTCTTGATGTCACCTTTCTTTTCCTCCTGCAATTTACATGTGTGCCTGTGGATTTATAAAGCCCTGATGGGAGGAGCAGAAACGGCATGACAGCTTCTGAGGAGAGACCCTCTGCAGAGATACATCCAGCTTGGCCAGTGAAATCTATCTGTGTGGCACCTGTTAGTTACGCACAGCAGGACTGTCCATCATCCCTTGTTGTAGGTCTGCATTTCCATAGCACACTGCAGTGCAGGCAGAGGAGAAATTACTCTCTAACTATGAGGTGGTGAATGAGAAATTTCTGCCCCTGTTTATGCTGTCAGACCACCACTCGGGATGCTGTACATCAGCCGGAGAGGGGGAAGGGAAGTTCATTTCACAGTCAGCTGACAAAGCTCTCAAGCATTTATCTTTGCTTTCTACCTTGTAATATCCTGTAAAAATATTGTTACTGAATGTGAAATATTGAAAGAGAAATGTGGAGTACCTCATGCCATTTAAAAGGGAAATTCTCCACATGGTGTAGAGAGCTTGCAGTAAAACAAAGAACATACAGTGTCTATCCATTTTGTGATCTGATGCCTGGATCACAAATGGATAGACAGCAATTTCCAGTGCTGAGCTGTAGCAAAATGTCCTTGGGAATGCTTGCATTGACTACTCTTGTGTGAGTAACAGAAGGAAAAAAAAATAATATTGAGCACATGGAAATAGAAAAAAGCTGTAGGTTGCTGTGGCTTGGAGAACTACTCCTTAGTATCATAATAATCACAAGAAAATTTGGAAGTAAGCCACGCATGGTTTTATCATGTTTTTCAGAAAGAGATGGCAGAATTCCTCTCAAAAAACCTTCATCATACCTCACCCTCAAGACCATCTGAACAACCTCAGAATTTTGCCCATCCTGTCGTACCATTCTCTCTTCGGTCTTATACTGATCATCTCAGGCCCCTATAGCTCAGCCCCTCTGTACCATCTCACACCTTCCCCTGACCATAAGTGACTATGACTCCAGCTTCTTGGATGATCAGAGACTCATTGTGCTACTGTGTAATCTCAGTATGAGGAACTGATGACTTGTTTGGTTTTCTGTGGCAAGGGAATCATGGTTTCAGAGTCAGTTACTCCCCTGTAGCTGAGTGATAACCCCATCCAAAATTTGAATCATTAATCCAGCACTTTTTACTGTTATGTACTGAGATTCATGTGGGCAGTGCACTGTGAAGCTGGGCTTGTTTGGCTGCATGTCCTGGAGGAAGAAACAGTGGTACAATGGGCAGCTGTGGTACTGTTTAGGAGAGAAGGGTGAATCTGTCCCAAATCCAGGACAAAGCACCCGTAGTTTGAGTCACTGCCTTGTCATCTCTCTTTTGTTTGCTCTCACAACATTGTGAGGTGGCTGTGTGTTGCTATCCTAGTAAATACTAAACTTGACAGGGAAGTGCAATATTCCCCTTTACCACTGGGAACTGAAATTCAGAAAAAATTGTGAAACTAAGTAACATGTATGCCCTTCTCTAATCTTTTGACCCAAAATGAGAGTCTGAAGGGGGTCTAGAATAGAAATCATAGAAGCTGTGGAGAATATTGCTGAGAAGGAAAACATAACTTCAAAGTATAACTTCTTTCTATGTTTAGTTCTTAGCTAATCCATATGTCATGAGTCAATGCAAACACACTTTGTTCTGTCATTTGAAGGAAACTACATCTGTGTTGCTGGGAAAATTATCTGCCTTGAAATCTCTGATTTTCTGACAGATAATCAAATAAACAATCAAAATTACTGAAAAGAAAGAGAGTTCAAAAGTGATCTTCCTACTGCTAACTGGGTAATAGTTAATTGAAGTGTAGCAATTCTATTAATATCACACATAAAAGATACCAAAGAGTAATACAATTTTTGAAATACAAAAAGCACTCTTGGCAAAATTAAATGCTATGATTTTCTAAGCTATTTATTCTGTGACTGCTGAATAAGATGATGTGAAGCTTTCAAGTATGAAAGGAAGCATGCAGGAGGAGTGAAAATGCTATAAATATCCACTCAGTGTGATTCTGATAGGAACTATCAAGTTTTATCCAAAATGTTCAGAAAAGCTACTCAAATTTGCAATTATCCTTATATATTCAAAGCACTGCTGAGAGAGTTTCAACAACGATACCAAAAATGAAGGAGGCATGTGATATAACTTGCACAATCTTTTTCCAAATGTAAATGTTTGTATCAGCTGATTTTGTTTTTTCTTCATATCTTCTCTGAGCCATATAAATAAACTACACCTAGAGTGTATCATTAGAATGCCTGCATGTCTGTTTTTATTTAGCTGCAAATTTGAGTTAAAACTATACCAGCTTTGTTCTTGAGGCTTATGTTGTCACTAAAATCCCTTTATCAAAATCTAAATTCCTATAATGCTGTCATACATGGTTTTTTTTTGAGGAAGTCAGGACTGGAACGAGTGACACTCTCATGAAACTGCTTGAACACTGTGGCTTTAAAAGCCTGGTTTATGCATTAAAAAGGGATGACTGGTCTGATAGACCTTGTCCAAATCTCTTACTTTTATGCTATATACAGGCTTGGAGGATAGGTTAGAAAACAAAATAACAGACTTGTTTGAATTATAGGAAAAAGTATTTATAAAATTAATGTGAAAAAGTGCTCTGAGTAGATCAAAAGCTTTTAGTTCTGTAAATATTTCTTGGTGGACTTTTATTATTATAATTACTTGTTCTTTTCATATATGTACCAGGTACTGAACAAAGACATGAATTCTCTCTCAATGGAATGCAATCTAAAACCCAAAAAGTATCAGATAATAAGATAATTGAGGGTGGAGGACAGGTGTCAGGCATTTGGGCTGAAGTTGCAGAATTGGGACTAATTTGAACCCTGTCGGATGCAACAGAGGGTAAAATAAAAGAACAAAAATCCTTTCCTCCTCCCTTGTCTCCTCCATATAAACATAGTAGGAAGAAGTCTGGGAGCAGCAGAGCATGAATGAAAACAAAAAAAACAGATTACTTGGCCACTAAGGAGAAACTAGTGTCACGCAACAAAAAGGGTGTTGGCAAAAAAGCATCTCACAAACACTACAACAAACAAGCAGCAATTTAGATAATATTTTAAACGTAGAAAAGTAATCAGTGGGAAAATATTTAGTCAAATTGATAGGTAACATTTTTCACTTGAACTGGACCATGAATGAAGAATCAGAATCCACGTACTAGGGAATGTTTTAAAAGTAATTACTCTTTAAAGATTGTTAAGATATTTAGCAGGATTTTCACATGATGAAAACATTTGCCTAGTGAAAATTGTCCATCCTATTTGTGCTTAATGTGCACAAGGGACATATTTTTCTTTACAGTATATTTTCAATAAGGAAATTAATGCCTAATTGCATATGATTGATTTTATCCTCCCAAGTTACAGAAGGCACTAAGGACAGGCACTGCAGGCTGATCTCTATCAGTCTTCTCTGTGACTAGGGGCATTCCTGTAATGATGCATGGATAACCAGCTGTAGCTCAGTTACAGCTCAATTAGATGTTACCATTAATCTAAACTCAGAAAACATGTTATCAGCTGTAGCAATTTTTAATGGCAAGAGTCAGTACAAAATCCTTTAATTATATTTTTTCTGTCATATATACCAATTAGCAACCACATACAGATATTCAAGCACTTAGCATAAAAAAAATACAAGATGTTTCACAGTATGTCATTCATGCATGTGAAAATACTAAGTTTACGTTTTTGGTTCACACATCACTGTGACTTCTTCTGAAAACAGTAAAATATACCCTCACCAAATGATATAAATAACTAATGTCCTCCTGGCCCCTCCTTTCTCTTAGCTTTTATATCTGAGCAGATGTCATATGGTTTGGAATAGTTCTTTGATGAATTTTGGTCTGCTGTCCTGGTTGTGCCCCTTCCCAAGGTTTTGCCTATTCCCAGCCTACACGTGACAGAGCAGAATGCTGAAGGGACAGGCTTGTGCTGTGGGAGAACTGCTCAGCAGCAGCCAATACACTGATATCTTATCAACACCTTCCCAGACACCAGTGCACAGCACAACACGAGGGCTGCTTGTGGGAAAGTTATCTCCATCCCACACCTAATTTTTCTCTTGGATATCAAATCTGCCTTCTGCAAGATGGGCAGTGTTGTACCCCTTTTGCCTTAGCTCTTCTGTTTGCCCCAGATGCTGTTTCTCAGGGCTGACAGAAGCAACGCAGCAGGCCAGTACCTATATCCACACTTGCAGCTACTGTGATACTGACCCAGAGAACAAACATTTAACATCTGAACATCACCCAACACCTATAATTTGGATTACATCCTGACTTGGTGATGTGGGGCACCCGCTCTGCATTACTTCTTTTTACACAGCATTGCTCTGTGGTACCTTACCAGATTATCCAATTGCACTCAGAGATAGATCACTGAATTTTTAAAATTCTGTTCACACCAGCCACTTAGAGTGTGTTTCTGTGGTCCTGCCAAGGAGAGCAGTCTGGAGAAAACCCTGTGTGTCGCTGAGGTTTGAGAGAGTTTAACCAGAATTACTAGGAAACAGTAATTTTAACAGTAAAAGACTCTGTTAAAAAAGGATTGGAGATGTGAATTTCACTCGGTCACACTTTTATATATAAAAGTATATATATATATATGTTCCATCATGACAGTGTTACAAAATATTTTTGAAATGGTGAAAAAACGTATCAAAGCTGACAGCCCATTAATGTCTATTCTGACAAATATTTACTACTAAATACAGAAGAGAGAGGAATAAGTGAAATTTCCTGCCTTGTGCCCCAGTAGAGGTCAAATCATATGATGTAGAAGTCTCACTTGTTCTTAAAATATATGACTTGAGCTAAGTAAGATTAGAGCAACATAGATTACCTGAGGATTTGTCCCTCTGTCTTTGTTAGGACAAATTCACCACAAGGCATTTTTAAAATTTCTTCTCCCTCTGCCCTTCCTTCCATGCTTGTTCCAACTCCGAAGACAGCTTGTTATTTGCTTTGATTTATTCTCTACTCAGAAATATTCATCCTGTGAGTAACTCCTGGGCTGGCCCAGCCTTGCTGCATGGTAAGTATTTACTTACTATTCAGAACCAGACTGGAGTAGCTGGTCACTTAAATCACATGGTGAATGTATGCTAGAAGCCCTTGGGAGGCAATGCATGCTCCAGAGAGACTTGTTGGGGCAGGATAGCCATTTCTGAGAGCAGCAGCCCTGTGCTGTGCATGCCGCTCTCCATGGATACAGCCTGACTGCTGAATTTTCTGCACCCTTCCTGTGCCTATCCCTGAGGAGCCAAGGTAGTGGCAGCATCTGTGTTTTGAGATGGAGAAGTGTGTCTCCCATGCTATCCCTGCAAATGCCCAGACAGGCAATGCCACATCAAGGACGTAAATGCCACACCAGCTGGCAGGAGGCTGGAGCAGTCTGAATCAGGCTTCCTTGACATAGAAATTGGAATTAGCTGGAGAGTAGATTAGGAGTCAGAAATCAAGGGGCTGTAAAATAGCAGAACACTTAAATTACAGACTGCCTAATACTGGACAAGCAATACCAGTCAGACCTGGGAGAAGAAGGGGTCTGGAAGGAGGGAGAAAAATTACAAGTGTTTGAACAGAGGGAGGTATGGCTGGCTAGGGGCTGGGAATATGGGAGGGTGATGGGCAATGGCCTGAGGTGGGAGATGGTCTTATCACTTCTTAAAGCAACTCAGATAACATTAATACAAATTTGTTACCCTCTATCAAAGTGACAATGGAAGGTGTGATATATTAAACTGGTATGCAGCTCTGGGAAAGATGATTGTCTGTGGCTGCTGTTGCAGAATGACCAGAAACTAAAGGAAAAGCATCAACATAGGGGGCAAAATGAAGAAAGTGTTTTTAGACTTGTAGTCAACACAGGCAGGTATAAATGACCATGTAACAACAGCGAGGAACTTACTCAGGAATGCCATAAATAGATTAGAAGAACATGTAATTTCCTGTTTCAGTCAATTATGGCAATGTGTTTTTCTCACTATTGTCAGTAAAAAACCACATTCTTTAATATATCAATATTCTACCCAAACACTTTTTTTTTTTTTTTCCTGCTTTCTTGCCCTGACTTTAATTCAGTGTTTGTATTCCTCTTGCTATTTCAGCTGGAGGTCTGCATCAACCTTGATGAAAGAGGTTTGCTTGCTGTGTGCACCCTTATACACACCCACAGAGATTGCCACTCCCTGGGACACAATAGTTTTACGCACAGGATGCTCTGCCTGAGAAGGGCAGGTCACACAGCCCTGGCCTTGGCAGCATCAGCATAAGAGAACATTTTAAGGAATAGGTTAGTTGCTATCAGTCAAAGTCAAGTATCCTGGAAAAGGAAATCATAGTCCCTACTTTACCTCAGGAAGGAATCTCCCATCCTGAGGAAGAAAGATTAGCTTAGCTCTGTGTGCAATTGCTGAGGAACAACTTCCCAAATTACAATACATGAAAAGATCCTAATATAGTACATTATGGGAGTAAGAGGACAGGGCTGCATCCAGATTAAAGCTCACATTCATTATTGTTATTAAGTAGCCTAATTTTAGAAACCCTCTCTTTTTTTTTACATGAATCAAAACCACAACAATGTTAAAATACATTAAGCAGGAATTTGAATAATAAAGGTCATATCTGCGTATGCCTCAGAAATAATAATAGTACAGTGTAATGACAATATGTGATTAAATATGAAAGCGTTCAGTGTGGACAGAGCCTGAAACTGATTTTATTTTCTTAAATCTTCATTGGATAAACACACACATACATAAAGATAAAAAACTGTGTACACTAGACCCAAATTTACATGAAAATTTTTTGACTTGTAATTCTTGTAGTAAGTGATGCTGGTGGGTATGAAAAAGGTACCCTAACTGTGCTTAATAAGTTGGAAAATCTTGAGAAAATTAACATGGAACATTTTTAAGAACACAGAAGCAATAAGTAGTACAGAAGAAAGTTCATTGGTTAAGGAAATTGCTGCTCAACAAAAATAGGAACACCACAGAGTGAAAGAGGACACAAAATTTATTTATTTTTTAGTCCACTGAGTCTTATCTTTGTAAGAACAATAATGAGGCTGTACTTCACCAAACCTCTCTCCATTGAAAGATGATTATTTTTTTGGTTGAACTAAAAATTAACTGATTGTAGAAAGACTATAAAGGCATGAAATGCACCTCACATACAACCTATGCAGCAGATCTTCCATATACTTGTGCTCCCTTCCCATCATGGATAATTCTTCAGAGAAGGGCTGAAAGAGATCAGGCTGATGTGAATGGGTACACATCCATCATCAGTCAAAGG
>WEIU01020979.1:1328-11796 GCA_013389925.1 Aegithalos caudatus
TGTAAAATTTTGTTGTTTCTTCCATAAAAAGGTAAATATTTGGGGTAATGAATTTATTTATTTCAACTATTTTTTTTTCTAAGCATGAACAGAATAGGTCATAACATGCAACAGACTAATCGTTGCTCATCCAGGATATATTAGTGCCTTGCTTTTATGATTTATGTTGCTCGAAGAGCTTGTGCAGAGCCATAATCATTGCCTAAAGGTTGCAAGATAATGGAAGGCTAATCTTGGGGAAAACTGGCCTGTGGAAAGATTTTGAAAACCTGCCTCAGTCTGCACAATTCTGAAGACAGAGGCAAAAAACTTGTCCCACAAAATATTTTTGAATCTGCAAACCTGGTTCCCTTTGATAAAGTTACTTAGAACACTTGCAGAGATATAAGGATCAGAGAAATACTGAAGATTGTCCATTGAAAGTAACTTGTTGATAATGTGTATTTGGGGAATGTGTATTCATGGAAGCACTGAATATACGTTTATTCTGTAAAACTACTTCTATGTGTAGAAATTCAATTTTTCCCTTAAAGAGACAAATCTGTTTTTATACAAGATAATAGAAATGAAACACAAAAAAGACTTAGATCATTAGTTCTGTGCTCTTACAGTTAAATTATTTTATAAAGCTGTAGGCTGAGTCTTCTGAAAGACAGCAATTTTATTCCCATGTTAACAGTATTTTTCCCTAAAAATTTAATTTTATATTTGCTATGGCACTTTAAATAATAGTGCCTTTCTACAAAATAGTAATTTCCTTTAATCTTTCTAGATGACAGCAATAACTAACATCTCACACAGATAATTTTTTAGCCATGCTGTGTGTACATACATAACACATGGAAGACCAGTCTAAAAGTATAATCCAGCGTACTTTCTAGTTTTGATTTCTGTGAATCTGATTTTCTGCTGAAATAAACCCAAACATCCATGCACAAGCAGAAAGAAGCCATGCTAACTGTGCAGTACTCTAAAAATATATATATTTAGTCAGTTATTGTACGATTATAAATGGTATGGGAAAACTGTTCCTGCCATTGGTCTCACAGTAAGATGAGTGGATAGTTAAGGTATAGATAATGTGGCTGATTTTTAATGTGTGTATTTTTCTCTATTTGCTTGTTCAAAATTGGGCTTCTGTTATTCAACATGTAAGCATATAATAAAAAATTAAATAAAAAGCACCAATTAACTAGCCAACAACAACAAAAAATACTAAAAAAATCAAACCAAACCAAAACAGAACACGACTACTCAACTGAGGAAGTAAATTGAAAGTTGTGTAAAACTATCTCATTGTCTTGGATTGTGGAACTAAAAATGTGTATTCTATTTCATCTGTTGAAAGCGGCTGGGGAGATGTTTTTCTTTATCTCTTCTAACTCCAGGGAGGAGGGNGGTAGGAACAGCAGGACATTGCCGTTTTCCACTGGATTCCCAGAGGAAGACTGGATGCATCTCACCATCACTGACTTTCTACAGGACCATCTCTACTCCACAGAACTGCATCTGTTACTCCAGGAGGATTCATCTGGACTGCTTCTAACACCCTGATCAACAGGGTGTCAGGTCACATCCCTGACTCTGTCAGGGCTTTCTAGGGTTTTTATTTGTTTTGTTTGCTTGCTTTGTTGTACTACTACAATTGTAATTTTTAATATTCTTAGTAAAGGACTGTTATTCTTATTCCCAAATAATAATAGTAATTTGGAGGGAGGGGTTTTATATTCTCCATTCCAAGGTGAGCTCCAACTTTCACTGGCAGATACCTGTCTTCCCAAACCAAGACACTCACTATGTGGAGGGCTTTCAATGTCTACATGTGACATTCTCTGTTCAATGTGTTATTGTTATTTTTTCTTTGGGAGCCTGATTACATTATTCTTAACTTATTCAGCAAAAGCAGGGTAGTTTGTGTAATTTGGGTTCGTTTTGTGATACAATTGCAAACCTAAGGATTTAACAGAGTGCATACATTTTTAGTACGCAAAGTATATTTTTCTCCATTTTATACTTGTTTTACCATAGGAGTTAATAATTTCTTCTAAAAGGGATTGTGTTTTTATGCTATTTCTCCCCCAGAACTGTGTCTTAATGTGTTATTTTGTGAAGCATGTAACGATTCAACATTTACAATACCATTAAATGAGGTGTGCATGTAGGCTGGGAGCACTAGCAAGCAAGAAGAAAAGGTCTTTTGTGTGCCATTAAAATGTCTGTGAGTTGAACACCCCACATCCTGTTTTAGTGTTGATATTGGAAATTGTTTATAGGAGAAAAACCAGAGATTTTAATAACATTTCCCTCGCTGTCATCCCCCTGCCCCCTTCCCCAACACAGCTACACTTTAGAGCTTTAAGTTGCATGGAGAGCTGTGTGCACTGTCTGGACACTGGAAGGATTGCAACCCTATTAACACTGTTTTGTGCCCAGGATAACAAATTATTTTGAAATATTTTTTGTACTTCTTTTTTAATTAGCACATCTGAGATCAGCTAAGAGATCTCCAATTCCTTCGGAACATCATTTATTCATCTTGAAGTACATTTCAGCTAAGGGATGTCAGCCCAGAGAAGCTGTGGCTGCCACGTCAAACACTGTGGAAGTGTTCAGTGCAAGGCTGGAAGGATCTCTGAGCAACCTGGTCGAGAGAAAGGTGTCCCTGCCCACAGCAAAGGTGTTGGAACTGGATCTTTCGGGTCCCTTCCAATTCAGGCCCTTCTATGGTTCTATGACTGACACTAAGACACTCAGAAGGGGGGAGCCAAGGCCCTCTCCTCACATACATCAATTTGTGTTGTCTCTTCTGACATTGGCAACATTATTCTAGCTTTATGCGGTTATAAAACAAAAAGTAGTCTCTCCAACTTCATAGAAAGACAGAAGCCCTTGTCAAAATGGATTTTGAGGTAGTGCATAATTACTATGTACTAAGGCCTGAGTAATCTCATAGTTTAATTATTCTCCTTGTAACATGTGGTCTAGCACAATCCATTTGACACTTGGTTTAATAGAGAAGATTTTGCAAGTGGAATTACATCAGAGCAAAATATTTTCCTTCTAGAGTTAAAGGAAGGAGACAAAGGCTGATTGCTTTCTCTCATCCAAAATAAAACTAGAGTTCTCATAGAGCTTACAGAATAAACAGAATCTTATTTGAAGCTTATTTCTTTGCTTCATGTTGAAACATAGTATGTTGCCTATATGGCCTGAGTAATTTTATTTTGTGCATTAAAGTGATGATATCATAATCAGCTAGTAGTCATTTGGCTATAGAGTTGTTTCTGCATGCCACTGTGTTTGAGTTTAGCTCTTCTGACCTTTATAGGATATATAACAGAGAGAGAAAGCTTGAGAGACATATCTTAGTTTGTCAGACAATATATACTGTAGAAACCAGCTGAAAAAAAACATGGTTTCATGGCATAAATCTCTTTTGCCTCAGCCAACTTGGAAATGCTCAATAATTCACAGGAACTACCTTTAATTTACTCTTTTCCCTGGATACCACTGAGGGCTGGTAGGAGGGGGAAAACTCATTATGAAGAGCATCTTTTCTCTATTGGAGAACAAAGAGGAGAGCCAAAAGGTGTCAGGGATTGGTTATCACTTCTCCATTGCTTATCTCTTGAAAACTGAGCTTAAATCTCTTTGTAAATTATTGTTTAAGGATATGATAGCAATTTCATTAATTCTGTAGTAGGAAGAAAATAATTGGAGACATGGTTAAATTAATTTAAACTGCTACTGCTTGTTTTAATATAAGTAAACTCTGAGTGTAAATTTTTTCCCTGCCAAGATAAAATATCTAATACTTCTCAGGTTCTGAGCCCCCCCCTGTAAACCACAAATAAAATTTTGCAGGATAAAATATAATTTGCAAGACTTTATCACAAGTCTTGGGAAATTTATTTGTTCTCTTTGTACACTGGAAGAGTTGCATATATTTCTCAGGTGGAAACAAGGAAGAGAATGCACAAAAATGTCAAACATGGGGAAAATGAAAGGAATAGACACTGCTCTATCTTTTCTGTCAAGCAAAATGATTATTTATTTTATATTAATTTCCTTTCCTATTATGGTAAATTTCTTGCTTTCCTAACATCAGATGCATTTGACATTATTTAGTAGATGAAGGCATGGTTGCCAGTGCCAAAACCCTGTGTTTTCCAATGCTCCTAGGCAATGAATAAGTTTAGTGTCCTGGGTTACTTCAGTTACTGCAGGTTCCTTGGGCTCTGTTGAAAAAACACACACAGCCACAACAGAGAAATTTGCACAGTGTGAAGAAAGACAGCAGCAGTGGAAGGAACACTGCTTCAGACCATGGCTTCTGATTTATCAGAGGCTCATTCACAACACTTTGCACTTCCTTGAATAGAAAGTCATGTCTCAGTTCTTAAGAAGAAAGGCCCTTCCTAAACAAAGGCTTAGCATGATGTTTCAGGGATGTTCTGGGAGTTCCCAGAGTGTTTCAGGTAATACACACTTGAAGAAAAGCATCAAATAGTGTGTTTGTAATCCCTAAGTCATCTGAAAAGACATTAGAGCTGGACTGGAGTGTACAGAACAGACAGAGGTGAAATAGCAAGCACTATCTGAGATAGTCTTCTCTGATTTTTCTCTTTCATGTAAGAAGAGTAAAATCATCATATTTCTTGTTATCAAAGGAATTTCATTTTTATTAAAAACTATAGAGGAAATTCACTGAACAGTTCAGTAGGGGAAGTCTATAGAAAATTACTCTAATCTGAACATTTGAAATAAGAACATTTGAAATTTCTCTCATTTATTTTAGTAATGTGTTAGGATTTCACTCGTACTGTACATACATTCTTCATTATTAGTAAAATTAATTAATTTTTAAATACATCATTGGTGATATTTTATTTCAGTTGTTGACAATTCTATTCCATGTTTTTACATATGTAGTCAGTTTTATTTGGATAACATTTAAATTTGCTTCACCTGGATATTTAATTTTAATATTCAGTCTTTCAATTATTGCTTATATTGGAAGAAGTTGTTGAACATTGAGTCTGCTTCTTAGTTCTCTGGCCTTTGTGAAAATTTTATTAATATGGCCTTGTTACAACATTTAACATTATAGTAGTTTTAATTATCTCTAAGATATACTGGCAGGAGATCTAGGTCCAATTTCACTTTGATATTTCAAAGATTCATATGGTAACTTGCTTTGTCTATATTTAAAAATGAAAACAGAGAACTCTGTGTGAACAACAGTTTTATGTTGTCCACATGTTTTAATTGACAAATGGGTACTGAGGCAAAGTTTTCAAAATTACAGTGCCTATACTTTTTCATAAATAGAAAGTACAAGGTATTTAATTACTAAACAATAGCTACGGTTGTTGGTGTTATTATTGTTGTTGCTGCTGTTGTTATTTTGAAGATTCTTGCACAATGAGTGAAATTCCTATTGTACCACTGTTTACCTGGCCTTAAATCTTTACTCTGAGATGTTCAAGTGATATGAGTGATATGATGTCCAGGCCTCATTGGAAGTATTTCCTGACTTCCTAAGTACTTTTTTCCAACTGATTCAAAATTTTAGGACCAGCAGCTCAACCATGTCCCTGGACAGCCTGTTTCAGTTGACAACAATTTTAGTGAAGAAATTTTTCCCAATATGCAATCTAAACCTTCCCTGTTACACAGGCAGGTTTAATAAACAACCTTCTGCTGCTCTCTCTGGCAAAGAGATTCAGAGGGGATATTCCTGCCATGTTTCTGTCCCGAGGAAGAGTAGGGAGTCTGCCTAGATGATGTACTAGCTCTCTGAGCTGCCTGTGTATTTTATACCACAATGCTAGGACATAACGTTTCTTTCTTGCTCTTGAAGAGCATTACTGGTTTTGGAATGTTATCTGAGCAGGTATTTGAGCAGAGCTTTTCATTTTCCCAGGTCATATAGGTTGGTAGACATTTATAAAGGAGTGGTAGAAACAGGAGAGAGGGTTGTTTTAAAGCATCATGGTGGAGGGAAGATATGCATTTGCCTGGCAAGGTGTCCTCTTTAAGCAGGTGTGTGTCAGCATGAGTGTGCTGGGTTGTGTTAGCACAATGCCACAGTGTCCTCCTGCCTTGTATCATGTGGCAACTTTTTATGATAATAAATTTATGTCAGTGGATAAAGTTAGAGCTGCCATTAGTAACAACTTGGAATTGCCTAGATTTTAATTTTTTAAATATTTTTTCTGTGTCATGCAGTTTATTATGCCTCCTACATATGACATTAAAAGTAATGGATAAAATTTTATTAATTTTATTCTCAGTAATGTAATGCTATGTTGCTTTACATTATAACTGTTATGTTGTTACAATACCAAAAAGGGTTATTTTAAAATTTAAAATTCTATTGCTACATTTTAAAATAATAGTAAGTGTAGCTATACAAAAATCTGCCATTTCTTAGTGAGACAGCATCATATATGAATTAACGTCAGTTCTTGTTTACTTCCATTATTAAAAAGTCCTTCAATTTGTTTTAATAATGGGGACCAAGAACTATAGAACCAAGAACTGTAGAAACTCTAGATGTTATTACTTTTCTTTAAAATCTGTATATATAGAGAAAGAATATTGACAAATGAAAGAAACCTTTTCATACAATTTTTAAGCTAAGTAGGTAAGCTAAGCTTAGGTAGGAAAAGACAAAGTCTATAAATTGGTCAGTATCTTAAAGTTTGTCTCATGTGCTATAATGTCCCACAATTCTGCTATGAGAACAAATTTCTGTTGAGTCTAGTGGTACAGTAGGCACACATCTGTGTCATTGAAAATATGGCCTCAAATTCACTGCATATATGAGGTTAGATACAGATCCATCAGAGCTTCTTTAGGGATCCATCCCTGTAGAAAACATACAGAGCTGGTTGCAGCATAGCCCAGCACAGCCCCTCTCCTCTCCTGAGGCCCTCAGTGCCAGACTCATCTTGGCTGCTGGATCTGTGGTCCTTTGACTCGCTTTCTATACTATGTTGGTGAGTTTTGACACAGCTGAATCTATGGTAAGGAAAGGAATATAAACCCTTACAATGTAATCTTCATCCAATTCCTTAGCTATAAACTGTTTTTTTCACTGTTGCTCACTGATTGTGGGTTTGATGTAGGTGAATCTTTTAAAAGGGTGCAGGTGTATCTGAGTGTGGTACATGAGTCTGCAGCTAATGGACATGTAGATTATGATGGAAATTTTCCATATTATCTGGTCAAATGAATGCTATCACATTCATTGTGACAAAGAAATGTCTATTTTTACCATTTTTATCTCATGACACCTATTTCTCTCATTGTTGTTGGTTTTAGAGTCTTAGACAAAAAATAGATTAAAAAAAAAATTTAAATTCACATCCCCATAGGGAGTTCATAATAACCCTGGAGATCTGACATGATAGCTTGTTGGGTTAAAGCCTGATCTTCAAGACAAAAGATCTAGTTTTCTCCTGATCTTTCCTTAAACTCTAACTTGAGTCAATTGGCAGATTGTAGTACATTGGAGATAATTCAGCAAAGATTCAGAACTGCTGTAATAACAACATTATGAATGCAAAGACAAGAGCAGCAAGCCTTCAGTTTATGACACTTCATGTTCTTTTCTGCAATATTTAATTGCACTCACATATTTCTGATCTACAGTTTTTCAGGCCATATTTTCAATGGGCAAAATACCTGTAATACTACTAAAGACTTTTCTTTGTTGATAGATTTTTCAGACTTCTAATTTTGCTCAAACGCACTGATCACTGGTCTCTACACCTGGTTGAGCCTTTCTTCTACACTCGACAAAGAAGTAAAACATATAACAACATCAATTGTAATTGCAAACCCAAACTTTTGCACATTTTAAATTTAGATTTGACAAACAGGAAACTCAGAATCACTACCAGCACAAGTCCAACACTTGTATGAAATAAATTGGTGGCCTCATAATGTGCTATCCCTGAGCAGTGATGCTAAGATCCCATGCTAGCCTAAAGGATTGATTTAGGACTGATGCCTTATTTTTCACAGTGCATTATGAAGACCTCTCTATGTTAAGCTCCCTTGCATTCTACGAATATGCCTCTAGTGCTTGCAGTCATGCAAGCGCACCGTTACTGCTCTAAGTAAGCAAGCTCAGGAAGAAACCTGCAGAATGATAGCAGCCCTACCATCCACAGTGAAGAGGATTAACTCTACCCCAGCAAAAGACCAGCACAAAGTCCAAAGTAAAACAGGAAAAAATCTGGCAATGTTATCATCCCTCTTCTTAGGAACATTGTCCTGGTTTTGAAAGACAGCAAAAGCTGGAAGTTCCCTCTGAATAAAGAATGTAAACCCCCTCCCTCAAATTATTATAATTTTCCACTTAGGGGTTTTTAGGCTAAATTTTGGGAATAGGAATAACAGTTCTTTACTAGGAATATTAAAAAATACAAATGTAGTAGTACAAAAAATCAACCAAGCAAAACAAACAAAAAAAAACCACAAAGCCCTGACAGAGTCAGGGATGTGACCTGACACCCTGTTGGTCAGGGTGTTAGAAGCAGTCCAGATGAATCCTCCTGGAGTAACAGATGCAGTTCTGTGGAGTAGAGATGGTCCTGTAGATGGCAAGATGGATCCANAAAAAAAATTCCACTAACACAAAGGAAACAATATCCAATCCCCAACAAACATCCAGAACATTAAATACATAGGGATGAAGTATTTAATCAGAACATAGGAGGATGCAGTTGGAATTATCGAGTTCATTATTGGTTACATAAAAATGACTTGTAAGTTACAGCCTGGATTTTCTGTTTTCCCTTTGAATTAATTTAATGATCATTCAATTATTAAGCAAAGTTTTCAAAAGTCAGTCTTTCATATATTTTTTTCATTTCTGTGGAGGGTGAATGAAAACTCTTCTGAGAAATGAATGTGTTTTAAAAAAGAGGTTTTGATGTTATAAGCATATTTAAATGCAATATAATTGATTTCCTTATGTTAAAGAGGCATTATATAACTTTATAAGCAAATATTTTTAAATAACAGAACATTTACCATACTAAGTATATGTGGACAGTCATTGAGATTTTGGATATGGAAGTTTCAAAAATATTATTTTTATGTAAACAATATATTCCTGTTCAAACAAAAATCACAGTTAGATTGAAACTTACATTATTAATGAAACTCAGATAGTTAAAAGAACACCCATTCAGACTCGACATTAGCTATAAATTCACTACATTATTTGAAAGTATAATGTTACCCTCTATAGGTTTTGTGAATATATGAATGTTAATTTTAACTTATATTCAACAAGATAACACTGAGTGTCTCATAAATATGCCAGTTTATTTAATTGTTGTTTTAAACCACTGTTGTCCAAAACCTCTAATACATTTATAAATTTTATTTCTGTGATCAAAACCATAAGAAAAGAAAAGCACAAAAAACCCCACTTACAAGTACTTTACTGCCACTGTTACTACTAGTTTAAATTTCTTTCATGTTGAAAAGAAGATGAGTTTTCAGTAGTCTAAGCTCATCAGAGACTAACCATGGCTTTTGTCATATTCCTTATCTGCTCATAGTTGTTAGAAAGATGGATATAAGAAATGTTTGCTTATTATAAAATTCACACCAATCAAGGTCAGGCAAATATTTGAAACATATTTTGGTACATCTCACACTTCCTTCTTGTCTTTTGCTACCCACAGTCTTTGAAAATACATTAGAATTAGAATTAGAATTTCAGATATTGCTGCAAGCTTCCCAAAATCCACTAGTGCAGTAAAAATAAGAAGGCATTTTGAAGTGCTTTGTTGCTGAGTGTAATTGAGACATCTGGGCTGATTTGTTGTAAGTAGAGATATATGTAAGAGAAGGAACTACTGCTGAGGTTTTGAAGGGTGTGAACCTTTGCATTGTCTGATGATAATGATGAAGAACATACTAAAAAGTTCTGAACAGCCCTTACCTCTGCACTGTTAGCAGAACTCCGTATATTCTCAAATGTAACAGAGAATTTAATTGCTAATATCTAATTAATGCTCTCTTTCATCGGTTATTTGTCACACATAGATCTTGAATCTAAAAACCATTCTGATCATCTGCATTTCTGTCTATTTTTTTTTTTTTTTTCAGGCTCTGTGGCCTGCCTAACTACACATGTTGTGGGGTTTTTCCCCAGGGTTAGAGCCTCTCTTGCAAGTTCTGTAAGTATAAATTTCAGCTGTAGATCTGAACATCCAAATCTTTGTAGATGCATTCCACACAAATATTTCTCAATGTTTGAAGTAGCAAAGGATGAGATGTGGAAAGCTCTGTTGCTGTTTACAATTGCTGGTGCAACTTCAAGATGGGATTGATGGTTTCTTCTGAAACAGAGACTCAAAACTAAGAGTCACTGCAGTGAAAGTCAAGCAGATGTCTGCAGGGTTGGTTATGACCTGAGTTGTAGCCATGACAGCATGAC
>WEIU01020981.1:1279-35521 GCA_013389925.1 Aegithalos caudatus
GAGCAATTAGTTCCCTGGCAACTTCCGCCCCCCCCCCACCCCCCCCCCAACCTTACCCTCACCCTGCCACCCTGGGAAAAAATTCCACAAGCAAAAAAAAAAAGATCCAACCCCCAACACCTTACGTGATGATAAGGAACATGAAAGTTTAACGATGGAATGAATTTTATTCCTCTGACATCAATGTCTTGATAAAAAGAAACTGGGAATCTCACCTAACTGAAATCACTGGTAGACATTGGCATCATCCAGACTGTTGGTGCTAAAGTCATGGAAATGCTTTTGACTACATCTTAAAGTTTTCTGATTTTCTCTATGTCCTACTATGTCCACAAATCATCAATGAGAGAGGCTCAAAGATCATTTGAAAAAGCAGTGTCAAGTATTAGCTTGGAAGAGTGTATCTGCAGCTGTCATAAAATGACTGTGGGCTTATGTTGCACTGTAGAATCATAGAACTGTTGTTCTATGCTCAGGGACACCTTCCCGTAGACCAGTTTGCTCCAGGTTCTGTCCAGCCTGGCCTTGAACACTTCCATAGATGTTGAGTCCACAGCCTCTGTGAGCAGCCTGTGCTAGGGCCTCACAGAATTTCTTGCTCATAAAAAAATGACCCCAACTAAACTCAGTCAGCTTCCCCAAACGATGCAGAACATATGATAGTGCTTTCCAAGTATTAGGAAAGTATGAATTACTTTGCAGCTTTGTCCTGATGAGAAGAATTTCTTCCTAATACCTAATCTGAATCTATCCCCCTTTATCTTAAAGCCATTGCTCCTTATCCTGCCACTCCATGCCCTTGTGAAAAGAACCTCTCCAGCCTTCTTTTAAACTCCCTTTAGGTGAGGAAAGGCTTGTCCAAAGCCTTTAGTTCTCCAGGCTGCAGAACCACAGGTCTCCAGTTTTTCTTCATAGGAGAAAAGAACCAGTGTTCTGATCAATATAGTGGCCTCCTCTGGTCTCCTTTCAGCAGGCTGGGGACCCCAGAGCTGGAATTGTAGTGTATGTGGATGCCTGTGATGAAAACTACACAGAAAGTGTTGATAGCCCTTTCAGCTTTCTGTGAGAGATGCTAACATGGTTATTTTCTAATTTTTTATTTATTTATATGTTCACTGATAGTGAGAGAGATGTCAACTACGTGCCTGTTCTCTCAGGTTAAAAGGTGGGGAAAGGCATTAGTTTGTCCCAGTTAGCAAGCATTGCCCTCTCTAGTTCTGTATGTTTGGTGTGCTTAGCTAGATCATACAATCATTAAAGGCTGGAAAAGATATCACAATTCTGAGTGTGCTGAAATATTTCCAAAATTTTCCATACTAGGAATATGTGATTTATTAAATCTGATGCTTGTCACAACTTCTTTTTCTTAGATTTCATCCTGCTACTTGTTATCACCAGCATCCTAAATACTTCCATTTCTTTTTTAGAAGCTGCATGTGTTGCTCAGTGTTTTGGAGCTCAAATATCTCTTTTCAAACAGGCCCTGAAATTAAAAGATCCTTTTAGAAGTAGCTCTCATCAGAACAAAGCTGCAAAGTAATTTATATTTTCCAAATACTTGGAAAGCACTATCATATGTTTCTCATCATTTGGGAAAGCTGACTGAGTTTAGTTAGGGTCATTTTTTTATGAGAAAGTGCCTCCTGTTGTGATAACTGTGATATTCTTATCACAGGCCTCTTTAATGCCAACCATTATTAGTGTGAGCTTTACTACACAGGACCAAAGTCAGTACAGTGGATCCTCTCCTCCCCACTCTGTCATCCATCTCTCTGTCAATTTCCTGCTGGCTTTTTCCTTTGTGACAGGATGTGCAAGGAGGTGGGATTTGGAGGCAGTCCAGTTTTGTTGGTAGGAGCAGGTAAAAATGTTCAGCTACTGAATACAGGGAGAGGTCCTCTGGGTCCAGTTCCTGTTCATCAATACTGAGAGTGGTTGCACACTCATTAATACCAGATCACTGCACTGTGGATTGCCAAGCAGTGGGAAATTTGTCTGGGTAAGGTCTGGGCCTATCACTGCTAAACGCATTGAATGCACAGTCTGGCTTTTCTGTGGCCTTTTGACAGCTGTAAGAGGACAGGCAGCTTGTGGGTCAGAATGTAGCCTGCAAATGTAGTTAACCAGTGATATTCTTAACATTTCTTAACTACACCTGTTCTTAGTGCCTGAACAATGCATGGAGACACAGCTCTGGAACCTTTGATCCAGAGATTGGGAGGATGAAAGCTGAATTTTTAGTAAAACTGAGACATAATCTTAGATGATGCTGAACTCATTTATGGAAGTGTTCTGCCTTCTTTTGGTGACTGTACAGTTAGATCACAAATGCTTTGAAAAATCCAGGCTTGACCATTTTCATGGCAGCTATGCTCCCAGCAGGGATCATTAATGCATCCAACTGCAGGAGGAGCAGAAGCATCTCCCAATGGATGTACTCGTCACTAGCAGTGGAGGGCAACAATAAGGTCTGTGCTTGGACACTTCTGAATGATGAGCAGCTGAACCAGCTGGGGATTAAAATGTCTCATGAGCCCTTCAAATACCTGGTCTGCAGAGTTTGGATGTCTTTTGTAGCGTTTCCTGCGGAGAAATGGACACAAGATAAAGCACCTTTTTGTTTTGGAGGAGTCAGTCAGTCTCTGCTCTGTTGGCAAAAATGCCAGCTGTCACACAGGTGTTGGCTGTTCCTTCTCCACTTAAAATGTGAAGCAGATGCATAATGATGGCTTTTAAGCTGAGCTCTGCATAGGATTGTTGCCTGGCTTTATAGGTGGAATGATAAAGCACATCATTATTCCACTGGAAGTTCTGAGAAGAAATGTACAGTGCAGTTCTTACAATCCCATCATCTTAATCCCTAAATATAGCTGGGTCCAAAATTTTATTTTAATTCTTACTTTGAGCAGACTTTTCTGCAAAGTTGAATAAAGAGTAGAAAAGCCAGGAACATCTATAAGAGAGAGGTCAGAAAACAGGTATACATCCTCTTAGTGTTATGACTGTACTAGAGTGGAGGTGGAAGTTCGTTCATGCAGCTCCTTAAATAGTCACTTCCTTGTTTTTCATTGGTAAAGAAAGGCCACCTAGGGATGTGGGTTTTTCAGTGATACCAGTGCGTAGAATCCTGATTCTTGCAGGACTGTCCTGGATATTGTCCAAGAATTTGCAAACCTAGCAGAAAAAAACACAGCTTCTGCCCTGTGAAGAAACCAGGTATGCAAGGGAATAATAGTAAAGAGGACAAGAAACTTGCAAGCTGAAACAAGAGTGCGAAGGTGAGATGGAGCGTGTAAATTGGGAGAGAGTAAAATTTAAGATAAGTTTTGCAGCAAAATAATATGATAAAAGTGCTATGCATCAAAAAACCCATAAGCAGCTCCACTATGAGATTGTGGAGCTGAGGTGGGTAGTTTTGAGGTGGGTAGTTTTGGGTGCAGCACTAAGGCAATGTAATTCCTCACCCAAGCTGTTACCAAAGGAGTGGGGTGAACAGAGCACTATGGCTTGACCCATTCTTTACCTGGAAAAGCAGAAGTTCACAAGTTCTGCTGTTCCTGTTAAGGAGATGCTGGAATTCTTAACTGAGAATTTTGGAGCACTCTTTGCTGCTGGAATAAAGGAAGAAAAAGAAATGTACAATGAGAAAACATAGAGTTGTCCCTTATAAAATTACTGTGCTGACACCGAAACTTTAAACAGGCTTGGCTGTGAAATTGGGCCCTTGAAATAAAAATATGTCTTCTGAATGGCTTCTTAAGTGAAGATGTAGTATTTGCCTTGCTATGGCTGGATGAGGAAATGCTGTGCAAGCTTTCCCTGCAGCTGCTCAATGGGTAGCTATAAAAGCAGAGTTAGATGTATCCCCTGCAGCCGCAAATCATGGTTCTGAGGAGGCACTGCAAGCTTTAAAAGTAATATTAAAAGGTGAGAGTTATGCTGGAAGAAAGGCCACGTGCCAAATAAAATCATATTTAGGTCAAAAGAGATTCTCAGGCTCTGCATGTGGTCTGTTAAACCAGGGTGCATGCACATCAAAGTGTCCATAAAAGAGTTCACTGGGGTGTGAAAAAACATGATTTTGTGCTATTAACAAATGTCTAGAATGATGTTTATTTCATCTCTAGCTTAGAGTTTTTACTTTTCCAGTATGTTTCACAAGTTGCATGATATGTTAGGATGGTGGGGTGGGCATCTTATATTTTTCCCTGGTACTGTTTGCAATTTCAAAAGTTTGGAGATCAGTGTGGTAAACCATAGATGTAGCCAAGATCTGCATGCTGCACATAGAACAGCTGTGGTGAATGGTGAATGGTCTTGCATTTAATTTTAGGTCTTAGAAATATTTGAACTACATGCCCTGAGGCAGAACCCTGGTAAGAAAAATAGGAGTCTTTGGGAAGAAAATCGATGATTATAAGCTAAATAAAAATCCTAGGGCTAGGAAAAGACAAAGAGGCAGTACAAACTGTTGCATTTGCAAAGGGCACTTGAAGGGAAGGAGGCAGGTGAGGAAAGTGGCAGGTACTTTTGCTTATCACAAAGGCTGTGGAGGGAGTAGAAACAGCAGGTCAGTGCCTCCATAAATATCATGCTGAGGCATTTTGGGCTGGAGGGGGGAGTGTCAGCACAAGAAGAAAAATAAAACCCAGTGCCCCTTATCTCTCAGTCCCAGTCAATAGCCCTTAACAAGAGACAAGGAAGTCTCTTGTCTTCCTTGGACTCACACAAAATTAAAATGTGGAGACTGTGGTTCTGATAGTATTGGGAGTTAACCAGGAATTAAAGGGCCCAGGAGCAGCTACATATTGATACCACCAAAACCACTGGATAGCAGGTACAGAGAGTGACACCTGCTCTTAGGACAGCTACCCTAAGGAAGCAGGTAGTGAAAGAGAATGAGGGGCTAAGCACTTGCTTGTAGCAGACAAAGAAGGAACACACATACAAGATGAAGCAGCCAGGGTGCTATATTTGTTGCAGTATGTAATCCATTCCATTGCCATGGATATTGATGACTTAGCATTTCTCGGCTTTTCTTTCCCTGTTCCTGTTTTGTTTGTACTGTCACATATGCAAACAGAGTGATGCAGTATTTTTATTATATGTCAGTTCTCATGGCTGAGATGACAGGAGAAAAATAGGAACTAAGGGAAGCAGAAGGTCAAATTTGAAATTACATTAATCTCCAAATCAAAAAACTACTTTCTTTGTGAGAATATGCATATTTAATATTATTAATATTAATGGTGCTTAGTAGATTAGGGAATACATTGTTTCAATATGTAATTTTTTTGATGGTGTGTAAATGAACATGTACATATACATACCTAGAGAAATTAACTCTTGTGCATTTGCAAAATGTGATGTTTTAAACACTAGAAGCTGCAATTGTAGATAGATCAGTCAAATCTAGAACTGCTTTCCATCATAAACTGAGTTTTATCAGAATGCATAAGTCCTTCAGTGTTGTGAGTAGACCTTTGTCTAATACTGTCTTTGGGGTATTTTTAAAAAGCAGTGTATAAATTGCTGGCCCTTGGATGGGCAGAAAAAAAATTTTTTTAAACCAGTTTCCTCTATGCAAAAATGCTGTATGTACGTGTGATATGTAGTCTTACACCAATTTTCTAGAAATAATTTTTCCATTTTACCTAATCAGATAATTTTAAAAAATTAGAATAATGGTATTCTAGAGGGGAGAGTTGTGCATCAGCAGTGGGGGATTATTAAACAAGACATAATATTCTGATGCTTTACTTAGAAGGATGGCAGCAAACAGCACAGGACATGATGATGTATTTATATGCTTCTGTCAGCTTTAGTGTTCAGATGTCAGTTTAATCATATTCTGACCAAGTCAGATTGGATGCAAAATTGTTTCCTTTATTTTCAGCCATAGTCTATCAGGCAATTTGTGGACTCCAGTTGCATTTGAGTTTATATGAATTCATATGAACACACACTCATGCTGGTGTGTAAGTGTCCACAAAATACTACAGGCTAACTTTCGCTATACAGTTGACCTGAAATAGGTGCATGTCTCATTAAAACTCTTACAGAATGTAATTTCAGTAACATCACACTCTTAGAAGTAACATTTAGGTCTCAGCTATGGGAATTTCAGAATTTGATTTTGTGGGCTGAATCACTTTAATTGTAACAGTTCAGTTGTTTGTGTAGACTGTATTGGCTTTACAAAATCAAATGCCTAATAGTTCCTAACGATGTCTGTGTAAGCTTCTCTGAGGCCTTTATAGGTGTCACAAGACAAAATTACAGAGGGAAGTGCACAGACCTCCAAGAAAATCAAGTTTGGCCCTAATCAGGAGCTTAAATCCACAAAAGCGTTTGCAACAGTCTTGCTGGATTCATAGGTGAAAAATCATGTATTTCAGTCTATCAAAATCTAGGGTGTCCTTGTCTATTGAAATCTGGGTTGTGGCCTTGTAGCCAGACAAATGCTATTGTCTTTTCTAGTAGGTTCTAGAAGGCAGGTTCTGAAATGATTCTGCAAGAACAAGGGTGTCGCCTTGTTCTTTTGCTGTTTTTTCTAGCCTTCTGATTGTTTACATATTTGGGAGTCAGTTTCTTATTCCGGCCGCTGGTCTGGGGTCCGCCGTTCGAACCCAGGGGGCAGAAGCCACTCCAAAAGGATATCTCACTAGAGACAACCTTCTAGGGGCCAGAGCACCCCCTCAGCGGGCCGGAGGCTTCTCTCAGCAGAGACAGGGCAGCTCTTAGTGATTTCTCAGCTCTTATGTGATTTCAGCTCTGCGTGCCCTGTCCTGCGAGGCAGCCTCTATTGCTCGCCCGGGAAGAAGAGAGGAGGGTCCCATATAGCGATTCCGCAGGAGTCAGCTTTATTGTAGAGCACCAGCGAAGGGGAGCCAGTGACGGGNAGCAGGCCTCTCTCCAAGGCAGGGCCGCTGGGGCCCTCTTCATTCCCACAGTTTCTCACGAATTTTCTATAAACAATATTATTATTGACATTCCTCCAGTTAGGAGGGACAATTGATGGACACCTTCTAAGACCAGTGAAATTAAAGAGATTGAACCTCTGTCTTCCAATGTGGTCCATTTCTGTGAAATGTATATAAGGTGAAGTCAGAAAAGTAAACTCCTCTTTCTCCTCTCGCTCCGACTTTGTCGTCTCTGTTGGGTCTCTCCGTGGCGTTATTGCGTCACAAGGGTTTGTCAGATCTCAGTTGTCAGGGCTTGCCTGAAGCTTTGTTCTGCTCCTTTAATGCTTACAGCAGTTGTCTGAAAGAGTGATAGGTCTTACCTAGTCAGTTTTAGCTTTAACTTGCTTTTATATGGTTATATAATTTAGTGCCTATTTTTAGAATAATCTTCATCAGTTTCTCTGCCTAATGGATAGAACTATCAAGTCTCTATTCTTTTAAAAATGAATTGTCTGAATGACAGCATGGAGAACAGTCATGGGACAATAGCAGAGGCCTGAAAGTGAACACAAGGTGGTATCTGAGCCAGTCAAGCTACAACCAGCCATCCCACCCACTAGGAGGGTGTTTAGTAGACTAAAGAGGAATAAGCTCTCACAATCACCCCTGGTGCCTTTCTCTTGGAGAAAAGTTGTGGCCAGGGATGGTTTGCCATAACCCTCTCCTATTCCAGACTAAGCAGGATTCATGGAGTAGTCTGTGGGTAGTATAACAGTACAGAGAAAGGAGAGGTATTATAAGGTATGTAAATTCAGAAATATTTTTGTTATGGTTGGCTGTATTTTTATAAATAGATTTGGACTAATAAGAAGTTGGTTTTGGTTTTTTTATTAGACGGTTGTAGTCTAACAGTACATTCTTAAATTCTTGACTTTCCATCCAGGTACTGTTTATGAAGCCCACATAAACTGCATGACTACAGTACTGTCATTAGAAGTGGGCAAATAGAGGGTATGGGGGTTATACTTTGCTTCCCCTGGCTGTTTAATGGACAGAGAGATTAAAAAAAAAAGAGGAAAGGAAAAGAAATTTTTTTTCACTGCTGTTAAGGAGAGTTTCTACCAAGGTGTTTTGTATGAGGGAAAAGAGCAGGTATGCTAGCAATCCTTTGTCTGTCTTGGCAAAGGATGAAGGTGGAAGTTTATAACCCAAGTGAACCAACAAATATCCACATAAAATTGAGCTTGCTGGCAGGTTTGCAGGAGTGTGAGTGAGTCTGTGCAGTCATTCTATGTCCCTGAGAGCTCCACTGCCAAAACAAATACCAGAGGAGGTAAGAGGAGCAACAGGCCCTGCCCTTGGACCTCATTGTGAAAGGCTACACTGTGGTGAGGCAGTTGTTTATTTACTTTCATAATATTACAGCTTGCAATCAATACTCACCCAGTTTGCTGAGCCCTGAGGGGACAAAATGAATGGGTTTTTTCTTTCTATCTGGAGTTCACTGTCTGTTACATGACTAGGTTTTAAACCAGCTCACCATGATTTTGACAGGAAATTTTCAATGCAGAATTCTTCCCCTGGGAAAAAAACCCTCAGAAATAAATAGAAACATGTTAATCACATGATTTTTCATCCCCTTACCCTGTCTAGTATTGCTGTGCTCTGTTCCTTCCCTTGCTCATCACAATATTTCTGTCTGTTGATCTACTATGACCTGTGTGAACACCCTCCAGTTGGCATCATAGGTTGTCACAGAAGGGTAGTGGGAGGAGAGGGGTTAGGAAATTTACTCACAGATGTCCATCTAAGGCCTGAGAGTAGCTTCATCCTTGAGAGCTTCATCCTGTCTTGAGAGGAATAGACCACAAATTAGCTGGTTTGATGACTGATCACACAGAACAACGCTTCAATGTGAAGGAACTTACTCTATAAAGGCCCAGCGAATGCTAGTTTGTCCTAGGTGTTTCCATCTTCTGTCTGCTTCATGCTCACATAAAAGGCTTTAGAACATACCTGAATGGGGCATTCTAAAAACCATTCACCTGGATGGATCCCTGCAGCAAGAAAATCTATTCAGCTTGAATTCTCTTTTTCTTTGCTGTCCTTTTCATTCAGTTTTCAATTCACTTACTTATATTGTCTGTCTCCACTTGTTCTCCCAGAAGATGACAGACAATAATCTCCTATACTGTAGATATGGGGCTTTCTGAAAATGCACATGTGAGGTAAATTGAGCAAGATTAGAACTAATTTTAATTAATTCACAAACGTTGTATTATACAATTTTATATATTGTTTTAAGAGTGGAAGCACCTCATAATACCAGAGCTCCAGATTATTAATATTCCCTCTACAGTGGTCCCTAATTAGTTGGAATAAGTCTGACCTGTTCTATTCTTGTGCTATGGTAACATATCACGCCTGAAAAGGTCACAGCTACTGAGATCTAAAAAGACTGTTACACTTTTGCTCACATGAATTCCTTAGAACTTCAGTCAAGTTGATAAAAACAGAAAGAAAAAATGGAGAAGGCTAAAGCTTCTACAGCTTCTATTTGCTATTGCTTCGGTCAGAGGCTTTGCACTACAAAAAATTTGTTCAATGTGAAGAGATCTTTCTGGATTAGAGAACAAGACTTTTACTAAAACTTCTTTTACATCTTACTATGATTCTTTGAGCAAAACAGTTACTTCTGGCTGCTGTGCAGGCTGAAGCTTCTGGGGCTTGCTGTAATCTGTGTTTTGCTGTCAGTATCCCTAGACTTATTGCCAGCTGAAGAGAGGCAAAAAATGGTGTTCTGACCAAGACTACACCTTTGCTTCCTTTTACTCTTTTGTCAAGTAACCTGATGAAAAGATTAACTGTGAAAAGCATTGGCTAGCTGAGAGTTTTCCCATGATCTGGGGATTAGCTGATCATGCAACCATTTGGTCTCTAACTATTTAAGCCTGACACAAATGTGTCATCACATAGGAGAGAAGCTGGCATGTAAAATGTTTTCCCATAGGCAGTGCAGTTTTTTAAACCAGTGGTGCACAATAGGTTTAAAGGAGCAGGCATAGTAAGAAAAGTCTGTAACATCAGGGGTCCCCTAATGTCAAATCAGGCAATTTTATATGACTATGAACCCTCAGTTCCTTTGCTAGTTTGTTCAGTTGCTTTCAATCATCTGTTGTGAAAGGTTTTTAAATTCTTAGATTGTCTTTCAACCCTCTGCTTTGTTTAGGAACACACATCACTTGGAACTGAAGGCATAGCTTGGGGTTACAGTATAGTGGTGTTCTAGGGTGACTTTATGATGCTTGTATGCCCAATAGTCTGTTCTGTTTGTGCTGTATGTTGAGTTCTGCACCTTTAAGACTGATTCTGAGAGTGAAAAAAAGTGCTTGACTCCTACTCATTCTCTTTTTCTGACTGTGTGTTTGTCTGAGGCACAGACAGTGGTGGGACAAAGATCTCCTGTGCTTTTAGTTAGTTTTGGCTAGCTGAAGCAGAGAAGTTCCCTGGACTGTTTTTCTTTTCCTTTTTCTTGGGGCTGTTTAAATCTGTTCTGGACTGAAAAACCCAGAGGAGCACCGAGGGCTTGCACCTGTGGCCCACTGGGCCTGGACCTCCGGAGGACTGGGTGTGATAAAAGACTGAGAGAGCTGAGCTACACCCATGGCAAGGACTTCCTCAGTTCTGCCATCTCTCTTTGGAGCAGCAAGAAGTTTTATTATTTTGTATTATTCATTCTTAATACTTGTGGGCATTTTGTTTTTAAATAAATAGTTTTTTCCACTTTTCTCCAAGGAAGTTCTTTTCCCAGACTGGCTGGGTGGGGAGGGGCCATTTGGGTTTGCTTTCCAGAGGAACCCCTTTCAGAGGTTTCCTCCCAAATTTGCCCTAAACCAGGAAAAGTGGTATGGAAAATCTTGGTTATTTCTAACCTTAGTCTGGCAAAGGATTCATGAAGGTGCTGAGGTATTGACATCTCTTTGCTAAGCCATTTTAAAAACTGGATTTGCAGAGTTACTGACAGTATCTCCAGAGTACAGAAAAGTTTCATTGAATAATGCTCTTTAAGCTACTCTGACTCTTTAACCTGCTATTCCACCAGGTTCCATGTGTTTGTCAAGTTACAAAGCCACAGGGCACAAGAGCTGGGGATATTAAAAACGTTGATAAAAAATTAATTACTGAATTTTTCCCATGGTCCAAATGGGGTTGGGTTACCTTGTCCATTTTTAAGCAATGACACCTCTGAGATAAACCACATTTTATCCAATAAGTAAAGTTGAAGCCTATTTGGAAAATGAGGTGTTTTGAGAATATTTGCATTTTACAATGGGATACAGTATAAAATGGGAGTGTCTGAGGTATGTCACAGGTGACATTCCTGACTATTTTGTTTGCCCTGAAACTGTATTTCTCAATGGTTAGCTGTTCAGAAGTTATTCTTGGCAAAGAATGTGGCCTCACTGGAGTCACGGTAGGTCTGCTGTGCCTAAATCCATCAAATATATTGTATATTTTACAACTCTGGGTCCAACTGTGAAAAGCTGAGCTAAGGAATACATTAAGAAGTTCATAGGTGGTGAGACAAGAGCCTGCATCATGGTGCAGGTGGCAAGCACTGGCAGCTCCTCCATCACAACCTCAGATGAACTCACTTGTACTGATCATGGTATTTCTCCAAGTAACCCTGCTGAGAGCTGGTGAGTAAGCAGTGAGCCCTTCATATGCCAAGACCTGAGTTGCCACCCAGATGGCAATGAGGTCAAAGACTCACAGGAAGATGCTGTGCAAAGCATTGTCTTCAAAATACATCAGCTTGTACCTCCTTCCTCCTCCCTGGCCCTGACACATGGAGGTGCTTGTCATCAGGGTGGAATTTCTTTGAGAGTGTTGGAAGTGAGGCTGGACCCGCCAAAATCTGTGCTCTTGCTTGATGTGCTCAGGTTGAAATTGATACCAGATGATTTTGATTCTCTCCGGTGTCTCATGCTTTGTGCAATCCTGTACCTGGCAGCTCTGCTTTTCCAGACGTGCTGCTTTTCCACCTGCACCTTCCCTTCTACTCTGTATCTCCCTGTAAAGGCATTTAAACCAAACTTAGCTTCTTGATGTGTTGTCTCATGCATGCAGAAAAAGACACACACTCGGTAAAATTTCCTTGTGTTAGTCTTCTTTTCTCTGCTTTTTCTACTTTTCATTCAAAAAGAGTGTCTCAGCACAGTGTTAAAAGGTTATGTTAATTAGAATAGCAAGTAGCCTGAAGTAATGCTAAGTGTGTAGAGTTTGGTATATTAAATGTATGAATTTCTATCAGGACAGAAAAGCTCCGCAGAAAGGGCCCAGTCCTTTGTTGTGTTTTTGTAGCATTTGCTTGCTACAGGTTTGTGAGGTTTTGTGCATAACACATGCTGTCATCTTGAGCAGATTTTACAGATAAACATTATGATCATGTGTAAAGTCAGTATACTGTAAGCATGTCTCTTAAAATGCAAGTTTACAACTAAATTACCAAAATCTCCTGATTTAAAACACACTGTACGCAGGTCAGTGGGCTAAAAATGTGGTTCTACAATTCTGAGGAAGAATCTTTTACTTGGGAAAAATATTGCATTCCTTATCACCCTTCAATCTGTATACCTTTGTCTTGTAACCTATGTCTGTCACTTTTCTTGTGTTGCAAAGGGAGAGCTTTCTCAGAGTATTTTGTAAAGAGTTAGACCTTGATGTTCTTTGTAGTCTGTGTCCTTGGTCTACTAGGTCAGTGCTCTGTGTTATGAACCTTATTTTGGAGTTCGCAAAAATGTGAAATATATTGAAATACCTCTGTCTTTTCTTTTTCAGGATATAAAGTTTTGAACAGTGCCTCCCCAAGAAGAGTGATGAGAAATGGCTTTAGGAAACAATACCCAGAAAAGTTATTCCATCATCCCCTGCTTCATCTTTGTTGAGGTGAGTGCAGCGTACAGCTGCCAAGCCTATGCACAAGGCAGCTCTTCTCTGCAGGAATTAAGTAATTTGTTAGCCACTTTATTTGTAGCAAAGGATGCTGCCTTAGTTGATCACATAAATATCCATACTCATACTTAGTGCCATCAGATCCTCCTGAAAAAGGTCCTGCATGAATTATCCAGATCTCAGGTACAAGCATGCAAGAACAAGTAGAGACACTGTGTATCCAAGACTTCTCTCTCTGATTTTCTAGCTAGTCCTGTGGTACTTGGCAGAGAATGGGCAATAGCTGCAGGTGTAGGTCAGCAGCAGATGATTGCTCATCTTCCCAATCATTCCTCTGACCTCTCCATCTTTGTGCTGCACAGGGATTAAAACTTATTCAAGGAAATTTCTGATGTCACAGTCTGGTGGTTTGTGATCTTAGGAAACAACACTAGGCTCTGATTTCAGTTCAGGTGAAACATAAAATGTAGATGAAGCATGCCTGACCTTTAAGTGTGATGAAGAAGCTTGCCTAGCAAAAGGGCTGAAAATTGTCTAGCAGTGAATCTACAGTTAATGCTTCGTGTCTTTGTTAAAAGCACTTGGTGTGATGGGGTTTTAAATTATTATTTTTTTTATTTAAATCCATACAGATGTCAGTTTGTGGTTCTTCTTTTACTTAGCCTAACACTGATAGACTCGCCGACATTCATTATTCAAATCCATTATTGTTTATCTGGTGCCTATACAGCTGGGACAGTTTTCCTGGCAAGGGAAGCAACTCTGTGTTTCCAGGGAGGATGAAAGATTAAGATGGTAAAAAGGAGATAACTGCCTGTACATAACCACTTTCAGAGCCACCTGTCTGAGGTAGCTTGGATAGAATGCTCACTCTTTGGCCCAAGTTCTGAGACAAGTTGAGCTCCTCCATAAGAGAAGTGCTATGAACTGTCAAAGGATTAATTGCTCACCATTGTTCTGATGGAGACAATAGGTCACTGCTTTAGTCTAACAGCTAGAGAAAGAAGGGGTAAAAATCGGTGAAAAGCAGAAATTAGGTCAGAAAAGCACCCAATAAAAACAATCAGGAATGAGATGCCTTAAATTTATTGCTAAACAAGCAGCTGTGAAGACTTTCTGTACTCTAGAGAAATGAATGATGGGCCTGGTTGGCAACCTATGACAGTGCTCCTCCTGTAGACAAGACTGCCATGAGGATTTTTTGCTCCATAAATGTACACTCCATGTCCTTTAGTTGATTACATAGTTGATTAGCTGGTTAAAACACAACATTAAATTAAAAATTAGCCAAAACCAGAGAGGTAGCGTCTGAAAATATGTTCTCTCTGCTACATTTGATAAAAATGTTCTTCCCCTCTTTGTCCATAGTATAGATTTTTAATGTAGCACTACTGGGACAACAAATGCATAGACTTGTGTCAAACATTTCAGAATTAAACAACAGGGAATCTAATTTCCTGCTGTGAGTGCAGAGATGATTGATAGTAGCCATTCCATCTGAAAAGGCCAAGTAAATCTTAAGGCACATTGGAGGTGGTGTTCTTTTCCCACTGCTGTGGTTTTGAGACTGAAGTAAGTAAGTTTTTTTGGTTTTGTTTTGTTTTTTGTTTTTTAGGGGGTTTTTTTGGTTTTTTTTTTCCCAGAGGAGCTGCCCCAGACACCAAGCCCTGTGCTGGATTACCTGGGTTAGGACATTAGGACAGACCCTATTTTTGTTGCTTTGAAGCAACCATGAGAATTGATTAACAGTGTGACAACTTGCTGCTTCTGTGAAAAGCAAGACAGATAAAAATAATGTTGCCTGCTTTCCTGACAAATGTTTTTCAATCCAGCAGCAGCCATTCTAGCTGACCATGATAGAAAAAGAGATAGTCAGTAAAAATTATCATAGGCCTGTTCCCTAGAGTGTGCTGCTTCCCCCACTGGAATCTTTTCCTCTGATTGAAAGTTTTGAGATATTTGGTGTTAAGAAAATAATGTTGAGCCGTGATTGTCATGTCTGATGCCGTGCCAGTACCTATTTGCTAACTGCATACTCTGCAGTGTGTTTTCATGAAACTGTGATGGCAGAGGTAGAAGTGAGGTGTCACAAGGATTTTGGGCACTTTAAATACCATCATGCCTCAGTCTGTACAAATATGACACAGTTCCAGCCATTATTCTAATTACTGTTTTTTCCCACTGAACTAACTTGTAGCAGTTAGTTATTATGGAACCTGACCTGGAGATGAATAGTTCATTATAAAAACTTAAGCCCTGTGCCTGACTCTACAAATTCCTTTTTATGTTCAAAATATGAAAGTTTTAATAATAAAGAGAGAACATGTGATGTCTAATCTGAAATGACAGAAATGTTTAATCAACATTTTCATTCCCTAGTTAGAAATACAGTGTCATGTTATGAGTGGATTTAAAGGCTAAATAGGGAATCATTAAACTAATTTTGATCCACTTACCAAATCTGAGTTCCTCTCCCAAATATTGCAGGCAGCTTTCTGGATGACTCTTTATTATATTATAAGGGGTGTCATTAGAGTCTGCCATTTGTCACCAAATATCTGTGATGATTTGATGCAGTACATTTTGTTAAACACATAAACAATTAACTAGGATGTGCAGGGAACTAAGATTCTCCTTTTCCCTGCCCTTCTTTGCAGACAGCATCCTAAAAGGAGCCTTCAGGAGGCTATCTCCCAACCTTGGTTTGCATTAGACAGATGTTAAATAGTAGTGCAGAGATGCCCTACTCCATAGCTTCCAGAGCCCTTTGGTCAGTGATGGACCCAGAGCATGCAGCAAAGGCTGCAGAATTGCTTTTGATGTACTCTGGATCTATCCAAACAAATGCCAGTAGTGCTCAGCAGCTGTGTCAGGATTTGTTGATGGCCAGAACTGATCACTAAAGTGTCTCATGGATGGCAAGCAAGCCTGAGAGAAAGGAGGAGAAGCAGCATCTGGGATGACAGGAGCAAAATTCTCACGTTCTTCCTTTTTCACTTATGATGGCCTTTGTTTGCCAAAGCTCTTTGTGGGGCATCTCCTCCCTCCTTCACCTGCTGGGACAGAGCAGTGTCAAAAACATCTGTAACAACATTTCAGCACAGCTGTGCCATCACTTTGCTATCCCATTTTACAAGGTTTGATGCAGGGAGTGCTGTGGTACATGCTTCCATGGACCATCTATATGTGTGCTCGATGAAGGTAGGGAAAGGTTCAATCACATCTGGCAGATGTGTTTTGTACCTGAAAGTACAGCCAGTTTTTTACAGATGAAGAATAAATTATCAGAATAGCTAAGCTCCCTGAGGTCTGAGAAGTGCCAAGGATAGAAGTGGGAGAAGTGCAATGCCAGGCAAATCCCAGTCCTCTTCCTGTCGGACTAGTGAGCTAAGCTGAGGTCTTCATCCACCACTGTTTTCCATGCTCTGTGCTCTTGCATGCTCTTTGTTCATCTCATTTTGGGAGTCAGCTTTCTAGGAGAAAACTTAGGCTAGGGGGGTGTAGGAGAGACTCCAGCATGACTTTGAATTTGGTAGGTCAAAGTGTTGTCCTTGCTTTTGCAGCCTATTTGATGCTTATCATTAGTGACAGGAGGTGCAAGGCAATGTGATAATTGGATTTAGCAAATAGATGTTGGAAGGAAAGTTTCATACTGTGAGTAAACAGCACCCCCACAACTACTCATGACTTCAGGGGGAAGGCATGAGAGCAACTTCAGAGCAATTGTGTCTGTTTGAATGGTGGTTTTTGAAGTATCCTTTTCTTCCTGCAAACAAAACCCTCTTCTCAACAAGAGTTAGGACTGTAATGGCTCTCTAAAAACAAAAGGAGAAATTCGTCTGGAATTTCTGCTGATGAGGCATTTTTTACTTCCCATTTCCAATATAATTTTTTTTTTTTACTTTCAACTTACAGAAGCACTGAAGGAAAGCATTTTTTTCCCTTGCCCACATACATTTTCCTGTCAGTATTTCATGTAGTCAAGCCAACAGCTGAACTACGGAGTAGCAGGAGAATTTCTGCAATACTAAAATCATCTGTGTAAATGAGACAAGTGCCTCTTGAATTTCTGCTTGTCATCAGCATCACAGCAGGGGCTTGGGGAGCTGTGAAAAACTCAGTGAGTTCAGAACATTTGTGACATATGTGGCACTTGTTTTATTAAAATTTCTTGGTTAGGTGTTCTGAAAATTAAAAAGGTTTTGTACATTTGGGTACTGGCTGGTGCCTTCTAATTTTCTAGTATTTGAGGAGTATGAAATGACCTCTTATGTCTGCTGTAGTCCTCAAAGTTACATTTGTAAGAGACACTGAATGTATTGGAGGTGACTTTCTATTTGTTTGTTTTTTAAAAAAGAGTCACTTCTCTCATAATAAAAGTTGATGGTTGCATTAGAGCTTTAATGATATCATTAAAATTACACAAAGGACATAGAGACATAAGATTGCAATTTTGGAAATCAAAATACAGTGTTTTTGTCAAGATAATGTCCAGTGCTCCCACAGAGTGCAAAATAAATCAGTCCTAGTTTAGAGTAAATTTGGGAGGAAACCTCAAAAAGGGGTTCCTCTGGAAAGCAAACCCAAATGGCCTCTCCCCCAGCCAGTCTGGGAAAAACTTCCTCAAAGAAAAGTGGAAAAAACTATTTATTTAACAAACAAAATACCCACAAGCACAGAGAATGAAGAATATGAAACAATAAAACTCTCTCTGCTCCAAAGAGAGATGGCAGAGCTGAGGAAGTCCTTGCCGTGGGTGTAGCTCAGCTCTCTCAGTCTTTTATCACTCCCAGTCCCTCCGGAGGTCCAGGCCCAGTGGGCCGCAGGTGCAAGCCCTCGGTGCTCCTCTGGGTTTTCAGTCCAGAACAGATTTAAACAGCCCCAAGAAAGAAAAAAATGGTCCAGGATACTTCTCTGCCTCAGCTAGCTAAAACTAACTAAAAGCACAGGAGGTCTCTGCCCCACCGCTGTCCGTGCCTCAGACGAACACCCCTGGAGCAGGAATGCAGAGTCAGGGCCGTGTTCTCAATACAAACTGCGCTGCTTCTTTCTCCCCTTAGCTCCCAGAACCAGGTTTAAAGGTACAGAACTCAATGTACAGCACAAATAGAACAGACAACTAGGGATACAAACATCTTAAAGTCACCCTAGGACATTAGAATTTAATATAATCTTTAACTGGAAAAGCACCCCAAGGTGAACTAACTTCTAAACAGCTGCAGCCCTCAGTGACTCTGTTCCTTCCTTCTCCATCTATGCCATGCTTAGATGTGCTGTGCTGCTCCACTGGGATGCTGTGAGGACAAAGTGCCCTGAGGGAATGTCATGTGCTGGTGTTGTATAACTGTCTGTCATTAGATCCCCACTTAGGCTGCAAGAATTGGTGCTGACAGATGCTGTGCAAATTTGGAGGGGCTCCTCTTGTAGCAGGGTGATGTTTCTGCATAATTCCTGTGCTTCAGACACTTCTGTTTCTTGGGATTCACTGTTTTTGATTTTATTCACTCAGCATATGTATCTGTGTCTCCTTGTAGCTCTTTCTAAACTTTTTATGCCCATTTGCCAGTCATTCCTCAGCATTTGCTTTCTTTGTCCTCCACATATCTCCTTTGTTCCAGGTGACTAGATAACTCCATATTGTAAAATTTGCATAATCTCAATGAATAGGTGTCTCTTGAACATTGGATTAGTTTTGGTGAATTGCTAAGCAGTTTTCTAACCCCTTCTAAGTGCTTCACTCCTAGGCAGAAAGCACAGAAAACACTTGACCAAAACAGGCATTGTGAAATAAATTTGATTATTATTTGATTCTCCTAAGCTTCTTGACGACCTCTTAAAATAAACATTAAGGCATTGCCATGAGAGATTAGGTGCTTTAATGATTTCTTCTTTAAAACATAAGTGAAAGAAGGCTTGTATTCCTGCTTGCAGACAAGTGAAGCCTTTTTTTATCCTTCCCTTTATCCTGAAAATTTCCCATTGCAAATAATCCATTTAACAACCACAGTAACATCTCACAGTTTCCACCAATGAATCTGGTAGATGTTTCCAGGAAGGAGTTAAGGGTACCAAAAGTTCTTTGTATTTATGAGTAATAAAAAAACCTGCATTTGGCAGTAGAGAAAAGTGCTGTGAACAAATTGCATTGTGCCTTGAAGCTAACCAACACTTTGAGAGCTACTGTAATTTATAATGTTGCTCTGTTTAATCAGGTTTTTAAGAGAAGGAATTGTATAAGTTTTTTTTTTTAATGCTCAGCAGTCAGGGAGGTTGGATTTGCTCTGGTTCTGAAGTACAAAAGCATTTTTCTCATTTATTAGTTAAAAACAAAACAAAACATAGCTTTAGTAGATTTTTGCTAGAAAAACTACTTGTCAGAAAGCTTTTGTAAATCTTTGAGAAAAGGGGTTATGAACTATGCACTGTTCATGCAGGTGTTTGGTGTGTGCAAAAGTCTGCAAGTCATATTTGAAACCTTCTAAGTTGGAAGGTATTTCCAGTAATGACTGAGCTCCTTTAACTAGGCTTAAAATAGATAGAATATGGAAATACACAGGACACAATAAATAACTGCCCATTTTTCCCTCCTTTCTTTTCAGAAGTATACTTAGGCTTTGGTTTCATGGATATTGCTGTAAAGCCCTTAATGTGTTAACTTTTGTTTGTTTGCCTACTTCAAAAACCTAAGGGATTTTCATGTTTTCTTTCCCAAGCTATTTATTTGCTCAGATACATGAAAATTTGGAGATCAAGAAAGGTGCAGTGCATTATCAAATTATTGACTGTTCTGTGATACAGCTGCACCGTTTCCTCTGGTCTGCATCTGTGAATAAACTTGTTGTTATTTTAGTCTGTAGGAATATCCCTGCACTTACTTATCATGGTAATTTGCATAAATTACATGACACTCTAAAAAAAGAGGAAAGGAATCAAAAGGGACTCACAAATGCAGTCTAAGTAACCCTAAGTACAACAGTCAAGCCTTTCCAGAACTGATCAGTAGGAAAGACATGAAAAATGCAGGAGCAAAAGAAGATGCTTAAAGCCTATTTTTAAGTATCAAACCCATCCCAACTTTTTGACAGTGGCTTTGCAATCAGGAGAATTTTTTAAAGTGGAATCAGTCTTTTAAAGCGTCATGCCCGGTTTCATTAGGACTTGGCTTCTTGTTCCAGACCAGCCCCGCCAACCATTGTAAAGGAGTGCTTTGTTTTAGCAGTGTTTCAAGGGTGAAGTCGTTAACACCAGCCTTATGGCAAAAAGATTTGTTTCAGTGATTTAGCTTTGAAAGAATGCTGGCATTTTCTACTTTCTAGAAACTCCAACTGAGTTTTAGTACCAGCTTTAGGAATTGATCTGCCAAGCCTTGTGCATCCTATACAAACCTTCATCAACCCAGAACTTCTCCAGGCTTCTGGCAACACTTTGGTGCCTTTGTAGGTAGCAAACAGCTCCCAAATTGTGAGATCTTCTCAGTCTAAAGTACAAATGGATAATCCCGTTGCTAGCACCTGAGTAACATGAAATAAATAAATTATGAATGCAGCAGAATGTGGAAACAACAACAACTACCAAATCTTTCTGGAGAAATGACACTTTAAGTTTCTGTATTTTTAAATCACTTGGCCAGTGCACCTCTGGTCTCATGACCTACTTTTTAACTCCGGGGGCATTCTGAAGGGACATTGGTGCTTCTTCTCAGTCCATTCCCAATCCCAACATTTTCACAATAAATAATTCTTCTCTGATATGTTTCCTTCACTGGAGTATTTCACCAGGAATTTCTGTGAGGTGGTAAATACAGTGCAAGTACTTTGCAGATCCCATTCCTCAAGTCAGCTCATATGCTTTTTATGCAGGTAGGCTTGCACGTGTCATTTTGTCACAGCTGTGGCAACTGTTCAGTGGAACTGTAAAAGAGACTGAATGAAAAGGGATCAATACGGATGTGTTTGCAGGACATAAGTGAGATAGTAGGAATTGATCCTTTGAGAGTTGTTGCATCTTGTGCACGTGATGCTAAGTGGGCACTCAACTCTTAACACACATGAAATTATTACTCGTGATGGTGTGTGCTTACAACAATGATGACAGATTGACCCTCTGTTTTAGAGTTCATGAGTCTTCATGGATTATCTTTCAGCTTGATGCCATGCCTAAAATAATATTTCTGATTTAGAAGTTCAGGCTAGGGTCAGATTAAGGATATCTGTATAAATTTACAATGATAAATTGTATTAGGTCTTCCTGGAACACTCCAGTTCTAAGTTAAAGAACAAGAAGATGCATCTTTGTCTTGAAACAGAGTGGTTTAATGGTCAAGATTTTTGTTGCAGGTAGACTTTTAGAAATGTTTGTTAGGTGCATGGTTGATTAATATTTAACTGAGACCATAGTCGATTTTTAAAGAGTTGTTTCACAATTCAAGAAACCAAATGGGTGTTCATAATGGTGTGTAACTCTTACTTTTGAGTGACGTGTTTACAGCACCTGCTGGGATTAAGATCGCCATCACATTCTGAGGGCTACACATTCTGAGGGTCCCACAGATGGCTGTGACCTCTATCAGCAGAGATTCTGCTTGTTTGCAGAGTGTCAGTGCAAGGAGCCCATACTCCAAAACCTGTTGTGTGCTTCTTTCTTTTATAATTTCCTTTATGACTTAAACACAGGAGATGAATGGAAGAAACCATGTAACCGGATGGGTTTAAAATGCATTTGAATAATTTGTTAATTTTCACAGTTCTAGGGCATTATAAACTTTTTATGATTCTAGAGTAATTATTGATGAGGCCTATGAAAAATATGCTGCAGTAAGATTAAAGCAACTTGGAAATAATGATGTAGTTATTGCTGGAGTTGCTGTCAGTTTTCTCATGAGTTCAGTAAAGTGCATTTTGTAACTTAAAGGATAACTGCACTTGGTCTTATAATGGCCAAATTATTCCTGTGTTTCCTTCTCCCACCTATTAAATGCTTCATGTCTATCTCCAGAATCAATAATCTATTGTTCATTGCAACTTCTGGAGTTTAGATTTTGCATACCTGGCAGGAGCTCTAATAATAATATTAATCCTCTGTCAATACTTGTTATGTACTTTATAAAAACACGGAAGCTTAATATGTGATTATTATGTGCAGATGTACATTATTGAATTAATACCACCTTTATTTAGTTTATACCATATATAACAGATTGCTTGGTTTCTCAAAACTCTTCATGAGTTTTACATGCTTCATGGAGAGAATAAGGTTAGATAGGCTTTAAAACAGTTTGTTACTTTTTCACAGTGGAACTATTGATTGAGTTTCTATTTGATTTACTGTAGTCTCAACACTGCATTTTTTATAAAATAATAGCAAAAATATCTGTAAATGTACTGCATAAATGTAGTCTAGTTTCTTGTTAGTCTGGCCAATGTAAATTTCCAGTTATAATGAAGTGAATTACCTTTTCAAATAGATTGGATAGCATATTGTACTTTTACAAATTTTATAGTTCTGCAAATATTTGACATGCAGCTAGCTAGGTCGGTTGTCGTCAGGGATCTTTATGATCTTATTTAAACCAGCCAAACCAAAAATCAGTTAATCTCTGTTACAGTGATGGGGAACATACTGAAACTCTCAAACTGATAAAATTGTGGGAATACAGGTGGTTTATACAGTGCTGGTATCACGTGAATAAATACCAGCATTGGTTTAACACGTAGAGTTTCAAGCTTTTTCATTCTTGTTGAAAACATCTTTCTGTAGAAAGGAGTAAAGCAGTTTGGGACTCAGACTAGGAGTGTTTGCACATGAAAGGCAGCCAGGGTCAACCAAGTGAGTAATAAACCCAAATCTTTACTCCTTTGAGTTAAAAAGAAAGGTCAGAGACTCATAGAATGATTTAGGTGGGAAAGGTTCTCTGTGGGTCTCTAGGCATGATGTGGCTCAGAAAAGCAGCAGGTGGGTGAATTTCCTTTGAACCTTGTTCAGATAAGTTCTCCAATTGTCTTTCCTGCAACCAGGTTAGATTTTGAGTATCCTTATAGGAAAACACTTGTCCTAATACTCTTTCTAATAGAGTGATGCAACCTAGTGTGAAAGAAAAGGAATCTAGGCCCGATGACAGAAAAACGAGAAGGAAGAATGCAGCAAAAAAGAGAATGGCTAGAAGAAAGCAATAAAGAAATTAATCATATAAAATCTTCCTTTTTGACTTTTATAGCTGTGTGCAGTTGGAATCTCATTTTGCCTGCCCAGTCTGTTTTTCTTGCAGGAACTTCACCTAGGTATTGGCATGCCCTGTATGAAAATGCATTTTGATTACCAGTAGTCACCACGTAGATTTCCTTGTACATGTTCAATATTTAGGAACCCAACATGTTGGAAAAAGATTCTTTTTCAAGCCTTGACACCTCACTCTGTTTTGTGAACCCAATGAACTATTTCTTTCCTGCCTTTTCCTAATATCTGCATCCTGAAGTGATTTCCACTGCACTCTTTTCCATACTGTCCACTATTTAGCTCCCTATAAAAGCCATGTGTGCACCTTCGTGACTTCTGCTGCTGGGCCTTGGTTTAGTGAGACTTGGTTTAATAAGAAGGAGATTAAACTGCCCTTAGTGTATGTGGAGACTTGTTAAATTAGCATCTAGAGAAACAATAGTAATGTTAAATCCAGGTTCAGACATGGCTACTCTTGAATTATATCCAAACCTTGTTGTGACAAATAGCCATAACAAATATCCATAACAAATAGCCATAACAAATAGCCATAACGAATAGCTTTGAATATTTCTCTTTGTTTTGACAGGTCTAACATTGAAAAAACAATGGTGTCTTAAAGTGAAAGAAGGAAAAGTGAGCACTAGAACTTGGTGGAATTTTATTTAAGTTTTCAAGCCCCAGGTCTTTTCTTCCTTAACTTGCCTTCAAAGTTACATAGCAAGATGATTACAAGCTCTGAAAAATTAAGCAGTCATTATTAATTTTTTAATCTCACTGTCTGACAATGATAAAGGATTGTACTAAAAGGATTGGCTCAGGCCAAACATGACTTACGTGCAGCAGAGGAGATTCAAAGTGGTAATTGTTTTTTTTAAAAGCTTTCTGTTCAACTGGGAAAGTGTTGAAGGCAAATGGATTTCGTAATACATTATACGTATTAATAAGACTGTGAAGTAAAATGTCTTTTGCAGTTTTCAGTCTCTCTTTGATTGTCTCTATTTGATTGTCACTATCTGATTTTTATGATTGGTCTAAGAGTCCTGCAGTCTTGTTATCAATAGGTATTTTTAGCAGTAAGTGCTGTATTTATCAATGTCTAATGGCTGTAAACCTGCACTACTCTATTAAATGGCATGGATCTGGAATCACATGCAAGTACTATGAATTTTAATAAATGCTGTCCTGTGAATTACAAAGATTCAAATCTCAAATCAGCTCCAAGGTTGTCAACACAGATGGAAAGCTTTTATACCTGGAAGAACAAGGCAACAGAGTAAGTATTTAAGGACATGATAAGGTCAGTGTTGTTAGAATAAGTTTAGTTTTCATTTTCTGTCTTCTACACATGAATTCTGCACTGCTTTGATACTCATGGACCCAGAGGCTTTCACTGGCTGCAGCAGTTCATCACAAAGGTATTGGAGCACAAAATAACTAAACACATCAGGAATTTCCATCAGAATATACTGTAATTGAATTTTTTTAGTATAGTTTTTGATATAGTATATTTACTGAAACTCCAGTAGATCCCATGATGCCCAATTAGTTCACTTAGGAAGGAACTGACTATGCTGGATTTTTAAGATTCATTATTGTGTGTTGATACAAACACCATAAATATAGCACATCTGTGCCTGCAAGGCATTGCCACCTTTAAGGCTTCTGCAAGATGTTGCAGACTAACAGGAAAGTGAGGGAGCTGCAGTTCTGGTTTGTACAGCATTTTGCTTCTAGGAGAGGCCCCATCTGCCCATCTGGGGGCTTTGTTGCTTGATGCTAACAGGCAGAGCAAACTGGGCGGGTAGAGTTCCAGGTTCTCTGCTTTGTGATTTAAGCCACATCAGCTCCTTAGAGATACCAACCATCAGAGAAACACATGACATTTCAGAAGAAGAAAGTAGCCTGGAAACTTTGGAGTTGAAAGATATCTCCCAGTGATCTTTTCCCCCCAAATTAAATTTGGGCTTCAGCATGTTTCACTCCAGTAGGATTTAGGATAGAATGCAGAGCAGCATCTGCAAGCAGATCTCTAAAGCTCTGCAACACCAGCAGTGCAAAATCATGTGCCATGTTTCTGCACTGGGGCACTGTAAGGGAAGGGCAGAACAGGGAGCCCCTATGTCTGCACTAGGAGGTTGTGGTATCTGCCAGACCTGCAACACAGGGGTCCTGCGTTGCATACCCTGAGGTATTTTCCACTTGTCTGTTGTCCTTATATGGAAGTAAAAAAATGCAGCAAGGCTTCTCCTGTGCCTGTGCTGACCATTTTCTCATCACCTTCTCTGCACCTCTCTCAATGACAATTACACTATGATTTGTTTGTGTACCAGTGCCACTGGTGAGCTTTCTGTCTATAAACATCAAAGTGCTTCACAGCTATTAAGAGATTACTGATCTGATTAATGGAGACAAAAGATTGCATTGTCCCCACCCCAAGCAACTCTTGGACCCAGGAGAGTGACAATCTTCAGCAACAGAACAAAAGGCAGTTGTGAGTTTGTCTTGGCACCTGGACATCTGTCATAACAAGGAGATAGCTAGAGAAGGGTATAAAACAGGACTGTTGCATTGTGACTGTCTCTGACATGGTGTTGCTACATCCTCTGGTCAGAGGGAGTGTCAGTCTGCTTACTAGTTTGTTAGAGATTTTTTTCCCCAGGGTTTTTTGTTTGGGGTTTTTTGTTTTTGTTTTTTGTTTGTTTGTTTTGTTGTTTTGGGGTTTTTTAATAGAAAAAAAAACCCTTGTAAATTGCTGGCACCCATAATTCCAGTGTTAGGGAGTTTTACAGCTTTTTTATGACATCTGTAATTTTGTTTATGTCAACCAATAGCTTCAGTAATTGACATAAAAAGTAAAAGTAAAAACTACTGCGCCTAGGACTGAAAAGCCTGCAGTCTTTCCCTGTTTTCCAGACACAGGCAATGACACAGCAGTATCTCCATTCTCCTCTGAGACTTTCTTGGTCTTCTGGGAACTTATTACAAGTTGTCAGGGGAGTTCTGGGAACTCTTGGAGGAACATTATGGTGCCAGTGAGGACAGCTAGATGAGCCCATGTCTGCTAGCAGCAGCCTCTACTTAGCTCTGCCAGACTCCTGATCCAAGGGGTCTCTGAGCTTGCAGATCTTGAGTCCTGAACAAGGAAGGTCAAGTGAGGCACTGGCACAGAGATGCTGCAACTTCTGAACCCTGAACCTTTGACTGCAGCAGGAGAACAGATGGAGTCTGTTTACTAGGCTTGGAAAGTGATGATGAAGGTTAAAAGCTGGTGGCTTCTGGCCCTGGGGGAGCAGGTCCCTGCTCCACCTGCAGATCTGCAGCCATGAGAAGAGGTTCAGTGCTGAGGGTGCTCCATGGATGAGAGCTCTGCACAGGGAAATACTTTAACCAGCTGGACCTGAACCATGTGGCAAGAGAAGACAGTGAGTGGTAGTGTTGAGATATTCTCTACCTGTGGGGAGTAAAGGCCACCATGAGTGCTTTCCTTGATACTGCTGGTGAGGAGGAGGGTCTGAAGAGGACAGGATGGATTGGATGGATCCACAGTTGAGATCACAGAATAGTCTGAATTAGAATGGACACAGAATGATCACTGAGTCCAGCTCTTAAGTGAATGACCCATACATGTGTTTGTCCAGCTGATGGGAGCAGCAGGGTTTGGCTTTGTGTCCATGGGACCCTCTTTCAGGATCTGGACTGCTTAGAAGGCAAATGGAGGAAAATCAGCTTTTCCAGCAGCCTGGCCAACCTGGAGAGAAGAGCTTAAACTAAGAGCAATGGGGTAGGAGTGCAAATAGTGACTAAGAATCATGTGAGGAAGTGAAAGAACAGGTTGGAAGGACCAATAAAGGACGAGGACTCAGCAAAGGACCCAGCATGGTGTGAACAGAAGGGGCACTACTCAAGAGAAGAACAATGAAATGGAATTCCACCAAGCATAAACATGTAAGTAAAGAAGTGCCAGGAAAAGTTTACAGTCCACTTTTGGGAAATTGGCACAACCAGACATTTCTCTGGCACACCACATTTAGTAGCTTGTGACTCAATCAGTTCTTTCACTGTGAGACAACCAGATTACACAACACACACTCAGGATTCAGGATTATGAGTCTCAGTCGGCAAATAAAATTTGTTTCATACTGAGTACTAATCAATTCCTGAACCTCTGATGCCATCCTCTCACTTCCGAAGAAAAGGACAGATTTTTCAAGCAGTGGGAGAAATCCCTGCCTTGTTGGTGTTAATAGGAGCCACCTGTTCCCAGCACAAAGGATTCACAAAGTAAATTCAGATTCATAGCTGGCATGGCGGGCAGGTCATACCATGCACATGGATTATAAGGGGAACTGTATTTTATTTTGACAGATAAGGAATTGGAGGCACAGGATGACTTGCCTACAGTTACTCCTTTGGTGAGGGTCAGGATCTCAGTATCTGCATATGACCTTTTTTATCTCGTCTTCTGCTTCAGTCTGAAGGCATCTTGTCTCAGATTTACCTAAGAATACCCTTTTCCCTCCTTCATAAGTCTTTTCTTTCTTTAATAACCTTGAACTATCCAGCAGAGTTTTTTGTAGCAAAATAATTTTTTTTCTCTTAGAACTAAACATTTACCAACTTATATCTCCATTGCACCAGCAAAACATTAAAAAATATATTTTAGTAATAAATAATTTCAGTCCTCTGTAAAGCTGCTGGCCTTGAAACACAGTTGCTCAGCTTTTCCTTTTCTTCCTTGCCTCAACAGATAGCCATGAAGCATTAATCATTTAAAAATTAGACAAAGGGGAACATGCATATGGAGAAATGCATATGGGGAAAAGAGCCAGGTTACAGAAATGCTTAAACCTGTTAGTTTAAGGAAGAAGAGGTAGAGTATTAGAGAGACTGCTGCAAGAAGTAGTTAATAATAACAAAAACAGAACTTGGCAACAGGGCAAAGAATTAATAATTGCAATTTGTTGTAATTGATTGAACTGAGTGCCATCTTTGAAGAAAAGGAACAGAAGTAAGGTCCATTTACAAACCATAATTGCAAGGACACAAAAGATAGGAATGGCTCTCCAAGTCCTCATAGCAGAACAATAGTTCTGTCACAGGGAAAGAGCAATAAAATGCGTTCATTATTGGCACGTGGCTGGTGGAGGGAGAGACCCTGCCACAGAAACACCACTGTGGCAGGTCTGACCACAGCCTCTAGTCTCTGCATGCACATCCACTGCTGAGAAATTGTTTGCCCATTTCTAACCCCAAGCAAGCCCAGAGAATGTCGTACATAAGCAATCAATCTTTCGGAGAAAAGGCTGACAGTTAACACCCTTCAAAATCAATGGAAACAGGACCACATGTTTCAAAAACAGTGAGAAAGGGGCCGAAGAATGTACAGTGTCTTGGAGGTTGGCTTCTCTGAAGCTTCATGTTTACCCTGGAATTTTCTGGGTTGAGAAACACTGTAGAAAAACAGTTCTGTTCTGTCTAAGAATAGAATTTTCTAACTAAAAAAAGTTACTGCTGTTGTTCTAAACCTCATAGCTCTCCAACTTGCAGTTTACCTACAGTGTTCACTAAAAGAAATGTGGGTTATGTACTGATTTGCTTTTGAATTATGCTTCCTTCTCACTTTTGCATTGCCCAGAGTGACATCTTTTAAGAACTTGACAGATTTGGTTTCTTCCTGAGATTTTCTCCCAGCAGGCAGACTGATGATGAGAAAAAAAAAAGAGATGAAAGTACTGCCAAAAATGTCTGAGAAGGAAGCAGATTTGGCAAGTGCTTTCAGTGTGAGGAAGGTGAGAGAATGAGGAGCTCTCTGAGGAGCTGCTCTTTGTAACCATGCACACTCTGAATTTATTATAAGGTTTCCATCCCTGGAGAGATGTTCTCTGAACTTGCAAGGCAGAGATACTGAGAAGAGGAAAACAGTTTCCCCTTCATTAAGCCAGATAAGATACCAGCAGCTTTTAGATCTGTCTGATGGACAGCTATTTTACAGGTTTTTTTGGGTCTTCCTGGAACAATGATGCATGGATGAGGCAATGGCTTGTGGATTGTAGAGCAGCTGGAAAATCACTAGCTCATTTCCTTAGAGGAACAATCCAGGAATCATCTTCTGGACAAAGAAGATGCACAGGCTGCAAGAATAAACAACCATTCATTGGGATGGGAGTATGTACACTACTCTGCTATTGCATTCCTTTAGTGTTTTTTTCATATGGCAGGGTGGGCAAAAGTCCTCAACTTCTTTTACCTTGAACCCATCTCAAACACATTGCTAAAAATGTGACCCAATCCATCCATTGCACCCGCAAGCCTACAGTCTGAGAACAAGAAAAGGGAAAGTAAGGGTTGTGTTTTGGTGTAGCTTGCTTTTCACTTTGTGCAGATCTTTGTTCCTTCTGTATTTTGCTTTATCCTAATTCACATTTTCATCTGATTCTCCCACTATCAATCCCTTCAATTTTCAGAGAGATGCTTGCTTTTCTGCCCACAAGAACACATTAGAAATCAAAATATATCTCTCCATCTCCCTGTTAATAGTTTTGCTTAGGCACCTTTTGAAGATACCAGAGAGCAATCATAAAAGGCATACTGAAAAGATGTGTACGTCTGTTGTGTCAGAATCATATGTCCTGTCAGGATCTGTTGCTTCTCCACACTTGGAGAATAAATTGTCCTGACACCTCTATGTAAGTGAAAATAGTCATTAGATTTAAAAGCCTTTAGAGATCATGGTGGATTCAACAGCTTTTATGAGCCATTTGTACAGTGAAAACCCATTAGTCAGTGAACCATTAACAGGGTTATAGGGCAGCTTGGGAGCTGTTTTAGCCGAAGGCTGCTTTTCAACTTTCCAGAGCAATCCCTGTATTGGGCATTTTTGGAGGACACGGATACATGGAAATATAATGTGTGTGTGCCAGTCAAATTGACTTTTTTTAATGGAATGACTGTGGTACTTCAAAATAAGCTGCAATTTTGTAATTTTGGTCACTGAAACTAAGCAGACAATGAATTATGACAAGATTTTGCATTATTTCTAGTGGACTGGATGACTCATGTCAATGTAGTCCAGGTTAAGAACTGCTGTCACAAAGAATCAAACTCAATGCAGGCTTTCACAGAAGAACACATCTTATTTAAAGTTACAAGGGCAAATTCAACACCAGTTTCTCATCAAACTCTTTGGAGTTGCTCTGAGTTTTCCAGACTTTTTATTATTTTGCTATGTGAAAGTATTTGAGCAAGTTTCATGAATTCAGGTGTTTCTGAGGCTGAAGCAGACCAATAGGTAGATCCAGAACATGGTTTAGAGGAGCAAACCTTGAATCCTTTTAAGCACAATTTGGACACAATATTTTTTGAGAACATCCTGGCAGACTATTTTCTATGTTCTAATATTGTTGTGGGCAGTTTCATGAGGTGGAAAGCACTCCTCCTGCATTTAGGAGAAATAGTGAAAAGTTCCAAGTCTTCCAACTAAACCAGCTCTTCCAAAGAAGCTGTTTCTAGCAGTGGCTGTTCACATGATGCTTGAAGTACAGAATTTTTTACTAGTGTGTTAGATCCTGCATTTCATCGAGTCAGTAAGAGCTCTCTTAACAAGTCCTGGAGATGATCCCAGCATTTTGTAGTTTGTTTTAGGCAAATGATGGATAGGCATGATAACCAATCCTGGGTGTGTAATTCATTTTTAGTCAGTCCCAAGTGATCACAGGTATTTGCTGCCTCAGTATCTCTCAGTTTCCTCTCTCTCTCAGCTTCAACATCAAGTCTTTAAACTTGGGGAAAGCTGTGTAGTGCTGCATTGAGTGCCTATACTTGTCATTAAAGGTGCTGTATAGGTATTACTCACGCTGGTACATGCCTGAAGTTCTAGTGGTGTTCATTTGAAAAAGTTGGTACTGCAGATGGCTTGATGGGGAGAGGAGCAGAGGAGCAGATAGACCAGACAGGACAGGAGAGAGAAAAAATGCTCATGGTTTCTTTTTATTTAATACTAGAGTAATCAAAATATATCTCTGCTCTGCTTCTGTTGATTAAAAAAAATCATTCTGAGCAGATGTCATTTTAATACACACTTTTATGTTAAGAAAAGTACTTAGTCTCCACTAGTATTTGTAGATCATTTTACGGTGTTACATGCTGGAAGCAGCAGTTTCCTGGCTGTGTGCCATTTGGAGCTGGGTAGAGCATTAATGCCACCTGCTGAAAAGTCTCATGAGACCTGCTCAAGGGAAGATCAATAAGCTATACTTGTGGCTTGGAGGTTTTAACAACACTTGGTAATGGTGATGACCTTCTTCAGGTGCTAAATAAAAATACAATTTTTTAATCTGATATATTCTCCCTCTTGATAGGTGGAAGGTTAATTCTCTTCCCCCTTTGTATAAATCTCATCTTGACATTTATCTGGAAGGGTATCAGACCCCATGTTTCTGGAGTCCTATAGGAAAATTGTAGTTCTCAATTTTTGTTAAAAGAGGAGTCTTGATTTTCATACATAGAAGATAGCCAGTGATTTCACAGGCAGTTCAGAATGTCTGGATCTATACACCTGTTTGAGGAACACATTTCATTTCACTATTGTTTTTTGCAAACTAATTGTTACCATAACAAAGGTAGCCGTCTGCATGTACCTGAGAAAAAGATACTACAGGAAACACAGGATTTGCATTTGAAGGACAGAAAAAGGGTGGGATGTGCCATTATGTCCCAGATACAGGAGGCAAAGCTGGAGAGTCTGGCCCTGAAAGCAAGGCCTACCTAATTTTACAGAGTAGTTTGCTACTGTAGCAGGCAAGGAGTTTTCTGATCCCCAGCTTTAAAGTGTATGTCTTCCAAGTGTTGCTTAAAGTCCCAGTGTTGCTGCTTATTTAAAACTTCTCCTAATTTTCCTTTAAAATTCCATTCCTGCAATCAGGTTGTGATGTGACAATTTCAACTTTTATTTAAAAGAGTTAGCTAAATTTCCAGCTTTTTTATTGTGGGAAAGAAAATTTACTTATATAATTCCTGTCAAAATTTTAAATGTATGTCTCTACACTACACATACAGACCATATGGACTGTGGATTGATGTAAATCACACAGATTTTAATCCAGGAGGGTCAGACCAGGTTCAGTAACTTTTATGCTATTAGTGAACAAAATGAGGATTAGATCACAGTGTGCCAGGATCTGAGAATCAGCCCTGAGTATGAGACCAAGGAGCAGAGACAATGCAGTGGAAAGCTCTTCCTTTTTAGCTCTGACCCCTTCAGTCACCAGCTCACAGCTAGATCAGCTTTCTGATAGAAAGTCTTTGTGAGCCACCCTCAATAAAGTTTAGGGAAAAAAGAAAAAAAAAATCTTTTTGTTGTTTGCTAATGTTGGAAAACTAACACAAGATAAAATCTTAGACATGAAATCCTAGATTCATTCTTCATGCGTAATAATTTACATTATCAATATGGTTGCTTTTATTTCAGAGTCAGTGGACAGGGAAAATGTTGCTATTTAAAACTGCCTTCTGGAAACACCTCCTTTCTCCAGATCAGTAGTAAGGTCAGAGTTCAAACATAGGAATGTTGAGTGCATGATCTGATGTCAAGGAGCAACTGATACTTATGAACAAATACCGAGAGCAATGAACCCACCTATTCTTCTTGCTTGTGATAATCCCCTTTGAAACTGCTGGCTGCAAATCTATTGGTCTTAAAATCATTCTCTCCTCTTTCAAACTACACAAAGCAGGGACAAAGAGTTATTTTAAAAGTTGGGATGAAGCCCACAGATTATTAGCCACATTATTGTTACTACCAAATGACCTGACATATACTTAAAAAAATGACATGATGTGAAAAGTGCAGGGCAACCTACAAATATATTAAAATGATAAAACGTTACAGGCTCTGCATGGATGTTAGGTAGTGTGACGTGTGGAATTTAATGTTGCATTAATGCCCCCTGCTGATAAGCCTTCAAAATCGACTTTGAATCAAATTCAGAATTTAATAGTCTTCTGTACCAGAACATCCCTTAAATTAAAAAAAAAAAAATAATCTAGCATATATCCCATCATAACTGCATTCTTTTTAAATAGATCACATTTCTCTAAAATCTGCTACATAACAAGGTCTGTGCTGTCACACAAACAGTAACAACAGCTCCTTAGAATTGTCCTACATGAAGTCTTTCTGCTCGTGGTTTAGTTAAAGGTCCAGTTATGTAGCATAACTGGATAGAATCTAAATGCTAATGGAGAAAAAGAACATTTTTGTGATGATTTCATAAAGAAGGCAAATTATTATAATGAAATATAACTTGCCAAAATAGAGAAATTGCAAGAGGGTGAGCAGATATTCAGTGTTATACTAGAGGAAGCTTAGTAACAAAATCACTGATTTTGGAAAAGCCGTCTAAGACCACCAAGTGCAACTATTAACCCACCACTGCCAAGTCCACCACCAGCTCATGTCCCTAACCAATCTTCTTAAATGATAAGTATTTTCATAAGTTTTATTATCTATTTCCTAGGTAAATAAAAGATAGATTTAGTATTGATTTTTACAGACTCTCTTGCTAATAGCAACACAGGTATTACTTGATTCCACAAGGCAGAGGGGCATTTATTTCCTCTCTCTTCAAGCCATGGGAGAAATGGTTTTTCTCTGCTGTTAGTCATTAAAAAGACTACTGTACTTTTTCCAGTTTCCATCACCTTTGTCCATTCAGCTCCCTGCCTCTCTGAGGTACACCAAATCTTGTGCAAGTGCCCATAGCATTGGGTGACCACCTGAAACTTATAGGGACATCTACCCCTGCATGTTATTCCCTCTGAAGAGAGTGAGAAGACCTCTGTTGTCCCTCTCCAACATCAAAGGCTGAGATTTTCTCAGACAAAGCTCTCCCAAGGCAAGCCCAGCTCTTTGTGAGTGCAGTGAATACAGTGAGAGCAGGCTCAGCCTGTTACAAGACAGGTAAGATGTGAGTAGATGTCTCTCCTCCTTCAGAATGACAGTTTCAGCCTGTGATTAATCTGTGGATTGTACTTTCCTGTCAAATAAAGTAGGCCTAAATTTATTACAAAAGAATCACTGGTGAAAAGTAAAAGTCTTTACATGAAAAGATTGAAAAATGTTGTTTTAAACTCAGAAAACTAGAGCAGTATATAAAGTGCACTGAGTTAT
>WEIU01020981.1:36120-53610 GCA_013389925.1 Aegithalos caudatus
GCTTATTCAGCATAATGAAATCATTCACTTGTACTTGTTTTACCATTACATGGAATTCCAATAGAGGTTCATTTTTTCTGTCTTTCCTTATGCTTTACAACATAATGTTGTAATGAACAGTCGTGTGTCTATTTTTTGTCCTTGTTGTTTTGCGGTATTTTCATAAAACGTAGGTGATTTGCTGCATTCAGTTTCTTGGCAATAAAAGAAGATTGTGCAGTCAGCCTGATCCTTATAATCCATTACAAACATTAATTTGCTGCAGTTACGGACTTCAGGAGAATTTGGTGGCCGATACACTACTCTTTCCACAGACCTGGGTCTGCTGCACAATTGTGAAGGTAAAACTTTTTAAGGATGAATTACTTGTGATAATATGGCACACAACAGATGCTTCACAAACTGCTGTAGACTGAGGCTTTTTTTGATCCCTGAAGGGTTCATCCTGCTAATTCCCATTAAGAGCTAATGGGAGACAAGCACCTGCTACCTTCATACCTCAGTGTGAAATTTCAGCTGCTGGCACATCTGGATCAGATCAGCTTCTAATTAATGGTAGTCTTCATCTTCTTTGTTACTTGTAAATATATGCTTGTCAGAAGGCCTGTGTTCAGCATTTCCTTACCACTTGACCACTCCACATTTTGAAAATGTAGATCCTTCTTAAGACAATGTAGTAGGTCTTTCAGCATAGAGGATTTCAGGAGCCCTGAAAAGAACTCCCAGAGAGAATACTGTAAAAAGACATGGCAAAATAACTTCTGTCATTTCAAGTCAAATTATCCAAATCAAGTATTTCCTAGGAGTCTGCAATTCTTCTGCCAGAAGGAAGCTTGATTATTTAAGAAAACAAAATATAACTGAGATATATTTCCTTTATGTCAGTTACAAACACTAAGAGCTGAAGGTTGATTTACTAAGTAGAGATCAGCTAGCCACAAATAAATACAGCCAACACTTATAAAAAATATTGATCCCTGAACCAACATGAGTTTCTGAGGCCTCATCGTAATAAGGATACTTCAGGAAACAGATGTGGTAATTCTTAAATAGAGGTTTGATCTGTTTTTAGAAAGGCAAAAGTGGGTCTTTGAATTTAATAATAAATGTGATTTGTTCCAATTTGCTGTGCTTCTAACATCCTCTGCTGCAGCTGCAAGACTGGAGTTCCCACGTCTAAGGAGAAATGGACTGTCTCCCTTCACAGAGAGACACCTGGATCCATCCCTGGGCAAAACAGTCTGGGATGCATAGCTAAATACTTCTGATATTATTCAGAAGAGAGCAAAGATACACTTTAACAATTCCTTTCAGCAGTAACTTAGGGGTTACTGCAGGACACGCATGTGCCACGGCTGTTGGATGCTCAAGTGTGTCTATTCCAGGAGTCATATTCTCATTAACTCTCTCAAAAAAGCACACCAAATTATTTCAGGCTTTTCATAACAGTGAGTCACTAGAGTTCAGGCAGAGGGCCAGGTAGATCAAAATGGGTGGAACTGTGAGCCACAGCTTGTGTCAAGGGTTGAAAATGCCTGTGCACATTTGTGGTGCTCATGAAACTGTGACAGTTTCAGTTAAAGAAGGAAAACCACTGAAATCTTCTGTAAGCAAACTGAGCAAGGGCATCAATAGATATCTCAGTGACTGTCCACTGTGGAGCACCACATGCAAAATACTGGTTTGACTTCTTTCAGGAGGAATAAAAAAGTCATATTTTTTGTTGCCATTTGTGTGCAGGAACAGTTTTTCAGTTTTGAGTTGTGCACATTAAAGGTGCTGTGAGATATGAGTAGTCTGTGGGAAGGCTGATAAGCTGGAAGAACTTACCTATTTATGTATAAATAGCAGCAATATTAGGGGAGTTTCAAGTTTACTCATAGTGACTTGCACTATCACTTATATGAGTGACAAAGCCCACAGCAAAAGATTTTTGCAGTGGCTGTGTGCCTGTCTTACAGGACAAAGAGGTTGTATGGCTAAAAGGTACACAAGGAATTTTCCCAGCATCATCATTTTCTCCCTAAGTTTCTTGCTCCTCCGTTAAGAATTCTGAGGAGTCTTCAGTCTGGGCTGATAAAAAATTCTGTCTCCCACAGTGTCTTCCTTCTTCTAATATTTATCTCTGTCTTTTGCAGCTTTATGCCCCTTTCCCAAGTGGAGGTGCCCTCTTGTTTTGTTACTTGCAGAACAGGGGCCTCTTTTCTGTGAGTAACAGTATTTTTTAAAAAATCTCCCAATTGTTGAGGATATGGGGAAGTGCTTTGCAGTGAATTATGAGAGTGCATACAGTGTGGGATGTCAGTCCCACTCCTTGGAAGTGCAATAATTTTGTTTGGATATTAGTGGTCTCTGAATTTTGCTGTCAGAGACTCTATACTATTACGATGAAGAGGAGTTCTGGATGTACACCAGTACCCTAGAGTTAGTGTAACTAACTGTACTGCTTACTAAAGAAAGATTCTCTTTACTCAGTACACAATCTTACATTAACACCTAATTAACTCTACAATTACCCATTGCCCAAAGAAGATTGCAAGACTTGCTTCCTATGTCTCGAACATTGAAGAAAGTGATTTTGAGTGCAGAGAAGGCAAAGAGGTTAAAGAGGAGCAAGGGTGCGTAGTGACAGGAAGGTCTGTAAGGACAGAATCAGTGTGGACTCTTAGAGCAGTGCAGAATTTAATGGTGTGTCAAGGGATGGATATTAAGTGCTACATAGTTAATCCATTTAAATGACTGAGGAAAAACACACCCCAATTGCTTAAGTCCAGCTTGTCAAGATTGATTTAAATTCAGCAGGAATTTTTAAATGGAGCTAATTAAACACACAATTTGTTTTCTTAACACCATCATGAATGAGCTTTTATAGAATCAGGACCTAAGCATATATATCATTGAGCCTTTTCATGTGCAGATTATTGGCTAGTCCAAAAAAATATTGGTCCAGAAGAAAAAAAAAAAATCTTGGCTCTGCCACAGGCTCCGCTTTGACCTGAGGGCAGTCATTTTATCTCCTCAGCTTTTGTCCCCTTTCTGTAAAATGGTGATAAGAGCATTTTCTTATCTCACAATGGAACACTGGTGATAAATATTAAGGATTATGACACAATTAAACACTGTGCTAATGAAAGCCATTAAGGACCTTAGACTTATTTGCAGCTTTCTGTTCATTGGCTGCCCTTCTGAAGTTATTGAGCATTTTTATTTTTTTCCCAAGTAAATTCAAAGAAATTAGTTTAAAAGGATTAATAAATAAACCCTGAAAAATGTTAGTGTTAATCTACATTGTGGTTTCTGAATTATGTAATGGGATGCTTTGTATCTTTAGTTTAAATCAGTCTACCTGTTCTTCCCTGCTTCCTTCAGTGATTGTAAGCCTGAAAACAGGAAGAAAAGTCTACAAAACTCAGGCCCACTGATCTTGACCCCAGAGTGCCCATATTCCAGGATGTCTGCAAGGCAGCACTGCAGCTTTCTTTATCCCAGCACCTAGGGAAAGTTTACTGCCTTGCAGGGAGTCTCTGACAGCCCTGCTTCTGTCCAGTTTGACCCCTTCTTGCACTTGGACCTTTTTGCTGTCTGCACCAGATCATTCCTCAGTCACCAATTACCACTGCCGAGCAGCTATAAATAGAAATTTCCACTGCACAAACAGCCAATTATCTCACTCATGTTAAACACATATAAAATAGTTACCACGTGGAAAGGAAAACAGGGAAGGGAGAACGAAAAGAAGTTTCCGGTTGCGTTTTGCTGAGAAGCTGCCTGAAGAAGTGAATACTCAAGATGAAGCACAGGAAGATGCAACACAGAAGTGGTCAGGTCTTTGCTGACTGTACAAGCAGCAAAAGTCTCGCTCCTGTTTGTGGTAGTACTTGACTGTACTTGATGTATCTCACATCATCCCTTGGGATATGGTAGGGTATGTTTAGCTGGACGTCAAATTTCTACTGCCTACTGTTGCTGTTTTCCTGAGATGATGGATGTCACCTACAGAATACAATGTGTTCACAATTCAAATCTCTTTTCATAGATTATGTGAGGTTTTTTTTTTCTTTCTCAGAAGAGCAAAACACAGAAACACAACAATTGTCAACAGGATTGGGTTCACTACTGAGGTGTCTCAAGACCATGTTGGAAGGAGTCCCTGCCCATGGCAAGCAGATTGGAATGAGTTGAGCTTTAAGGTCCCTTCCCACCCAAATCATTCTGTGATCCTCTGATCTGTGATATTCTAGGTCAATATTAATGTTGAGTCAGTCAGTCAAGAGCTGTATTTTATATGCAGAAGGGGGTTTTTGCGCAGCACTGGGTCAGCATTTGACAATGGAAAAGTCAAGATTAGTTGTGGAACTGCTGTCTAGAGACTGCTTTTGGGATAAGTGATATTTTCCTCCTGTATCAAAACACATTATTTTTTGAAAAGTGTTCTTTTTTCCATATGACACCCCAAGAAGGTTCAAAGTTCAGTAACTTGATTTCTCTGTTTTCCAGTAAAAGGAGAAAAAACAGCTGTCTGTTGTATCATTTATTATTTATCATTTATCTGTGTTTGCCAGCTGGAGCTGGCAACCTGAAGTATTTCTGGGAGTATGTTTGGGATAGGAAGAGTGGGTCAGTTTGCTTTCAACAGCCCGGGTCATATTAGGTGCTCGAACTGAGTTTGAGGACCTCTTATCCAAGAACCCTATAATCTCCAAAGTGTTTATCTGGGCATATCAGGTAGAGTAGTGATAGTGTCATTGCCTTTCTCTGGTGTTAATTAACAAAGCTGAGTTAGTCAAAGCTCAGGTTGATCAGAAAATCTATAGGTGCTCAAGGAGTTAAATTCAGATGTAAATTAACTCCTGTGTCCTTAGTTATGGGACTGTGTTTGTACTTATCGAGGTTGCTGTAAAGATCTCTGGGGAATGCACAGATAACAGCATCTTGCTTTATATTTGTTAAAAAGAAAATTTATTCTGGGCAGGTATGGGGTCTTGAAAATAATACATCTACAAAATTAGTTGTTAATTTTAAAGGTGAAATATGGGGGATGGAATGTCACAAATACAGCTTCACTGTGACATTCTTTTTAAGTCTTACAAGTGACACAGAGAGGTTGTGAAGACTCCATCCATGGAGATGTTCAGAAACCATCTGGGCATAGTCCTGGGCAACCAACTCAAGGTGTCCCTGCTTGAGCAAAGGAGGGTGGACTAACTGACCCCCAAAAGTCCCTCCTGCCTCAACTGCTTAGGAGTTCTTTGGTCTTCTACGTTCATCAATGACTAATCTGATTTCTTTTTTTTTTTTTCTAATTTTAGTCCAACTCTTACTCAAATATGCAATGGCTTTAATGGCTGACTGTGGGTGCCAAAGGAGTGTATGGATAGCTTTGAGTGTGTCTTTGAGATGGAATTGCCAAAATTAATTCTCAGAGGTCTTACAGTAATCTCGCAGCAGTACAGTTTTGATGTAGCGATCCTGGAGGCAAAATACTAAAACCAAGAGTTGGTTATTCCACTTTTTTCCTATGGTGTGGCAACATAACTTGTATAGTCATAATAACAAAAATAGTTGTATAGTGACAATATGGTACTTGTTTCCATAAAGCTTTTGAATCAGATCCTGCAGTCACAATTTAGAATTATAGGATTTGAGTTGGAAAGAACTTTAAGAGGCCAGCTAGTCCAACCCCTGTGCAATGAGCAGGAACACCTTCCACTAGATCGGGTTGCTCAAAACCCAGTCCAACCTGACCTTGAACATTTCCAGAGATGGGGTATTCATCACCTCTCAAAGCAATCTATGCCATTTTTACTACCTTCATTGTAAAATACATCATCCTTTACCTAATCTGAATTGACTCTCTTTTAGTTTTAAGACCATTATCCCTAAATGAGAAACCAGTTATAAATCATTATTGCTGTTTATGTCTTGGGTGAGGACTGTGATGTGAGATTTTCTTTGCTGTGTGACAGAGGGAGAACAAGAACTAGTAAATCTGCTTATTTTCGTGAGGTGAGGTTAGGGACACCTTTGGTGAGGTTACTGTGATGTGTTGCTGAAACAGTGTAGGAACCTGGTGCTGTGGGTATATACAAAAAATGTGGATTGCTAAGCCTCCAACCATCCCATTTAGGAGCCATAGAGTATGAAAAGAGAGACCAGAAAGGCTCCTTGCAGTTCATACCTGATATAAATGCAGCTTCAGACTCAAGCCAGTTTTTTTGAAGGTGGCTGTAGTGGAGTAGGTAACTCAGGCAGTTCACAGAAGTCCCCACAGCTTGGAGATTTCTGAGTAGACTTCTAAACCTTTACTCAAAAGAAGCAGCTCCAGGGAAAGGTGAGTAGCAGGAGGGAAGTCTTCCTCTGGATGCATCTTGATCTGGGAAACAGAGGGCTCATCTGAATAAGCACAACATGTACGTTCTCCAGCATGGGCTTGCAGCTGCAGCAAGGAAGTGTTTTGGGTTTAGCTTCCTCTAGGCTTTGTAATAATGCTTTCTCCCTCACTGCCACTGAGCACAGGTTTTAGCTGTCTCTGCTGCTGTCTCTGCTGCTGTCTCCTGTCACACTGCCCCGTGCCCTGCCACTGCCATCGATCCCTGTTGCGCTGACACTCAGATGCCCTTTGATAACGTCGAGCTGTCAAAGCTCTCGTCCCCCTGTGTGCCACGGCGTGGACCCGCTCCTATCTGAGGCGTTCATTAGTGTCATTTGCCAAAAGGTTTATGTAACAGATGTTGCAAAGCAAAGGCACAGAAACACACACACACACTCACACACTATTATGGTATGGGTTGTCAGAGCGACGGTGAAGGGAGGATGGTCCACAGGACTAGAGTAGCTTGCAGGCACAGCTGCATCTGTTCAAAAAGCAACTAACGCCTCTCTGTGACTATGCTTTATTTTCAGCTTGTCATCATGGCTGGGACTGTTCTGCTCGCCTACTACTTTGAGTACACTGACACTTTTCAGGTGCACATCCAAGGTTTCTTCTGTCAGGATGGCAATTTGATGAAACCGTACCCTGGAACAGAGGACGAGAGCTTCATTTCTCCACTTGTGCTGTACTGTGTGCTGGCTTCAACTCCGACAGCGATTGTGAGTATGAGGAATTATTTGAAATCCCTGTGACTGCTTCATAAATAATAACAATAGTCTTGTGATATCTTTGTCCCCTTGCCTCTCTGTACATCTGTAATTGATTTACACTTAGCTTGGTCTCTCTTTTGCCTCAGCCTAATATGATCTTCATCAGTTATCTCCAGAAGTAATTATTCTGAGGTAATCACAATGCAAGACTGAGGGTTAGAGCTTGTTAAGCCTTTTATAATTGCTTGCTTACTTCACTGATGAGTTATGAATTTCCTGGGCTCCAGAGAGGCTGTAATGTAAAGGTTATGTATTACTGGAAATAAGAAAACAGGATAAAGCTGAAGTAAAATCCAGGTCAGATGTGCAGTATATCCAGGATTATTTCCTGCTACATTAAGAGGACTGTTGAATGGCTTTAAAAGGCTTAGATGATGAGAAGGATGCTAAATACAAAGAAAAATATGAATGCTATTTCCTTTTTGTTTATAATATTTTTATTTTTGACAGTCACTTTCTAAATCAGATTTTCTTCACTCCTACTATTTTACTTCAGCCTGCAGTAAGCTGCCATGAAGCTGTTCTATGCAGATTAAAATATTCAATTAGCTGAGTACATACAATGCCAAACAATTTATTGCAGTGACTGTTTAGCAAAACTTCATCCCTTTTCCGTTTTCACACAGAAAGTTGCATATTTCACCAATAGCCCCAGCTTTGCTGAATTTGTAATTACATTGATAAATTCCTGTCAGATTGTGTTTATGGACTTTGTTTCATTTGTTTCTCTTTATTTCTTCACTGTTAGTATTTATTTCTTATATTAATTTTGCTTTTCATCCCTTTCAAAAGTTGATTAAAGCTGTACATGACATAGTTATTTTTAAATGGTGGGTGCTTCATCATAGTCTGTTTTTTGTTCTGCAATAACTTTAGTGTATCAAATCAGCCTCTTGTCACAGACTCTGGTAAGAAGTGTGAAAGGGATCTGCAGAAGGGGCAATAGGTTTTGGTACAGGACACTTTCTGAAAACAACCAGGTGTTTTGAAGTGGATTACATCATGAGTTTATAAAAAACATCTGCAGTAACAGAGTCATTTTGTGTATTGTATCTTCTTGAATATCAAGGCTTTCATTTTACTTTGTGATGCAGTGATAGATTATTTGAAAATTAAAAAAAAAAATNTAGTGCCAGTATTCAGGGACATAGATTTCACAAGTGCTTTTTGTAAAAGTAGATGGAGGGTGACAGCCATGCCTTGGTTCCAGAGAAGTGACATTAGTGGGAGGTTTGTCCCTTGATTACTGATAAAACCTTGGGTAATGAGTGTTGCTCTTTATTTGGATCTTCTCTTTAAATCCTTTCTCTGCCAAAGTTTGATGCTAACCTTTCAAGTTTGGCTCCACTGGATCAGCATTTCTTGATTTTTAATAACTCAAGAAGTAATTTTTCTAATTAATATTCTTTATGAAAAGCCGAGTTGGAGTCTTGATTTGGAAGTGCTGGGTTAGTGGTCAGGCTTCACGATCTTAAAGCCCTTTTCAAATGTGAGCAGTTCTGTGATTCTGTGAAGAGTGTTTTATTTGTAGTTTCCATAGCCCATGTTAAATACAAAGAATGAAAGGCTATAGTGAATGTCAGGTAAAGTTGTTGGGTGCTGAAGAGACCTTCAGCTAAATGTTGTGTGGAGCTGGACAGTGTGAACTAACCCATCCAATGCAAACTGTGCAGAAATCCTAGCCTGGGACCAATAAGGACAGTCATCATCACCCTGGGTGAAAGGGTCCAGATCTAACTCTGTTTCTTGGGCTGTGCTGTACTGTTACACTGGATACATTGCTCCACACAGAGAAGACATGGTTAGGGTCAGCAAAGGGCTCTTGACATTGTGCTTAGCACCAGTGATCTCTAGATACAACCTCAAGGAGACAGCAGATCAAACTTCCTTGGGAAAACATTTTTATTTACATTTTTAATGTAGTATTTATTAATGCATTGTTTAATCAAAAAATAATTAGTTGTATAATTATATTGTATTATTAATACATAATTTAATTATTTCATGTCCTTTTAATATGGGGCTAATCTTCAACCAGGGCATATGTCAGAGGTATGTTTTTCTGTCCTCCTGACTGGTGTTCATCACAATATCTTTATAGGAGTAACTTCACTTTATTTCTCATTCCTGCTTTTTCATGGGAGACCTTCTTCCCTTTGCACAGTATTTTCACACTGCTTCAGTTTGTAGCTGACTCTGCACACTGAATTTTGGCAATGGTCATCAATAAAAAGCTTATAAATTATAGAAAAAATGAGCTCAGATTCTCCCCTAACTCTGTATTGCACTTTCCTGCTGGTTAGTCCACTGAGAGTGTGAGTATCCTCATCTCTCATCCTGAACCCAAATGGTTGCTGCGTCTTACTCAGACTGTCCACAGCCCAGTGAGAAATATGTGATCCAATCGAATGTCCCAGGGATTTTAGTGCAAGGAGCAAATGCAGCCATTTCTATTTAGACCATGATGATTTGTACTCTAAAAACCCTACAAAAATCTCCACACAAACAAAAGAACCCACACAATTGTGCATTGTGGGAGGGAGCATTGTGTGCATTCACTGTCAATTAAGTTGTAGCTTCATTCCCTACACTTTGCTCTCTGGAACAATCATCAACATTGTGCAGCTACACCAAGAAGACATGATTTAAGTCCAAATAATGCCACTCCCCCCTTACTTGTTTCTTCTCTGCACAACACTTTCTGCTTCACTTCCTAATGTAAGAATGGTTGATTTGGCAAATGGCTGGTCTGATGCAGCAGCAGTCTGATCTCTCTGTGTTGCCTTCACATTACCACTGTCCTGACACCTTGGGACATGAGAGGAGTGATTACTGGTGGAACCCAGGAGCAACAAGGTACTAGCTCATAATACTTTCTAAAAGGGCATCTGGAGCTATGGAAGGAATCCTAGGGATCTGTACAAATGCCCTCATCTGAGACACAAGCAGAGTTAAGTGCAGTCCTGTGTGCATAGGTCTGGGGAAGGCTCGAAGTCATGATTTCAGCACAGCTGTGAAGTGTTGCAGTGCTTGCAAGCCAAAAGGGAACATCTTTGTGAACAAAACTGAATATTTTTGTGTCTGTCACTTGGCTACAACAGTGAGCATGGGGAAAATGAATGCATGTGTTTTATTTCTGAGAGCACTTTGCAGAAGTGCTGCTGTGGGTTGGTACCACTGTATCTGCATTTCCCTGCACTTTTAGTGGCAAAATAAATGTGACTGGCCTGGTTTTATGTAGTTTTATTTGTTGTTTTTGAAACATTTCCCTAAAAATATTCTGGGATGACTCCACCACATTCATCAGTGTCTCTGAAAACTAGCTTTCCCTGTTACGAGGTTACTGCAAAGCAGCCAACTCCCCAGCTGGTACTAAACAATCCTTCCAGAGTTGAGCACTGCTGCCTGCTCTGCTTCATCCGATGTGATTTATCTATCCACCCGAGAGAAGCAGAGAGGTTTAGGAACAGAGCCAAATCACTGAAATGAATACTGAACAGTGTCAGAAAGCTTTTAGGGCACTGTTCTCAATGTTCTTTCCTTCCATTTCCAGGTTGGAAGTAGCAGCCTATATGTAATCTGTTAACAATCCAGGGCTATTAATTTGTGCAAAAGAGTATTTGTTTTCATATAATGTTGGAATCAGTCAAACCAAATCAGTCTGATTATGAATTAGAAGCTGAATTACAGTGTTGGTGTGAAGCAGGAGGAAATTGTTCCAACTTATCTCTACAATTTGTGCTTACCCCTTAAACTTCAGAGACATCATTCTTCTAGATGGTTCTCCTTTTCTGTCTTGATTCCTTGGCTTTCACTTAGCACAGCCATGTTACTACAGTGATTTATTTCTGTAAGGGAAGCCAGGGAACCGCTCTGCTTGCTAATTCGCCTGTAGCTGCTCAGCAGCAGATGCCAGAAAAACCAAGAACATTTGAGGCTCTGTTACAGCAGCTCCTTCCCAACTTCTTCAGGTAGGAATCACCAGGCTCTGCTGCTGATGGTGCTGCCAGAAGGCACACTCTGCTGTCCAGCACACTTCACCCCTGTGCTGGCACAGCAGACTGTGTCCTCTGCCAGTTGGTGACTTGCCTTCCTCTTCTGGAGTCTTGCCAGGGCTCAGGTTGTGAGGTGGTGAATAATGAGCTGGGATATAAAGGAGCAAGACAAAGGTGTGCCCTGTGTAAATGTTTATATTCTGCTGTTTGTACACCATTCTGGAAGAATAAAAATACGCTTTCTTGGTTTGGTGAAACAGTTTCAGGCACTTCTGTTGACAATATCTCCAGGACCTTATGGTGCCAGCCACATACCAGTTTATAAAAACAATGCAGGGCTGTGGAAAATGTATGTTCTCTTCATTAGAACTCCAGTATAATTATTTTAGACAGTTTTACCAAAGTGTATTAGCTTTTTGAGCACAGCATGAAGACAGTTTTGGGGTTTGAGCAGGCTTGTATAGATTTGCAAAATACAGTATTGATTCCTGGGGGCTGAGAACACCTGTCCAGGGTGTGATGGCAAAGACAAGAGTGTCTGAGGGAGCTCTCAGCTGTCCCTCATCCTCAGGAATATCAATGATAGTGATCTTATTAGGGAAAAACCTCTGCCTGCCTAAGCAGGCTTGGGTCAGGGCCCTGCCTGAGGAATGTGTCAATGCAGACCTCAGCCACCTCTTGCCTTCAAAGGTGCCTTTTCTTAATATAAATATTGCTAAATGTTTGCCACCTGGGTTTGACCATGGAGTGTCTCAGCTTCACAGTGTCAATAGTGGGCACTGAGGGTAGGTAGATAGTATGGCAGATCTGTATTCCTCAGGGGCTAAGGCTAAACATGAGGGAAACCTGAGGAATAAAGGAACTCACAGCAGTAAGTGAAAGTCAATATAAGCCATGTTCTTAGTGGGGACTGTGGAGAAGAGGGAAACACTATTCAGATAACAAGAGGCAACCTTACAAGGGACACCAGCTTCAAAAAATGAAATGGATTAAGAATTAGGCAAACTTTAACAATGAGGGTAGGCAAACACTGAAGCGGAGGCTGTGAGATCTCTGTCCTTGAAGACATGAGCTCCCATGTAGGGCCTGAAGAACATCCCTCTCCTGACTGCAGCTGTTCTGATACAAACCTCAGAGACACCACAGTGCAGAAGGGCAGAACTGCTTTTGGGTCAGCTCAAGCCAATGGTGATGAAACACCCTCTAGAACATTTTGCAAAGATTACCTTTTGGTGAAGAGTCCTGCTTTTCCCAGGGAGAGTGTGTGGAGTCATGCTGAAACTGGCTGATTAATCCTCATCTGCTGCTATTCTCTGTTTTTGACCACTCTGCATGCAGCTTGTCTCACAGCCAGTGCCTTCCTCATATCCGCTTCTCTCCTTGGCTGCTGTTCGAATGCTGGAGACTTGATTAATTTGGTTCTTTCTGTTTGTGACATTAAAAATGCAGCCATACACATCCTTGCACAGGATTTGGGAAATGTCATACGGCTTGCTGAAATCTACCCAGAACTGAGAGCAGTGATGTCCCAAGATATAAGTTCAGTTTTGTTTGCTGCAGAGATTTTTGTGTGTTATAGCATGTCCCTAGGTGGGGTTTCAATGTAGAAAGTGGTTGTTATAAATTAAATCAGCCAAATTTTATCAATAAGGAATTTATTGATAATTTGCAAAATCAAATTTCAGAACAGCCACAATCAAAGTCAGCATCAAACCCGGGGTCACTGCTGGGTGAACCCAGAACCAGCCTCTATTGCACTGGTTCCCCCAAGTTCACAAACTGGCCTTTGGAGAGCCGAGTTTTATACAGTTTATTTGGCCTGAGGCTAAACAGCCTCAGTTCTTTGTCTCTCTTGTGTTTGTTACACATTCATATTTCTGCTGCCATCCGTTGATTAGATTTCCGAGAAGGGAAGGGAGTTTGAGTGGATTTTTGGGAACTGGACATTGAGATGCATGGTCCTGATGAGTGAGATCAGATTGGTATCAGGCAATAATTGTTGGGTCATTGGTAAGCCCATCTTGCCTCATCTTGCCTGGGTGGACCCATCTCCTCCCTGTGCCATCCTTGTTCTCCTGCAAATTAATCCTCTTCCTGGGTTCCCGGCAGCAGTTTTTGCAATCCCAAGTCCTTTGTTTTTTCTTATACATGAAATGCTTTTATACCTTATTTTATACGTGTACAATAAAACACGAATTACACCAACATATATCACAATCCCTCCCCTTGTATATCACCATTATAATTCATGATTTTATTGTACCATTTTGCTAAGTCTCTTATTGCGCCATTTTGCTAAGCCTCTTATTGCAAAGGTGTATTGAGTTAGAATCCTTATTGATTATTTTTTTTAATTATGCTCTAATTCTACCCTTTTCAGAAAAGTGTCATGTTATATTCTAGTATACAAAAGACTTTATTATTCTACATGTAGCCATTCTTCCCTCATCCTGTATTTTAGTGCAGTAGCTTTCATATTCCTCTTTGTCCTTTCTTACTTGTGCCTCGAATTTTGCCAGTACTGTTGCTGCTTTCCTCCTTCCTTTAACTTTAAGATTTTTTTTACGTTTGGAGTTTTTCCCAAGTTTCCTGTGGCCATTTCAGGATTGGTAGGCAGGGCTTTGATCTGCATACCTTGTAGCACAGAATGTATCAATCGTTTAAAACAGAGTATTAGACAGGGTAATTCCAGCAACTGAGCAAGCTATGAAGAATATTATTTTCTTCCACCATGTGCCCTCAAACAAATGGTCCCACCATGATGCCTGCAGTATTGAGTTCCATTTTTGGACTGGGACATGTGCTAGCTTCTTAATTTCAGCTGCTAGGTTTTTTATTGTTTCCCCATAGTCATCGATCTCTATACAGCATTCAGACTCATTGAATTTTCCACAAACTCCTCCTTCTTCAGCTAATAAATAATCAAGTGCTATCCTGTTTTGATAAACAAATGCCTGCACCTGAGGATATTGTTTTGCCAGAAGTTCGAGAGCATCTGAGGTGTGGTTAAACACGATTTCTACCACTGCCTGTAATCTTATGAGTCTGTTCAGGAGGTAGATTGGGGTTCTATATCCCCAGCTCCCATCCTAGGCCCAAGTTGCAGGACCGTAGTATTTAATTATTCTTTCTGCAGGCCAATCCTCATTTGCCCATCTTTGGTTTCCTCCTCCATTTGGGAGTATTTTCCTAATTTTTCTTTTCTCCCTGTTTAAAGTTTCATACAGGGGTGCTCCCAACAGACTGCTCTTGGTTCTGGGCAAAGTAAAGAAAGAAGGTCTAATCATTACTAGAGTGCAGGAACCTTTCCATCTATTGGGTAATTCACTGTAAGCTTTCTTCCCGCAAATCCAATATATTCTGCTAGGGGCTTTCCATTTTATATTGATGTTCTCGGCCTTGTTCCAATAATTCTTTAAATTATCTAAGGATTGGTAAGGATTGGTCCAGCATACTCGTACCAGCATAGTCCTACAGAATCAACCCATTCACAATTAGCCCCTCTTATGCAGCTCCAATAGCCCACAGGGGGTTCTGGCTGCCAGACCTTGGTTCTGTAATCTGAATTTACTGCTGGTGTGGATATACACAGAATGTATCCCATTATCTCAGTATATTCTTCTCCGTCTCTGCTAATGTAAAGGGTCCCTATTAACTCTTTCATCTAAGACCCACCCTTCTGGTCTTGGCACTGTTTTTGACATCTGCGTGTTATCTCATTTAAGGAGCTGTACTGGACTCAATCTTTCTCCTTTCCATGGCCATTTTTCTGCAGATTTCTGTCCACCACATATCCAACAGTTCGTTAATCTGTAGCAATTTCCTGCATCAATTCTATAAATAAATTCTTATTTGATGCTGGTAAGCCCCAATAATTGTATTGTTTTTCTAATTGTCCACGTTGTTCACTTAAGGTTCGTAATCTCTCTTGTTCTATTCTTTTCTTTCTGGCCTCTGACTCCTGTCTTTTTAATTCTATTGCTAATAGAATTAGAATTTTTAATTCTATTGCTAATTTATTTCTGTTGCATTTTCCTTTCTGGGTCCACCCCTTCATCATTTCTTGAGAAACAAAAAGTTTCTTCAAGTTTTAAACATACCCTTTCATCACCATCCTTTAGAAGGTCTAGTACTATGGGTTCATTATTCAAAAATAATTTGTCAAATTTTAAATTCTTCCCTACCCAATATGTCTTCCCATTCATCACGCACATATCTAACTTATTATAATCATAGCATAACTTATTAACTTGAAAATATGACACAAAAGTGGAGTCTTTACTACCTCCAATCCAGACGGTGCGATTACAATGCTGGCAAACTGGGATTTTTGGCATCCATTTAGTATCCCATTTTTGTATCGTGTGTATTGGGGTTTTTCCTTTCTTCAGAGAGAAGCCTGACCACTTGTTCTTAGGCCTCACAGTGGGGTCATGACATATTGTTTCCCCTTCCAATTCACATATTTTAAAGCAACTGCCATTATAGGTGCAGTACCTGTTCTTTTTGTTATCTGGGCAATAGTATTGGGCTTGGTAAATTCTCCCGTCTGTCTCACTCTTTCCCTTCAGATAACACACCATTTGCACTTTTCCATCAGGCTCTGCTCCTCAACACTGGGCAGCTTCTCTGAATGCAGACCACCCATCTGGCACATGGCTAGGCTCAGAATCGTCAAGATTACCCACAGGTATATTCCTCTGCCCATCCCTGTGCCCACCAGATTGCAACCAGCGGCAGGGTAGACCATGTTCTTGGCAGCAAGAATTGCCTTCAGAGGTATCATAGCCTGATCGAGCCATGTACCGCCTCTTAAAGGCACCCCACCGGGATAGCTTTGCGGTGTCCATGGAACAGGGAGTTTTACTTTCCCTCCAGAACTCAATTGCTAAGACCTGTGCCTGTGAGTCTAATTTTCCCCTTATCCCCTTTTGGCATAAAAGGTACCACCTCGGGGAATCTAATTCTAGTAGGCCCAAATCTGTGGCAAGTACCAAGACAGAACTGGTCAGGCTTTGCTCCTCCTCCAAACACTTAGTACACAACCCTTTCTGTCTGTATCATCTTTTACAATGCACAACCCAAATTTCTTGACAATAACCACACTCAAAATGTATACATGGAAAACAAGGACATTCAGGTTTTGAACAACTTACCGTATTTCCCTCGGACATTAGTGTCGCCAAAGCTTTATTTTCAGATCCCCTGGGGAAGAGGTTATCTTCCACTCAGGCTCCTCCTTCCATTTGACTTCCTTCATCCGTGAAGCGTGAGTCCAACCTTTCTCTGCTGTCCGAATGGCAGTGTCGGTGGTCAGAAGAACAAGGAATGGGCCTTCCCAGCGAGGAGCTAGCAGGACCTCCTTCCGAGTCTTGACTAGCACACTGTCCCCAGGGTGTATCTGGTGTATCAAAAATCCCAGGGGGGTGCTTTGGGTTATTAGTCCACGTTTTCGCAGTTCCTGTAGGTTTTGTTAATGGTTATTAAATAGGGTTGCAGCTGCCCATCCTCTATNTAAATAGGGTTGCAGCTGCCCATCCTCTATTTTAGGATGTTCTACCAGCATCCCATGCACATAAGGCATCCCATATAACATTTCGAAAGGAGACAGTCCTACCTCTGAGTGTGGCTATGTCCTGATATTCAGGAGAGTCAGAGGAAGACACTTGACCCAAGACATTTTTGTCTCTAACATTAGTTTTGATAATTGATTTTTTAAAGTTTGATTCATTCTTTCTATCCTTCCTCATCTCTGGGGGTGCCAAGGGGTATGATATTCCCACCAAATTCCTAAAGCTTCTGCAAATTGTTTTATAATTTTGGAGGTGAAATGTGTCCCTGGTTGGAATCAATGTAGTCTATTATTCTGTACCTGGGCACAATTTCTTCCAGGATTACCTTTGATACTACCTGTGCTGTGGCCCGTGCGCTGGGAAAAGCCTCCACCCACCTGGTCGGTTGATCTACTATTACCAGTAGGTATTTATAACTCCCTACCTTTGGTAATCCAGTAAAATCAACCTGCATCCTTTCAAATGGGCGTAAGCCACAGGTTGGCCTCCCAGGGGCATTTGTCGTGCCCGAGTCCAATTTACTTTCCGGCATATCATACACCCTAGTACCTCTTGTTTGGCTATCTCATATATTCCTTTACACCCAAGGAACTTTAGAAACTGCTCCAATAGTGCTTGTGCCCCCCAGTGAATCTGTTGGTGTAACCTTTTAAAAATTTTCCTTGTATATTATTTAGATACCAACTCCCTGCCACTGGCAATCTCCATTTCCCCTTCTCTAATTTTCCTCCTATTCTCTAAAAACCTTCCGTTTCCTTTTGGGAGGGTCTGTCCTGATA
>WEIU01020982.1:811-23367 GCA_013389925.1 Aegithalos caudatus
AGGAACAGATTAAATATTGGATTTGTTAAGGCAATATTGTTCTAGTCATTAGGTTTTCTAAAGGTTTTGAAGTGGTGATTCTTGCACTGGGTAGATATGACTTAAGTATAAGCTGCTGCAGTGTCTCTGGAGTGGCATTTGTTTTTAAGTTGGAACAAGTTGTTTTCTCCACTTTGCTCTCTTTGGCATGGGGGAGCCTGCTTATAGGAGGAAATCNACTAACAGGAAAAACTCTTATTACAATTACCTGTGATACAAAATCATTTACAATAATGATTTTTTTTCCTATTTATTGCTTAGAAACCTCTGTCTCTGCTGGAGTGCTGACCTGCCCTTTCAACCAGGACGTATTGAAGATGTGCTAGAAAATTGTGTGCTACCACCCCCCAGCAGAAATGCGTGCATGCTGATTTTTACATCTTTCATCCATGATTATCTGCTCATATGCTGTTTCTAATTTTCCAAAAGGAAAACTATAATAATGGATATGGACCACCCATAATTAATAAGGCAGTCTACATTTGAGTGATGTCTCTGGAAGTATTAGCACTTTGTTATAAGTGGAAAGGGAGACGGTGCCATAAACATACATGACGCTTTTAAAAATTCCATTCCCAGGGCACAGAAGTAACTGGAATATCAACTTCCCTCTCTTAGTTGTACTCAACACTTGAATACAGGTCTGGCAGTGGTCATTTACATATTTTTCACCTTCATATTGCACTGTATCCTGCTACTTGCAGTTCACCTGGAAGGAAAGTGCAAAATAAAGATTTCAGCATGCAATAATCTTCCTTTTTAGAAAATCCACTGTCAGTTCAATCATGAATCCATTGAACTTTCTGGGAATCATTGTCACCATTGGAGTCTTAATGCAAAATGACTTTCTCAAAGGTGAGATATGGTGTTTTTATTCTTTTTCTTCATCTCAGGGATCCATGTGCAAATGTGATGCTGTGGCACAGCATTGCATATTGTACATACAGTGTGTTAACCTACCAGGAAACTGCTTGTGTGCACTCTGACTTCTTGAAAAATGCTGTGCAGCTTAGCCACATAAATTTTGTTTTAATTTACTATGGTACTCTTTCTATGCCATCTAGTATTTCTCTGACAATCACAAATAGACAAGTGTAAGGGGAATAAATTTGGCCTGCACTAAGTTATTACTTGCATGCTAGCTTTTGTGACAGGATTATGATAATAGTTCAAAACTAAAAAGTGATTACATACAGGTGAGTTTCAAGGAGACTAAGAGAGAACATTGAAAATGAAAAAATGAGAATGAACTTTCAATATATCCTAACATTACTCTGTGCCTCTTGGTAGTCAGTTCCACTTGGGCATCAGTTCGGACTCTGTAGCCTTTTATAACAAATTTTCTTTCACTTGGTAAAAGCAGCAATCATATTTTTGCAGCTTACTACTTAAAGAAATTGTCAGCTCACAGAAGTGCAATGGTATCTTGAAGACAATATATGAAATTTAATCCTTCTTCATCCCTTTTATCATTCAGAAACCAGAAAGTTTCTGTAAAGAGTGCATTATCAGACAGACCTGCAGTGACCCAGTAACTGTGATCTAATGATAACTTCCTTTCTGAGCGCCAGATGGGAAATTGAGTGTGGAGAGATCTGTTGCTTGAATTTGTCAGAATTATGCTAATGGATTGGTGGATGTAGTTACTGTAGATCAAGCTCATAGATCTTAGGAACTGTGGTGCTACAAAGGCTTAGATCTAGCTTACTTTCTGTTGACAGGTCAATCTACTGTTTCCTTTTTGTAAAGGTATAAAATTTTCACTTCACTTCAGGAAATCCACCTGAAATATCTCTAGCTGCATTCTTGCACTGCTGTTAAATAGAGCTGAGTGATGAAACTCTCACCCACTAAAAAATCTTCCCAAACCAAGTCAAGAATAGGTGAAAATATTATATACTGCAAGACATATAACTAGCCATTTAGAAAAGACTCAGCCATGGCCTTTGGTTCTCAAAGCTATGTCACTAGGTTAGACTCAAGGTTCAGCCTTGTGCCATTTGTATTTGAGGAAGAAAACATGTTAGATAATTAATAACTGTAATAAAGCAAAGGAAGATCTCACTGCACAACAAACCTTTGATAGTTACTTCTCATAGAGTAATTTCTCCTTTTAACATGAGGGAATCTAAAACCAGCTTTGAGTATAATGACTCATTCTGTCTTCTCGTTTATCAGCAGAGGTTTTCCTTTGGTATTACAAAACCTTCCTATAATCTTATTCAGAGCAGGTCATCTGGAAGTATTTTCCATGCTCAGTGTTTTCCCAGCCTCCCAGCCTCAGTGATCTCACTCCTCTGCTTCAGCCTACATTGTTTTCTCTCCTTTCTCCTCTTCTACAGAATCTAAGTATATGTGAAGAAAAAATTCCATGGTGTCTGCATTTTTTTCCTCTAAGCATGTTAAATGGGCTTTTGTTTTTGTAGAATTTTCTTTCTGTTCTCTTTTTTCTTCCTCTAATAAAAACTTATCTCCTCGCATCTCCCTATATACTTATTGACCTCTCATTTTTGTCTGTAGACCAACAATACTTTTCTGCTTCCCACCCTTTGCCCCATGAGAAATCCTCTACTTCTCTTGACAAGACTTTTGTGCTTTTAAGCCACTTGATGGTTCTTATCAACTAAAGAGATCACTTTTACAAGACTTTATTATTTTTTCCATTAACTTGTATCTGGGTGAACATAAACACTAGGAAAACATAAACACTAGAAAACTGAACTATTCTATTATTGTTATCATCTCTGGACTAAGAAGGTAATTTATACACTTATGCACTAAGGAGGTAATTTATACGCTCACCCTTACATAATTCCCTGACCTGTCTTGTGTTGTTGAAAATAGACAATTCCCCAGCTAAAGATTTTTTTTTTAATTTTGTCTAAATACACTGTTGTCTGACCATAATCTCATTGGATTCAGTGGGATTTTTTCCATTAACATCAGTGTGCTTTGGATCAGATCCCAGATGAACTATTTTCTTGCCTTTTAATACCATGAGTACTTAATTATGATGCTCTTAATGCTGAGCCATGCTGGGAGAGGAAAGTTTTTGTTCTGCTGGAGCCTTGGCTCCCGGCAACCATATGTCTTTCAAGGGCAATGTTCCTGCACAGGGGAATGATAGAAAGATTCCCTATGCTACACCTCTTTAATTACAAGAGCAAGTATCCTCCCACTGCAGTCCTCCCAGCATCTAGGAGCACTACTTTAGCCTTCTCTGGTGCAGTCAACATTCCCAGAAAAAGTTAAAAACTTCCTCTCTGACTTCCTGATTCACCTCCCATGCACCTGTTACTTATTATTGCAATGCACACCTTAATTGGAGATGCTCAGGACAATAAGGATTCCCATATGGCACTTGCAGCAGCTCTGAGACTGGAAAGAACTTTACTGTTTCTATTCAGTAAAAATATGTTTGCTTAAGTAGTGCTGTATGTTGCTTACTTTTTAAAATTCTGCTTTTATCGCTATTAAATTCAGAACAAAATAACAAAGACTTGAAATTAGATAAGTAGGTAAATATATATATTAGGGAATATATATAAAAATCCCTTTATGCATGCATATGTGTGTGTGTGTGCATATAAAGTCAGCTTGTACACCTTCCAAAAAGAGTAATTTGCCCTTCTATGTGACAAAGTTGCCCTGGCTTTCATGTGTTTTAGTCATCCTGAAGCACTGACACCCCAAATTCTGTTTTATTCACAGGGAAAATATTTTATAAAAGCAGGCTGTTGCCTGTACCAAGGCTGCTAAAATCCAAGTTTTAGATGAAACTCTAAACTGGGAACTCAACATAGTGAATATGAGAGGAGATATTCCACAAGTCTATTTTTTTTCTGATCACCTGAACAGTCAATTTCTGTTTTTAATTTGTATTGTGGTAATGAAATAATTTTTTTTTTATCCCCAAGTATTCTGATGTCATGGGAAAAACTTTACATTCTCCTCTCCCTTTCCACTCCCCAGAGTTGGCAATGCCTACTTTCCTCAAAAAATGCTTTAGTATTTGTATAATTGCCTTCTGATTCTACTCTGGAAAAAATAATTAGAATTTTGATTTCAGGAAATATGAGAAAAACAGGTTACCTAGTCAGAGTACAATGTATTCGGCCAAACAGATGGCAACAATGTGGTAAGTGTTCAAGAAATCTGAGGAATGCTTTCCTAGAACTGCTGGATTCAGTGTTTGTATGCATTATACTATCTCTGGAATGGTTCTAGTGTGGTCCCCCTGGAGAGGGGCAGGGTACACTGCTCACAGTACTCACATTTGGTGAAGGCTCTTCAGCTCACAGCCAGCATTTCCAGAGTGCTTTGGGGAGGCAGTGTGTGTGCCCACATGGAGGGTGGGGTAAAGTCATTGCTGCCCGACTTAAGAGCCTGCCCAAGACAACTCATTGAATATGCCCTGCAATGGCACAAGTACTTTCTGTGATTAAGGTGTCATTTAAAATCAGTAGATTTTTTTCTAGTCAGACAGTGAATCTGAAATGCAGCAACAGCTGTGTATAATGCGAGAAGGAAAAGTATGTTTCCAAACAAAGCAATAAATGACGTTTCTCTGATACTCTATGCTTGTCCAAATGCCTCAGTCTCTGGTGGCAGAGATGTACAGGAATGCTGATAACTTCTATGAGTCAATTTCAGGAACTAAAAAAAACACCATCTAGCTTTAACATGTTAGTGTTAGGGTTCTCTTCAAGACTGCAAAATGACCTAGTCAGGTGGTAAAGTCCGGTAATAAAGAAGCTCCTTTGAATTCTGTCCTGAGGATGAAAATAACTACTGGGTGCATTACTTTCTTGATGGATTCATTATTCATTGTCTTTAGATATTCCCAGTACACAAAGTAGAAGAAAGATGTAAGTGGAAGCAAGAAAAAAATTTTAAACAGTTTTCCACTCACAATCTTTGGCTCAATCCAGATTCTAATCTTCCCAGGCAAAATGCAGAATCACAAAATCACAGAATAAGATGAGTTGAAAGAGATCCATAAGGATCATCTAGTCCAGCTCCTGGCCCTGCACAACACCATCCTCAAGGGTTGCAGCATGTGCCTGAGAGCATCTCCCAAATCCTTCTTGAATTCTGTCAGACTTGATGCTGTGATCTCTTCCCTGGTGAGCCTGTTCCAATGCCCAAACACCGTCTGGGTGAAGAACCTTTTTCTAATACCCAGCCTAAATGTCCCCTAACTCAGCATCAGGCCATTCCCTCAGGTTCTGTCACAGAGGAGAGATCAGTGTCTGGCCCTTCTCTCCACCTCATGAAGAAGTTGTAACTGCAATGAGGTCTGTCCTCAGACTCCTCCAGGCTGAACTGACCAAGTGACCTGCTGCTATTCATATGGCTTCCCCTCCAGATCCTTCACCATCTTTGTTGACATTCTCTAATGGCTTAGTGTCTATTTTATGCTGTGGCACCCAAAACTGTCCTCAGCACTCAGGGTGAGGCTGCCCCAGCTCGGAGCAGAGCAGGACAATCTCCTCCCTTGCCCGACTGGCCATGCTGTGCCTGATACACCCCAGGACAGGGTTGACCTTCCTGGCTGCCAGGGCATTGCTGGCTCATCTTCAGCTTGTCACTGACCAGTACCCCCAGGTCCCTTTCCATGGCACTGCTTTCCAGTTTCTCATTCCCTGGTCTGTCCATACATCCAGGGTTGCCCTATCCCAGATGTAAAATCCAGCACTTTCCCCTGTTGAAATTCATGTGGGTGGTGATTACCCAGACTCCTGATTTCTCAAGGTCTCTCTTCAGGGCCTCTGAGGTCATTTATGAAGATGTGGAAGAGCAGAGGGCCAAGGATGGGGCCCTGTGGAACCCCTCCAGTGGCAGATTCCTGTTCTGATGTCACCCCATTCTCTATAACCTTTTGTGCCCAACCTGTGACCCAGTTGCTCACCTACCCCATGATGTGTTTATCCAGCTGTGGGCTGCACATTAGGTCCAGAAGGATCCTGTGAGAGACAGTGTCAAAAACTTTACTGGCTCCCCTTGGTCAGCTGGGTGAGTTACCTTGGCATGGAAGGAAACCAGGTTGATAAGCAGGACTTTGTTCTCATGAATCTGTGCTGGCTGTGACCAATGACTGCGTTGTCTTTCAGGTGTTTTTCAGTACGCACAGGATAAACTTTGTAACTTTACCAGGCATTGAAATGAGACTGAAAGACCCTTAGTTTCCTGGGTCCTCCTTGTCCTTCTTGAAAATCAGGGCAGTGTTTCTCATCTTTGAGTCATCTGGGACCTCTCTGGTTTCCCGACTACTCAAAAATCACTGAGAGAGGTTTTGCAATGCCATTAGCCAGTTGTTCGTGAATCCTATCAGTCCCCATAACCAGAGATCCAGCTGGAGCAGCAGATCTCACAAACTTTTTGGGTCAAGTGGGGAATGATCATTCTTGCAGTCATGGTCCTCCAGCTGAGGGCACTGAGACCCCCCTGGTTTGTCATCTGTGTTGAAGACAGAGGCAGAGAATGTGTTAAACACCTCTGCCTTGTTCCTGTATGTGAGGTGACCATCCTCATCCTGTAATGGGCTGATGTTGTTTTTCCAATGCAGAGTAACTTGGCATCACTGCTTTGAGTTTATGCAAAAAGTCCTGAGGGGCTGTGAGGGCTATGCCAATTGCACCTGAGGAAGCAGTCTAATATGAGGAATGGAAACCACACACACGTCATGGAAATGAGTTCAGATTTTTATGCTGGAGATACACCTGTTTATCCTCAACCAGAATTATTAGGTTGGCGTTCTTGATATTTTTCCTCCCTGGGGTATCAAAGGAAGGTGAAGCAAGGTGTCAAGAATTAGCTCAGAAGTTAGAGTGCAGAATTCAGCTGGGAAACCATGTGCAGGAGGTAAACCCAAGAGCATTCCTTGAGTAATCATTCATGATAAAAATACCACAGAAGTTTTTCCCTTATATATGGTGACGTATCACTCAACAATATTCAAAAATTATAACTGATGGATTTTTAAGAGACTTGTACAGTAATAAAAGTTATCTTTCTCAAAATCTTTTTGTGACAAAATGGATTTGGCACTTTATACTTTTCTTAAACTTAATTTTCATTTTACTCATGTTAGCGATCATGTCTATTATCTATTACAAGCATTATTAGTTGCCCTAAAACTCAACTTCTAATGCTCTGTTCTGTTATGCAAGCCATCTGACATTTAAAGAGAGGGCTTTGGCAATACAGAGAGCAGGATCAGAATCGTCCCCAGGTGTGGGGGGAACAAAAGAAAAATGTGCCAGCTTCTAGATAACCAGAGGTAATAGAGAGAAAGTAAGATCATTTTTATTCTCCATTTTATGATCCACACAAAGTCTTTGTGCACCCAAAGGCACTGAAGTTATGAGAAACTGATATCATGTTTTCTGTGGAGGAATGAAACTGTGGAGACCTTTAGATTCCTTCATCAATTTGTCCATTAATAGCTGCAGTAGATTGAAATATTTGAGAATCAATGGAGTTTGGGCATATTCCTGGAGCAGAGGAGGGATGTTGTGGGTATTTCAGCCATAGTGTGTCCATCTGCCCGTGTGTCCGTGTTAGGCATGTCCTTTTCATTTTCCTTCAGAAGAATATTCACTTTTTGTTGAAATCTTGCAGATGAGGTATGTCCTGCAACATGTTCACTACAGAGTCCCGTGGTCTGGAGCAACTCAGTTTCTGATTTTTATGACAGAGGTATATCTCAAAAAATTAGCTTCTCTGGCCACGCTGATCATTCAAGAACAGTGTAGCCTGCTGAGGTATACTTTTGTGGCGTGGTGGGTACTGCTTGAATTAATCCTCTAAAAGTTTTATGATGATGGAAGAGAGGCTGTGTTAGAGAAGGAATAGGGGCAGAATCTGCATATAAAAAGGCTTCCCTGTCCAGCTATTCTCCAAATTGTTTTTGTCTTTTTTCTGTTTTGCTCTTGTGTTTTTCTAGGTTATGTACGGGCTGCAAGAGTTAGGAATGTAGGGGCACTTTTTTTTAGAGGAAGATAGAATAATTCTGTTTATTGCTCCAATGTGAGAGTACGTCTATCTTTTAACAAAGTATTTCAAATTATTTTCTTGACTTGAAATTGATTTTGTAACTCACTACTGTTAGCACAATTATTTTAGTATTGTAAAGCCTCTCTGTTCAAGAGGCTTCATTTTTGTCTTGCTTTATTGCAGTTTTTCTTGAGTTTTAAAGAATAATGAGATGTTTCAATAAAAATTCTTTTAGTGTGGAGTTTTTNATTAATTATTGACAATCTGATTGGAAAACAGTGAAGAAAGCAACCTGTGTTTCAAAAATTTTCCATCCTAAATTCTTTTAAAAACACGAATGTAGTAGGATTCCATCCAGAAAAGAGCAAGTCTTGACATGGAAACATTTGGGTAAGGAGCTCCATAGAGGCCTTTCAGAAATGAGAGAGAGCTAGTACAGTTTACATTTGTGGCTATGGCCTTTCCTTCTGATGGCCTTTCTTTCTTCTGAAACAGCTCTGCTTGAAATGGTTTTGGATTGAATTTCTCTGGCTCCACTGCTGTACACATTCAGGAAAAGAAAAACTGAGAGACTGTGCTGTTGTTTTGAGGCTTTATTTGTGCTTGCATATATTTTTTGGTTCTCATCCTGGACTGTTCCAGCAACTTCAATTGCATTTGCCTCTAGAGGTATTGCTACTCCTTTATTGGACAGGAATACAAATGATTAGCTGCTCCAGGCAGAGATCACTGCACACATTTGAACTTCCATTAAAAACAAACAAGCAAAAAGCCAAACAAAAACAATGCCCAATGTTTGTTCAACATGATTCTCAGTTGTGTGCAATAGGCAGGAATCAAAGGAGTGCCTTTATTTCTCTGTTTTCCCCATCTATGCTTTTTTCCTCAGGGAAATCTATAAGCATGTTTTCTGGGATTGTTTTTCCAATTTGGGAGAGATGAGCAAAGCTACAGTTAGAAAGCTATTTGGAGTTGCCAGTTAAATCCTTTAACGTGTTAGTATGAGCGCAAGCAGAGAGAGGTGAGAGGCTAGTGGCTGCATAAATCCAACTCCTTGACACTCGCTCTACTTTTGGAAATGTGTGGAACCTCAAAGAAAGGATTTTTTTCTTTCCTACAGTCTAGAAAAATGCATTTTTCTCCCTATTAGTCTTCAAGACTTGGGTTTACTAAAGGTCTGTTAAAGACAATCACTATTCTACCATTAGCACTATATTGGTCAAGACCAGAAGCTAATGGTTAACTTAAGTACATTATTTTGGGTAAAATACTTTACTTACTGTCTGTTTTCCTTTAGGCAGTTTTTAAAAAATTGAAATGTGTGTGTTCAGCACTATTTTTTGCATAGAAATATAATTTCTCCTGATTTAAAAATAAGATTGATTTTTCCATACAAAACAAAAAAACAAACCTGCAAGAACCAAGTTTGACCTACTTTGAGTAATAGAACTTGTGCAGGAAAACCCTGATGATTCCAAATAATATATACACTTCATATATTGTAACTCTAAACAGGCAGCAGTGATAGACATAGAGCTAGGAAGCTGTATTTTTAAAATTTATGGGAAGTTTTACATTCTCTTCTCACCTATCGTGAAATACTTGTTAGAAGTAAAAGAGTTACCAAGCTCCATTTTTACATAGTCATAATCCTGATTCAAAATCATATGGTAAAAACTGCTTGATGACTCTAAGTGGATGCTTTACAAGACAAACTAGCAGGTGTTTTTAATGTGTTTTGTGTGTGAAGTAGCTAATTTTTCTTCCCCTGATAAAGGTCATCACATTCACTGTTTTCAGGATGGATTAATCAGTCATGTCTATTTTTAAGGCCTCTTAAAAGACTCAAACAACCATTAAAAATTGAAAGAATCTGAAAGAAAGATTAAAAAAACAACCCATTGACCCCATAATAAGCCTATTGTCTGTTTGGGGGTTTGTTTGTTTTTGGGTTTTTTTAAGTGACATTAAAGAGTATTGCTGCATGTGTACAACCTTTGGTATCTTTGATGTGTCTTCTTTCATTGCTGCGGAAATGATTATTGTTATTGCTCCAAAGATATGGTGTTGACATAATGAGATAAACTGAATTTAAAACTCCTTTTGGGAAATATTTTGTTAGTCTCAGATTAATTTCAATCATGAAGATCACAAAAATAATTTTGAGGGATAAAATAAGATTTAGAAATAACTGCAATACCTGCAAACTTGTGAGATAGCCAGAATTACAAAAACAAATGATAACCAAGTCCAGAAAATAGCCTCTGATTGTATGCTTGAGTAGAATCCAAGCATGTTAAAAATTGTTTGGCATATTCATGGTGACTTTTTTGCAATTAGTTTTATATCTTAATTTCTTCCTATCTTAAGGCATTCTTTGTGTTTATGTACATTTGAGAGCATAAATATATATATATATATTTATACACACACTTGCATCCAAAGCATTTGACACAGGTGGTGTAGAAGCCAACAAGGAAAGATGTGTTGCTGGACCTTGAAATAACACACAAAAAAAGGACTGGTTGGGGATGTGGAGAGCAGGATGACCTTGGCTGCATGATCATAGCATGGGGAGTTCAGGATCCCGCTTGGAGGAAACAGGATAGTAAATAGGATTGCAGTCATGGACTTTGAAAGAACTAACTTTGGCTTCCTCAAGAACCAATCTGGAAGATCCCTAGGGGTCTAGAGGGCAGGAGGACCTATGACAATGATAATAAAACATCATTTCTTCCAAGCTCAAGATCAGTGCACCCTTGTAAGCAAGAAATCAAGTAAAGAAGACTGGAGATCTGCATGGATGAGCAAGGAGGTTCTGGAAAAACTCAAAACAGAAGAAGCAATTTTACAAAATATGGAAAAAGAGACAGGCCACATGAGAAAAATATAGGAATGTTTTCAGAGTGTGCAAGGATGTGACAAAAGAGATGAAGGTCCGTTTTGAATTAAATCTGGCAAGGGATGCCAGTGACCACAAGTTTTCTTTAAGTAGACCAGTAGGAAACTAATGAATCAGGAAAATGTGGCCCAGTGCTGAATGACCTGGGTGCCCTAGTAACAGAGAGTGGGTTACTAAATGCCTTCTTTGCTTCAACCTTTACTGCTAAGTCTGGCTTTCAGGAACCCCAGCCCCTGGAGGCAAGAGAGAGTCTGGTGAAAGAAAGACTTTCCCTTGATCAAGAAGGATCATTTGGGAGATCATACAGGCAAACCTGACAGCCACAAATCCATAGACCCTGATGGGAGGCACCCACAAGTGCTGAGGGAGTTCGCAGATGTTATTTCCAAGCCACTCTCCATAATTTTTTAAAGGTCATAGAGAACAGGCGAGCTTTCTGCAGACTGGGGGAATGCCACCCCAGTATTCAAAAATGGCAAGAAGGAGAACCCAGGAAACTACAGACCAGTCAGTCTCACCTGCATCCCTGGAAATGTGATGTGACAGCTTATCCTGGATTCCATTTACTTGAGAAGAAAGAGGTTTTATCGGGAGAAGTCAACATGGATTCACCGAAGGGAAACCATGCTTGCCCAGCCTCATAGACTTCCAGGCTAGAATGACTGTGTAGGTGGGGGCAGGAGTGTGGGAATTGGACTGGCAGGCACTGACAGTGAGTTGGCCTTGGCTGACTTTGCAGAAGGCATCAGCCTAAGACTGGGATGCAAAGTGCTGAAGAGAGACAGTGTGGAGAGTTGTGTGGATACCATCAAGATGGATGCTCTTGTTGAGCTAAAGAACCCTCCAGTTTAGGCATGACATAATATTGTATGTTGAGTAAATATACAGTTGAGTAAGCTAAGATAAAGCATGTTACTTAAGTAGCTTGTTAAGGGGTTTTGCCTAAAAGATTGTGGGATTGTTATGTTAATACTGGCTATGTCATAGTTTCACATAAGATAGCATTGTTAGAGATTGGTAAAGCTATGTTCCATATAAGATAATAAAGTTATTGATTGGTTAGATAGGACATGGAAGCATTATAGCCAAGGGTATATACTGGCACACCTTCTACATTATGTTGTCTTCAGAGGCTGATCTTCCTAAATTCAATTATGTCTGATGCTCTAATAAATGAGCTTCTAATCAACCCTCAGTTGATACTGCCTCTTTCATCGCCGAAGATAGCTGATATTCTCACGGGCAGGTGATGTCAAGGGTCAATTGTTGTCCTGCAATCAGAATGATGGTGACAGAAGAGCAATAGGATGTTGTCTACCTTAACTTCAGCAAGGCTTTGGACACTGTCTTCCATAACATCCCATAGATGAGTTCAGGAAATGTAGGTAAAAGGAGTGACAGAGAGGTAGTTTGAGAACTGGCTGGATGGCAAAGCTTAGGGGATTGTGATAAGTTGAAGGCCTACAGCTGTATTCCCTAGTGGTCAATGACCTGGGTTACAGGGACAGGGTGTACCCTCAGCAAACTGACTGGTGATACAAACCTTGAAGCAGTGTCTGCTACAGCAGATGTCTGTGTTAGCTGTCAGCATGAACTGGATGGGCTGAAGTTCAACAAAAAGTCTTCAAGTTCTGTCCCTAGGGAGGAATAATGCCAGTTATAATGTACCAGCATAGGCTGGGAGCTGATCTACTAGAAGCAGCTCTGCAGAGAAGAACCTGGTGGACAACAAGCTGTCCATGAGACAACAGTGTGCCCTGATGGCCAAGAAGGCCAATGGTGTCCTGGGCTGCATTAGGAGGAATATTGCCGGTACAATACACAGGAAATGATCCTGTCTTTCAACACAGCCCTGGTAAGACTGGATCTGGATTTCTATGTTCAGTTCTGGACACAACTCTGGAACCACTGGAGAAGAAAAATAACCACATTAGTAAGAATTCAATGGATATCAACATAGAAGAAGAAGCTTTGATTGAGTATAAGAGAAAATGTGAACTTGATATTTGGTCAGAGAGTTGTCAAAATTATTGGCAATGGATATTCATGAAAAATCTTGGTTTCAGAAAATTAAGTGGTGAATTAGGAGGCTATTGGAAGTATCTCTAGACAAATTTGCAGATACCAACATGTTGAAATAAGGCTTGTAGGAAGGAAAGACTGACTCAGGGTATGTGCTTAGATATGGTCATTTCTAGATTTAAATGCAGCTGCTGCTGCAAAGACCATTCACATTGTAAGATGATAGAACACAATACATTGGAAGTGAAGAAGGCAGCTATGATAAAATTTGTTTTTACAAGTGGCATAGTAATGACAATTGTTATCACCGGTTTATGGAAATAGTTTTATGGCTGTATAAATGAACAGCAATATTCTATTAAAAGGTATTTTGCCACTACTATTGAAATTAGCTTGCATTCTTTCAGAATTATCTTGAATTACTATGTCCAGTTCTAATGCATCAACAAGACTGCTGAAATGTAGATGACTGGCTGGACATACGATCCAAACCCCATCTATTTTAAGCATGGAGCAAGTTGTCCTAGGTAGATCTCATAAGGATTCTTTTAATGCTATGCTCTTTAAACAGCTAGACGTATTTCTAAATCGTGGTGGTAATTATCTAAATCAACTAACCCAAAACTTCTCAACTTTCAGTAACACATCTTCATGTGTGTGTCATAGACTCCTGTGGAATACAACAGCAATTGTATGGAGATAAAGAGATGAAAAAACCGAGTCACGCACTGTGACACCTGCCCAGAGAGCTCTGGGTTTCAAAATCTTTATCTTTGATGTTCTGTCGATAAGAAACTCTGTAAGTTTTCAGTGTCATTCCATTAGAAAAAAGAAACAGAGAGTTACCTACCAAGAGACAGGGACTAAAACCATTTCTGATTATTTTGTCACAGCAGCTGAGCAAAATGTTTATCAGAGGAATTCAATATATGCAGTGCACAGGACAAAAAAAGCAGTTCAGTTCATGCTTTGATGAATTATTTATCCTGTTTCTTCCTCCAGTGAATACTGCATTTTCTTTGAAAGATCTCTTATGTGATGGTTTAAAAGTGCATTTACTGTAACAATGTGCTCTGAATAATTGTATTTCATATATTTTCCATGCTATTTTGTATTACTATCTAGGATATTGAAAACATGTTTGACTGTGATTCTTCATTAGGATTTGCTGGCATCACTTCTCTTCCTTGACATTCATTATTATCTTGGCATCATCTGATTTGGCGCAATAAATTTACTTTAATCTGATATCAATAAATGAAATTCAAAATAGCTGCATGCTCTGCATGCTGTGCCCAGCTGTGGAAATTTCCCTTGTGACCCTTCTCACTAGGCAGGACATTATTATCAGCATAAAATTGACTATATTTATTCCTGTGATTGTTAGCAATGAATTTGATAACTTATTTTATAATAGCTCCACACTTGTTGAGTGCCTAAGTGAATGGATAGCATTGCCAGTTGTTATGACGTTGTTATAAACTAGAAATAGTGATGCTAGGAACTTAGAAATGGCATACTTTTTCCTTAGGGGAAACAAATGGAAAAATACTTTGTGATGAATTGTTCATGTAGGCATACATAAAACCATTTTGATAAAATATGATTAATTAATTTTTGTCTCTGTTACTTCATAGTTAACCTAGCTATTATGGAACAAACCCCATTTTTTTTTGCAAATTTTAAACTGTTCATCAAGCCTTCTTGCTAATATAAGTAAGGAAAAATATTAATGTTGTTAGCTATTGAATTTAGTTGTCTTTTGATTTGTTTCAAAATATCTTCCCATGGTGAGCCTATAGTAATTTTTTCTCAGCCCATCTGAATAATAAAATAAATACAGAAATGAGAATGGGCTCCTTTTTCTATACAGTCCTTGAGATTTTGAAACTATTGAAACAGCTGACTTTCTTAGTCAGTTGTAAGCCATCGTGGGGGTTAATTAATGATATTCATGTTCAGTGTGTAGCACATTGGGATTCTTCCCTGTGTCAATGGCCAACACACGTGATTATCCTACAAAAAATGAATACAAATTCTTTACAAATTCCACTGGAAGAAAATGAAGCTCCTTAGAAACCCAGTTTTAGGAACTCTTAGAAAGAATATAAGCTCTACTAGAATATGTACTTCTTGGAAATGGACATAACTAACATTAATTGAAAGTCTTGTCTTAAAGATGGGGGTTGTCTCTATCAAAAATAAGCAAGACTGCTAAAAAGAGAAACATTTCACTATCAGTGTAGTAAATATATATTGCATTCCATTTTCCCAATACCACTAGGTAAGTTATTATTGGACAGTGTCACATTGCACTGGAATTGATGTCTGCTTTTCTCTCTATTTTCCTTCTTATTTTATGGACTATACTACTCTGAGATTTCAGGAAGTCCAAGAACAAAACTGAACATGTGTACATAAATACCAAATAAATCAAAAGTTTTAGAGGAAACGAGGTTACCATATATGTATATGTATTTACGTACTATATAGAGTTCACTTCCTGTTAGTTACATTTTATACCTGATAGAATTTTGCAGAGCAGTACCTTTTGCCACTGACTCTTCCTGCATGTTTTCTACTTTACACAGATTCTGTTATTCAACACAATTAGAATTACTAAGCAAGATTATATTTTAAAATACCATAAATATAAAGAAAAAATGGATGGCTATTTATGTAATTAAGCCTAACACAGCATATTAACATCAATAGGCACTTACATGATTCATGAGTGACACCAATTAGAGAATCACAGAATCACTGGGTTGTAAGAGACCCTCAAGATCATCAAGTCCAACCCAGCCCTAACACCGCAACTAGACCATGACACCAAGTGCCACATCCAATCTTTTTTTAAACAGATCCGGGCTGGTAACTCCACCACCTCCCTGGGCAGACAATTCCAGTACTTTATCACCCTTTGTGCAAAAAAGACTTTTTCCTAATATCTAACCTATGTTTCCCCTGGCTCAGCTTAAAATGTGCCCTCTTGTTCTGTCAGTTGTTGCCTGGAGAAAGAGACCAATCCCCACCTGACTACAGCCACCCTTCAGGCAGTTGTAGAGAGTGATAAGTCACCTCTGAGTCTCCTTTTCTCCAGGCTAAACACCCCCAGCTCCCTCAACTGTTCCTCACAGCTGTTCCTGCTGGCCACACTATTCCTGATCCAGGCCAGGATGCCATTGGCCTCCAGGGCCACCTTGGCACACCTCTGGCTCATGTTCAACTGCTGTCAGCAGTGCCCCCAGGTCCCTTTCTGCCTGGGCACTGTCCAGCCACATCATCTCCAGCCTGTAACATTGCAGAGGGTAACTGCAGGGCCAAACTGCAGGACTTGGCATTTGGACTGATTAAACTGCATCTTATTGGACTCTGCCCATCCATCCAACCATTCCAGGTGTCTCTGCAGAGCCCTCCTACCTTCCAACAGATTGACACATACTCCCAGCTTGTAGTGTCATCTACAAAGTTGCTAATGAAAGACTCAATACCCTCATCCATGTCATCAATAAAGATATTGAACAGAACTGGTCCCAGCACAGCCCCCTGGGTGACACCACTGGTTCCTGGCTGCCAGCTGGATGCAGCACTGTTCACCACCACTCTCTGGGCCTGGCCATCCAGCCAGTTCTTAACCCAGCTAAGAGTGCTCCTGTCCAGGCTGTGGGCTGCCAGCTTTTCCAGGAGTGTGCTGTGGGAGACAGTGTCAAAGGTCTTGCTGAAGTCCAAATAAACAACAACTACAGCCCTTCCTGCATTCACCAGGTGGGTCACCTGGTCATAGAAGGAGAGCAGGTTGGTCAAACACAACCTATCCCTCCTAACCCTGTGCTGGCTGGATCTAATACCCTGGCCATCCTCTAAGTCCTGCATGTTCACTCTAAAGAATACAAGAAAATTATTGCCTTTTGTCATGTGTGGCTTCCATATCAGGCCTTGCAGAGTGTCCTTACAGTAAATAGTAATAACCAGTATGGATTATATAGAGAATTTGCTGGTATAGGCAAACTTCTATGTTATATGAAATATATCAATACTTATATATTAATATATAGGTATTTATATATAGGGAAACTCCTGAATAGAGTTATTCTTCATCAGTAAAAGATTTACCAGAATGAAAAAACCGAAATGGAGAATGTTATTTCAGGTTGGCTGAAGCAAAAATTCTGTGTGACCATGCAACATAACAGTTTTTGAACTACAAAAACAAAATATCTTAAGAATTTGACTTAACAGCAACTCACAGCATGGATGATGCTGTCTTTTAAATAACCTATTGATTACCATCAATTTAAATACACAAGTTATTTTGATTGTATTTATTATTACTCTAAGGAGGATTGGGCTGTTGAGCTGTTGGAGATATTCCTGAAGAAAACACTTCTACCAAGTGCCTCAGACCTGACTATAGGCACGTGGGATATTGGGCTGACAAATCCTGAGATACAGTATGATTGATTTGTCTCAATACTTGTTGTGAAAATAATCTCCAAGCAGTTATTAATAAGACTTCCTAGAAGAAGAAAAAGACAGTATTTGTGCTGCTATGAACTGTAAAGTGTAGAAGTTAAGTAGCTGAGGAAATCAGAAATAGTGGATATATTTCTACAGAGATGTTACCACTCTGGTCAGCTATAGCTGACAGTGACATTGTAAGCAGAATTAATATAGACAAAAATGATGGCAGGAACACTAAGGGAGGCAAGCATTTGCCAGGAAACAGAGCACTAAGGTTAGTATCAGAAAAATAGGACTCACTGGAAATTTGTTCTGTGACAGACTGTATTAAAATGAAGATGGATGGAGTAGAGAAAACAACTACTTTTGGACATGATTGTGGATGAGTGAAGATTATTTATGGTGAATGACATTTTGAAATGTTGAAGATCTCGGAAGGAGACATTGATCACAATATGCACTATCACCAGGAATAAATGTGGTTATGTTAATTTTTTTTTTTTTCCCCTGAAAGATGTTTGAAAGAATGTATTACTTTGATATAGATAGTGTTTGAAATTCCTAGATGAGATTGCTAGCAACATTCTTCGCCAAATATTTGCTGAGTCAGTAAAAAGTGGTATAACTCCAGGTTTAGTTTTTGATATGAAATTAAGGTATTAGAGAAGAATGAGTATTGGGTAACAGATTCTAGATGAAGTCATCACAAACAAATTCGATTTAAGTGAAATGGTAAGGAACAGCGAAAATCATTAAAACTGATCACTCAGGTAAAGGAACTAGCTGTGCTCTAGACTAGGAGTTTGGGAATTGGAAGGCATAAACACCAGAATTCCTGTAAAAATATGTGCTGAAGCTCTCAGTAACCTGTATTCCCTAAAAAAAAACAAAAAAAAAAAAAAAAAAAAAAAAAAAAAAAAAAAAAAAAAAAAAAAAAANAAAAAAAAAAAAAAAAAAAGCATGTAGGAAAGGATTTAACAAAATATGAGAAAACTGCCTTCTCAAGAAGCATATAAAATGCTGAAATAGAAAATCCCTCTCAGATTTACTGAAGCTTTTAAGTGTTTTTACTGTAAGTTTTACTTAAAGGTAATATTCACCAAAGCACCAAAAAACCATTTTTTAGAGATCTGAAACTTAGAGATCAGCCTTCATATAGAAATGTATTACAGGTCAGTGGAATTAGACCTTAAAAATTGCTATAACTAGTAGCAGAGGGTAATTTAGCTCTAGAAACTAAATGAGGAAGAGTGCTGTAAGCAGATAGGGCACAAAATGCAACAGTGGAAAATTATGCACTGACAATCTAATCACAGTCATTTCAGCTGTAATCTGATGAGTTAGAAATTATGTCTGCAGAGGACAACCTGACTGACTAGCTAGTTCAGACTCATCTCTGATCGTCAGTGTGATGGGACTGTAAAACCTGTAATGCACCCTTGGAATGAGTCAGGAAAGGTATTTCTGGAAGAGATGAAGTAAAGTCAATGTTTTTGAAAAGGTTATTGGTAAGACTTTAATCTAGAGTACTGCATATAGTTCAGGTCATATTCAGGAAAAATGGATTTCAGCCTGGAATATTACCTGAGCACTACAAAAAAGATGAATGGAGAGCTTGTTCATGACAGGAGATTTAAAGAACTCAGTTTGTATCATATTTTAAATTAAAGATTGAGAGGTTTGTGAGAGATACACATAAATATGTCCAGAGATGAGGACAAAGATAATGTTACCCCTTCACCACAAAAGAGGAAGTAGAGCTTTTGTGGTGAAAAGGTAACATTAGCAGAAATCCGAAATAAATGTGTCCTGAAAATTTATGATTGTTAGGAAAAAAAACAACAAAACAAACAATGGAATGATTGGAGGGAAAAAACAAACAACTTAAAGCTGTAGATAATTTAGTCTTAAAACCTCTGCTGTGGTTCATGCTCAGTGCACCAACAGGATCTTTAAGTTTACATGAGAATGACCATGTTTTGAGGATAAAATTTTCTTAGTTTATTTATTTATTTAAATAGGAATGGTGTGTTTTCTTAACCCCAAGAAGATTAAAATACCAGGCATTTTGATTCCATTCCTAACTTTTTTCTTTTAGTAGTGTTGCACACTTGGGATACATTCCCAAAACTGCTCCTCATTCTGTTAACTCTATACTTCCTATTCTGCTATTTCTTCTCTCAGATCACCTCAGGTTTTTTTTCTGCTTATCACTTTTCAAAATGTTTGATCTGAGTCCAGTATCTGAACAGTGGAGAACAGTTCTAGACCTACTTAGAGACAAAGCAACTCTTTCATGTCAAACTGTAACAAGTTACCTAACCATACACTGTAGAACCCATGTGTATAAACAGTAGGTTTCCAGCTTGTATATACCTCCTTCACTTTGATTTAAGTAGAAATGGTGCACTGACATGCTAAAGGGATATTTTGGGTTTCACAGGAGATACTTGTTTTCCAGTCACAATACTCTCTAATATTCATCAAACACAAAAGAAGCATGGAGGAGAAAATTTGTTGTGCTGATGTTTTAGCATATTGGCTGCTGTGTGATGTTTGAGCAACTGCATTCAGCATATTTATCCCTGTCAAAGGCTTCCAGTTCTAAGTGAAGGAACTCAAGCAAAAATGAGAGCTTAGTTGTTTATTTCTCTTTAGGAAAAACTGAGACATTCAGTCTGTGCAGTGAAATTTATACCAAATTTATACCAAATAAGGACAAATAGGAGGAAATCCTTGAGACTGCAGTTCTCCCTGGATATCAGAGCAGTTTTAGGCATGGATGAAACTTGGTAAAAAAGCTGGGCTAGGGTCAGATTCAGGACGTTTGTAGAAGCTTATAACTGTAGAATACAATTCCTCAGCTAGTGCCTTTTATAAAGACTTTATTCCAAATGTGTCAAAAATCCCATCTTAGGATGTACACTCTTTTGTTACATATTGTTTTGTCAAACTGTTTTTGCAGTGCTCAAAAAATGTGGATGCCTTCTTCTTTTAGTGGTTCCGTAGGAGCTCAAATGAAACATTCCATGGGATCAAGCCTGTGGTTTCAATCAGCCAATTCACTTATATGAAAATTTTTCCTTATCCTGGGCCTTTCTCAGCAGTGGTGATTAATCAACATTCAAGAAAATGGTCGCATAAAATTTTGTATATACAGTTTATTTTCTCCAAAATAAAGCTAAAAATCACTAGCCAAATCTTTTTAAGTGTCAGTACCACTAAACTCAAAAGAAAAGTTTTATTTGGCAACTAGGTAACAAGCCACCTCTTGTTGATTCTAGACTACAACAGCACAAAGCTTAGCAGATTTGGCATACCTTATGTACTTTTCCCAGGAAACTCATGAAAAAAGATAAAATTACAACATCTTAGAAATGGTTAAGTATGAATTTTTCTCTTATTGGTGCAGATGGTGAAAGCCTAAATAATGGAAAGAGATTTTGTGTACAGTTTTGTGGAAGTCCTTATAATGCAAAATCCCGATTTTCTCTAATTTTGGTGTTCAGCAACATGGCCAGTTCACTGCAATTTTAAAGATTGCATGATTCAGGACCAGAGAGTTAAGGAGATCAATTCTATGTACAAAAAAGTAGGCGCCGTTTTGCTGCAGAATTTCTGCAAATTGCCCCTGGTTGGCTTTTAAGCTTGGTGTGTCAGATGCTGAAAACCACCTGCGTTCAGATTCATAGAGAAAGGCAGAAAGTTTGAGATGCTAATCCATGGTACATAAATAAGTGTTGGAGTCCTCTCTGTTTTTCAGTGGGACTAATTATTATGGCATAAACATGGAAAACCAGAGAATGTCTGCCTGATGCCAAGTAAATTTGCTCTGAATACTGGTTTCATAAAGGAGAACCTGTCAATTCAGAGTGCCAGAAAACTGTCTACTGTACTATCCAGAAGGGCAGTGCAATGTCTAGGAAATACTACTGTCTTTCCAACATGGGTTTTGAAGCTAGGGNTGAGTAATTAAACACAATCCTTTTGCAGTGAATAATACCTGTTAGCAGTTGTGATTCTGTGCCAGCATTTTGATGCAGTAAACAAAGAAATAAACAAACAAACAAAATGTAAAAACATATCTTTGTAACATCTCTGAGACTGTGTGAGCATCCTGCATGAAAAAATGTCAGCAGATTAATGTGGATGTTTTTCAAGCTAATTAAATTGAAGCGCATCATTTCTCACCATGAGTGGCTAATTACAGAACAGAAGAGTTGGATAGATAAGAAGTACTCAGTGCTGTAAGGACAATCAATACTACTAAAACAGTTTCAGTACAATTCCTGGATCCTAAGATATGTTTAAATAAATTATAAGATTCTCTATTAGAAAACATAAATCACTTCCACTACGTTCAAACTGGTATTTACTTATAGCCACACACTATTCAAAGTATTGAAGCTGAACTCAGTGTAGGAACCTCTATGTATGGATGAGTGGTGGGCAGCTTTTGACTTTTAATATTTTTGAGATCTGATAATTATTTCAGCAATGTCAGTTTGTGTTTTAGAAGATGATGATATTACAATTCTTTAGTAAATAAGCTCTAGTCTTCACTTAAAGAGATTGTTCTGCACTACGAAGCCAGAGTTCTAAGGTGACTTTATTAAATATTTGGGCCCATGGGACATTTTAGTGACATGGATATCTCAGATGGAGTATAATCATCATACATTTTCAAATCTAATCAGGAATCCATGAATATTTATGTTTCTCAATGAATATCATGGGAGTTTACTCACAAAAAAACAATTTATGCCCAGCAGAAATCAATTGCTTTTTAGGTGATGATTTTTCTGTCATATTCCAGTAAATATTCTTTCTATAACTGTCACATGAATATAGCAGATTTCATGTCTGGGTGGGAAGATGCGCAGCTGTTGACACAGATGGGTATGCCATGTCAGGAAGACCCCTCCCATCCTTGAACAACAAGGGATTTAAAGCCTTCTCACTATGATAAAATAGTCTACTTTGTAGGAAAAAGCACTGTTGACTACATGTGTCCAATATTGATAGCTATTCCTACAGGAATTTCAGCTGCAGCCTTTACTGATATTTTGTGAAAAAACTGATAAAAAAAATTAAGCAACCTATGGCATCAATATTGTTAATAGACTAGCGA
>WEIU01020983.1:3071-56143 GCA_013389925.1 Aegithalos caudatus
TCTAAATGTGAAATATGTATAGAGTCCTGGGAAAAGAACTGTTAATTTAAGTTTATACCAAGTTTATAAACAACAGGAATGGACCTTGACATTAATATTCCACAGACAGGTAATACTTTTAAACCTTACAATATACAATGTGATCAGTTAGCATTTGCTATGTAATTAAAATCATAGCACAGTTCCCATTTTGAGATGTATTTTTACCTGAGTTGATGTATCTGAAGAAAGTTTCTCAGAGAAATTGATGCCTGTATGTGAGTTAGAAAGAGAAACGACTGGAATCTGGGTGGAGGAAAAAATAAAATTAAGAAACCCATTTCTGTAGAGTGCTTTTTGCCATCTCTGAGCACAGATTGCCTCAAATCAGTTTCCCTTACATTTCATCTCCTGTATCTTGGAGTTCCTGACATGTTACCATGGAATTTCATTCCTCACCTTCCCATGGTGCTGAATTCATTCTAGTTTTGGCTATGTAATTGCTGCATTACTTGTAAAATTTTTTAGTTACAATTTGTCAGCTGATGCATTGAGTTAGTAGTAAAACAATCCATAGCTTTGCAGATGTGACCTCATTTATTTCACAAAAAGCAAGTATAGTATAACTCTTTTTTCTAGCTCTTTGAAGAACTTTGAAGCTCTTTATAGCTATTTGAAATACGAGCCAAGCCTGCGTGGAATTCCTCATTGAGCCACTCATTGCTGCTTTTGGATGAGCAAAAAAAGGCAGCTTCAGGCTTTGAATGTATCACGTTTACTCCAAAGCTGGCCCCAAGCTTGCAACATGAGCACTGACATTTCAGTTTTCTTAAAGAGCTAGCTAAAGTCTTCCACTGCAGAAGATTTCATGAGAAAGTTCACCTTCTCTCGAGAACAGTGTTATCCTGAGTGCAAACCCACAGAAGTCAGTAACTACCTCACTAGTCTCAAAAGTTCTCAGTGTAAGTCAGGGCAACAGAATCTGACTACAAGAATTCAATGAAAAAAAGTACCTGATGTTACTTGTTTACATGGCAGTTAATTATTTAGGGTCAAATTAACTGCACTTGTTTGTTCCTGACCAAGATACTGTGGCACAGCTTGGGCAGGTAACTGCATGAATATATAGTTAAATCTTGTGAAATAAATTTGGAATAGATGTGAGAAACCTTGTTCAGTCTCTTCCAGATTAGTGAGTAATGCTTAAGACATGCTCATGGAAGATTTCATCTTGTTTAAATTACAAAGTCCCTGTCCATTTGGCTGCATGACACCTGCACTTGCTCTTCAAGAGAGCACCTTCCACTGACACCAATGATAACTGTAAAAAAGATCATACCTGTACTTGCAGGTCTGAGATAATAACCCATGGAAGTGATAAAATCCCATTCAAGAGAAGGCAGGAGAATAAATCCATATTTAGCTACTATCTGAATGCTATCACCTTCAGGTAGTTGAATATAACTCAGAGCCATAAGCATACTTGCTCTTCTTCAATTAAGAGGACAGGACTAAGAATGGGAGAAAAAAATGAGAGAACAGAAAGTCACTGCCTAATTGCCCTGACAGGGATGGTGCAGTAATGTCAAACAGGTCACTTGGCTGCAGCAGCAGTTTTAAGGTAAAAATGGGCAAAAGGGGTATAAACACTTTTGCATGCCCAACATTATATTGTCCTGGACAATTGTTTTGTCTCAGCTAGCAGGGCAATCCTCTGGGACCTTAGGTAGCCATTTACAGGTGACAATGGCTCTGCAGGAGGCCATACCTCCCTGTAGAAGGGAATCCCAAGAGGTCCAGCAATGCCAGCTCACTTTCTTCCTCATCTGAGATATGAATTGCCCAGCAGCCTTTGTGCAAGCACAGTCAGCCAACCAATTATATGCTGCTGCTGTCCATGCAGTGTCCCATAATATAGGTATGGCACTCATGCTGTACTGGAGTTTTTCACAATCCACATGTGAACATCACATGTAAAAGCCACCATTTGTCCACCCTTGTCTTAACCTCAACCCTTCTGAAATGGTGCACTGCCACTGGAACAATTATTTTCTCCTGGTTTCAGGTGCCAAGAAAGTCAGTGCACTCCACATGTTTTATGACTTCTAGCAGTTCTATTCACTTCAGACAATCGGATCAGCATTGTACAGCTGCTATTCCTGCAGTTTGTCAGCATTTGCCTGAGTTATACAAAGAATAACACAGAGAGAGCAATTCATCTCTTTGCCAAGAAAAAAAAAAAGCTGGCATTTCTCTCCTGTGGGAGAAATGAAGTGTGACAAAAATTCTGTGTAATTTGAATAGAGATGCAATTTGCTGGGGAAATCCATAAACAGAATACAGCATTCTCCCTTGGATCAATTTCATTTACAGTAAACATTTGCATATTATGATCAAGTATTATACAAACAAAAAAGGCAGCTCTGCATCAAAAAAATCTTATTTATGGATAACTGAGTCAGAAAGCTTTGGAGTCCTGATTTATTGATGATACAAACCCAGCAAGACTCACCTCTAATATTATAATTTCAGTAGACACATGATTCAGTTACACAACTAAAATGTAGGACTTGTTTCATTTTCCTGCCCTTATTGACATAACCTTTTTCTGTTCATGTGGAATTTCACACTGTAAAAAGCTCATCATCAACAGACTGAAGACAATTGGGAATATTCCTTCCTTGTTTCTATGTTTATATTCTAAAAATAATAGTGTAGTCCCATACTACACTGTGTTTTGTCCATTAATTTTGAGCTGGGATGTGTATGCAGCTCTTTACGATCTCAGCTATACTGTCTTTTTTGTAGTGTTAGAGTTGTTTTCAAAGCTCCAGAATGAAAATATGGGTTACTTCTAGGAACAACATTTTTTTCTTATTTGAAGAGCAAACAAAGGAAAATGACAGAAGATAATTGTTTTGGTGTTAATAAAGGGTACCTTTTGCTCTGCTTAGTAGGCAGCAGTTCAGAGTACAGTTTCCCAGATTACAAGCCCTGAGGACTCTCAAAGAAAGCCTGGGGAAAGCAGGGGGAGAAAAATATTCCTTTGCTTAGCCACTTCCACTTGCAATTCATTTTAAGCCCAATTGCTGGCAGTTCATGAAATAGACAGGAAAGGTTTCTTTGCCAGGATCTGAAATGGTAATGATTCTACAGATAAGAAAACTGTCCTGTTGTAATACTTAAATATCAAAGTTCTGTGCTCTGGTTATACGGGTGAGGGAAGAGGAAGAAAAACTATCCTCTCCGTTGAAAATACTTGTGTAAGAAATAATGGCAAAAGAGCTGTTAAGACTCCTGTGGTGCTTGGAAATCAATGTTAGACATTTACATTTGATATATTCTTTTCCATATTCTTCCATTTTCTTCTCACATTAAATGTGACATTTTGACCCAAAGAGTTGTATGCTATTAAAGAAGAGAGAAGTGATTTAACAAAAGCAGAGATGTAATTCATATGTATTAGTTACCTTCATCAGAAGAGGATGGCAGGACTTCACTAGTAAATTGTCTTAATACCTTGTATGAGAGATATTATAGGAAAATACAGAAGTGTATGTTTATTACCATGCCCTGGTAATAATCATTGATCCTAGAATTTTATTTTAGCCCTCTTGCTCAATTTGGGGGTATTATAGTCTCATATGCTATGAGCTGCAATATTTAAAACCTCATTAAGCCTACGACCTTGGACTTAATGTTTGCTTACTGTTTCCTTCTCTGTGGTAGCAAAGAATTTATGTGCTGCAGGTCACTGTATTATTGTTGAAATTCAGCCAGCAGTACACAACCCCACCACCCCGTGCATGAAGAAAAGATGCACAGGTTCAAGACCAGGACAGAGACATTGACTGCATGTGAGTATGTCTTTCTTGATGCTGTTTAGGCAGTCCTACCAATGCTCTGTTACCATGATATTCACAGAAAACAGCCTAGAATCTGACCAGGCAGTAGAGCCACATACCTAGAAAAGACTAGAGAGCTGACCACAGAATATGTACACATTTTGGAAGAGACTTATGGTTTAAGGCTCTTCAGAAACATTGTGCAATATTTGGTGACAATGCATATACCATCTTTATTAAATACTGATGGTTTCCATTCTCCTCACATTTTGATAGCTTGCTCTTTTTCATTATATTTTTGTCTTGTTTACTATAGAAGACAAGTAAACCTTTAAATATTTAAATTATTTAAATGTTGTTGAAATTTATCCAAATCCACTTAAAAGCTGTGATTTCTTAAAAGGATTATATTACTCCCAAAGTTGGAGTCAATGAAACATGGCTCTGTCAGTCCATAAGCATTGCATGACTGGAGAACAATTTACAGTGTAACTAGTCCTCTGCCCTGGGTCTTTCACAAGGCCTTACCCAATTCTGCCAATAACATACAGCATACAGAGACAACAGCATACAGCAACAGAAATTGCTGTAGTGAGAAAGAAAGGAACCTGCCCCTTAGAGTGGTCCATATACAAGTCCTGGCCAATGTAATCAACCACCCTTCAAAAAAGCTTGAAATCTTGAACCGTCTGCATTATGAGAAAATCCATTGGATGCTCCCATCCATTTCTGCTTGAGAGATGAAGTTGTATAATAATGATCTGAATAGGAGCAATGCTTTATCTGAAGCATTATATGCAGTAAAAATGGTGCAAAGGAACACCCAATGACACTATGCTCATATATTTCACTTTTGGAGATAATTTGTGGCTGATTGCTTAATGGCAAAGTTTACTGCTAAGATGAAGCTGACAGAATTAATGTGTAATGATCTCCTAAAATCTCTTGGTATTATTAAGCTCTTACTAGGTACTGACCCCTCTAGGACCTCTCCCCAGTACACCAGGGAGTAGCTGCTGAGGTACACGTGTTCCAGAAGTACTTTTGATATATCAGATACCTTAAGCCTAAAATTAACCTGGTTTTAAACTTAGATACGGCATTGACAAACTTTACAATGGGTCACAAGTCAACTACTTTGTTTTTCACAATTTCAGGTAACTTTATTATGTAAAAATATCAGAACTGTTTTTTAGCCAACGAAATATTGCTCTCCTGTTTTGATCTTCTGGTATGTATCTTGACAGAGTATCACCATAATACACAGACACTGCCCATTTAGAACACACGTAAGTGTGGAAAACATCCACACCTTGAGGCACCACACCTCACCCTTCATCTGTCAGGGTCCGCAAATGTATGCAGAGACCTGATGGTTCGTTTTATGGATCTCAAAGCACAAAAGACACAGCAGGGGACAACTCAGTTTGCTTAACCAAAAATGCACCTTTATTTAGTGCCAACCAATGCAATAGAAGGAGAGAGAGAAAGAGAGAGAATAGAGAGAGAGAGGGGAATAGCTACCAATAGAGATGAGATCCTCGTGGTCCTCCTTGTGGTCCAATAGATTCATCTTCCATGGGGAGATCTCAAGTTGGGATAACTTGGGGAGTCTCTTTATAGTCCTTTTCAGAGCAGGAGGCCACAGCCCAAAAAGGAGGTGGGGGTCTCAGGCAACCAGTGTAGAAACAGGTGCAGAACGAAGACAAAGCGAATGTCCACTCAGGGAACAGGCACAGAACACAGAGCAGGACAGGCCGACCCTGAATCAGCCTGGCATGGTGTGCTCATTGTTTTCTTGCATGAGTTCCCACGGGGATGCATCAATCCAGCAGGTGCACCTGTAGGCCATGGTTGGCACACATCCACCTCAGCCAGGCCAGGATTCCTCCGTGGGGGTTTCAGAGTTTTCAGTCCAAGTCCCAGGGGTCGTCAGTCGTCATCCTTATTGATGGTCGTGAGGCAAATTGAGGGACTTTTTGCACCGACTCTTACACCATCCCAGCACTCCTGTCCAGGCCCTCAACATAGAATCAAATTGTCTGCAAGTTACAACCATGCTTCATATCCCAACAGTGTTACTCTATGTATACAATGATTCACCTAATTAAACGCACATATCTTATAACAGAAAGGGGTGGAAATACAAGATTTCTTCATTTTTTTCTCACAATTATAAGGACTCATTCTTAAACATCTGTGTGGGATGATCAACTTTGTTAGATATACGACATTTAAACTGACAGTGTGAATCTGGGAAACTCACAGCTTCACTGAGCCATGACCTATGTATCTTTTGCAGAAGAGGCTGAGACAGCAGAAGATAAGAAGAAAAGGGTTAACCCAGGTTTAATAGTGTTGTTGCCAGATGAAGAATTGTTTCCACCTGGTGAATTTTTGCTAAGTGTCATTATGACCAGTTAACATTTAGGTTGCTAGAAGGGTTTTTTGTGACTGTGTATTTGTGCATGCAGGAACACTGTTATCAGTTGGGGTTTTTTTAATGGCAGAGCTAGCTTCAGCCAAACTGGAGTTGGAAGTGACAGAAGTGGGCTAGTGTTATAAATGCGTATTATGGAGTTGGCTTTTTGCAAATACTGAGATGAATGCTATATGTATAATGTAGGAAAGTTGTACTATATTTTCTTTTATTAACAGAATCCTAAAAATATGATGAATGTATATCCTCTAATTGTAACATAATGTTAACAGAAAAGACTAGGTTTTTCCTTGTAACATCTAAATTAGCCAAACGTAAAGATAAGGAGAGTCATCCCAGCTTCCTGCATGAAAATTGATGACCTAAACCTTGAGAGAAGAATTTATGGGACCTATGATAGCAGACGGAGTGGAGCCACCCAAATGAATCTACCAAATAAAATGACTGGGAGGGGGTTGAAACTGAACAAAGAAAGTGAAGACCAAAAAAAGTGTTTGAATCATGCATTAACGTCTATTGAATATGTAACACAGAGATCCTTAAAACAAAGGATCTGAAGCAGTAAAGGGTGTGCTGGCTGGCTTGGGGCCAGGCACCCTCGGCCAGACACCCTCAGCTGAGAAATTGTTTTTGATTTATTTTCTGTCTCCCAATTGTCTATTTTTTATTCTTTATTAAACTTATAAATTCTTCTAAGAAAGTGAACCTCGTTTTTCACACTACAAAATCAGCAGTCATTTACAGGTAACAGGAACGTGAGCAGCAACTGCTGAGGAACAGATATGCAGTTGTGAGCATACAAAGGCACCAGTATCATTTTGACACCTGACACACTACTTTCTAGACAGATTTGGGTTACTTGGTTACTCATACCTCGGCATTGAACCATCAGGGAGCATCCAAGATGGACTAGAAGCAGGAGGACAGGCTGTCTGCAGAGCAGAAGGGAGGATGGAAAGGGAGTGCGGTGGCTGCACAGTTTGCAGCACACGTTTGTTAATCTCCTGGTACCTGAAGAGCACAGACAGACCCTGCTGCTATCCTTGCAGTGTCCCAAGCCCTGCTGTGAAGAATGTCACCAGCCACCCCTGGGACAGGAGATAGGACAGCCGGCAGTGGCTGGGGGGAGTGTGACCACGGGAAATCGGCCTCTCGGATGTTCCGGCTGCCAGGCGCCCGCAGGGCACTCAGCACACAGCGGCCTTCAACTGTACAGCCTCTGGCAATTCGGAGAAACAGGCAGCTTGAATTCAAGCTTGATGTACTGTGTGATCGTGAAGCTTTAAAGCTTTAAACTTAGGCTCATAAGACAAATGCAGCATGCACCAACTTTGTTGTATTTATTTTTTATATCATCAGGGTTTTTTATGTCAACAGGATATTCCTCTTTTCTCTAGTCAAACTCAGCAATTAAACGCTTAACTCCCGCTGGCACCTTTCATATTAAAAAGCATTTATCATTGTAATGCCTGGGTCCTGTAGAGGATAGCTTAAGGGCATGCTCCACATAAGTGCTTGATTCTGAAGGCAATTTTTTTTTTTTAATTCCACTGTTTATGACTGAAAAGAGGATGAAACCTTCGTGCCCCGAAGAACGCGTTTACCCTAGGGCTGGTCTGATGTCACTGTAGAACCCGAGGCAGCCTCTCCCTACAGAGAAAGGGGGAGGCGAGGACGAGATGAGGGGACCCTGCCTGCAGAGCAGCTCCCGACCCGTCGGCGCCCGATATTCCCAAAATCGCTCCTCCCTTGCAGGGGGCTGCGCCCTCACTTAAGATGGCGCCTCCAGTGTCTCGGACGGGCTCTGACGTCAGAGCGCTGCTGGTCAAGATGGCGGCTGTTCACCGGCGGCCGCCGCGGAATTTGCCCTTGTCCAACATGGCTGTCGCGTCCAATTACTTCCGCCGGTATCTGTGTCCGTTTGCCCTCAGTGAAGATGGCCGAGCGCAGAGGGCAGGATGTGCATGTGGCTGTGGTGAGCGTCAGTGTGCGGGGCCGGGCTGGCGGCGGCGGCTGTGCGAGCAGCGCGGGAAGACGAAGCGAGGGGCGGCAGCGTCTGTGGCCGGGCGGGGGAGAAGGAGGGGTCCGCAGCGGGGCCGCTGCTGGGGAGGTGGGCACGTGGGCGGCCGGGAAATGGTGGCCGAGAAATGGTGGCCGGGGCCTGGCCGCTGCCTGCGGCCCGGTCCCGCTATGGCGCTGAGGAATGCCCCGCTTGCCTGCATGACACCAGCTGGTTGTGTCCCAGTGCCCTCCGTTCTGTGGGAGCCGCCTGTGTATCCGCAAGGAACAGTGTTTATGCGTTATAACAATTTGCAAATTAATTAGTTGTAAGACGGTTCTCAAAGTTGTTGTCATAGGAAAATATTTAATAATTAAATAATCCGAAAATTTCTCCTTTCCACTGCAGCAACACTTGCTAATTCTTTATTCAAAATAGAAAGGACTGATTCTGGTTTATAAGATAGTTAAGTGTTTGGCATAACCAGAAAACTGTAAATCAGAAGTGAAAGTACTTTCCAATTGTTAACTCTGCAAGTGTTAACATAACCTGTGTGTAGTAAATTGTGTGCACAATACAAATATACAAAATTGTATGTGTACTTACAACCTGTGTGTATAACTTAGGGCACCACATGGAGGCTGTGTGGAACTATTTGTCTGCTGTTGAAGTCAAGTCATAAATGTTTCTGCCAGCTGTCCTTGAATACTGGCAGTATTCAGAAATGCTGCATTGGCATCCATTTGTGTGTCAGTGCCATAAGATGGGAAGGAACTATCATAAGTTGCCCTAATATATCTCATAAGTTACTTTATGAATGATAATCGGATTGCCTTTTCTTGACAGATGCACCCCAATGGCACACAGCACCAAGTTCCCATGTACAGCTTGAATAATCGGCTCCATACCTGGCTTCCCTTCGGAACTCACATTTTTTGCCAATACTTCTAATCTAACACTTCAAGAGGCACTTCTGAGAGTTTCTCAGTGTTTTTTTTACACATAAGCAGGGGTCAAAGGGTACTGCTATGTCCTGGGTACAAGTTGCAGTCAGCCAATCCAGTGAAGATATATTTGATGAAGATGCAGATGAGATGTATCTACTACACAAGGAATGGAACAGCACTATGAAAAAGAGATTGAAGGTATTTCTGTAAAAATGATTTAATATTCTTTTCAGCCATTTTAGATTTACTGACTCGTAACTTGATATACATGTGAATGATTTAAAGGGAAAAGTAAAAGTAGCTGCTTAAAAGTTATTCTGGCATACTGTCTTCGGAGTGACTTTTGAATGACAGGAAAATATGCCAGAAATTTACATAAACACTTTTTAGTAGTCACCAGAGCGAAGTACTGTTGTACTGAAAGACAGTGCACTACAATGTGCATTTATAAAAGGCAGTGCAGAATTGTGGTGCAAGCTACTTGCTTTGTACTTGTAGGTATACCCCTAGTAAATGTAGGGCAACAGAGCTGAGCAGTGCTAATAAAGAAATGTCAGATGCCTGGGGTTTTGAGTAAAGTTACTCTTCAGTCAAATTGTAAGATGTGTGACTCCATGTGCAACTGCACATGGGCGTTGTGGCCTTTGTAGGTCTTTGGTTGATTTTTTCTCCTAGAGGACTATATATTTTATGAAAGCTGATTTCCGCAGCCCTTGCCTCTCTGCAGTTCAGCAGGGAACAAAACAAGTTCACAGAGTAGTTTGACAGATACTGTGTCATTCAGAGTGGGGCCAGTAGGGCTTCTTTGCTGACAGTTGAGCAGTGTTTGGCTGAAGAACATGGATGGACACTGTTGTGTAGGCAGTTGATGAGGAATGGTATTACAGCGGACCTGGTGTAGTTTCCTTCATCTGCGTTCCATGAAAAGACTGGTTTTCTTAAGGAACTGTTTAGTGTTTTTATAGAAATGCCTCTGATATTTTAGAGTAGATACTGCAAAATCATGAAGTGTTATTGAAGTTAGAGCTAAATTTTTGTGTTCCAGACTACTTTTCTAGCAAAGCCACCATGAGCAAATAGGATTTTTCACTTTCACAGCTTGCAATGTTGGTGTGAAAAAAGTTAATTATCTTATGTAATCTTGTATTGTGTTTATAATATAAAGAAAGTAATTTTCGTTGCAATCATTAGCTTAAAGAAAGCAGTCCCAATGTTAAGTGTATTTATATGTGACTTAGTTAATCACTGTCTCTTTTTCTGGTATAACTCTTAAATGGAGTGAGGTCCAGCAAATAAAGGAGCAATGCTCAGATGTTAGTTTTATGAAAATAAATTGATTCCATGTAGATGGATTACAGATAGGATAGTATTTCTGCTGAAGGGGAAACTTGGCAGACTTGCGTATCTTTTTAGATAGAAAAAAGAAGTCTTTGTGGTATTTCTAAGTCCATTTCTCACAAAGGAGTTGGTAATCATTAAAAAACAAACATGCTTTTTTAATATATATATTTCTAAAAAAAGTGTCGCCATATTCTGATTTTCTGGGTATCCTTTTGGGAAAAGTAAAAAAACTGCGTCTTACAGGTCAGTAACTCATAATGCACTGCAACAGGCATGTTTTGGTTGGCAGTTGGGGTGTAGCTGTGCAGGATCTTCAGATACAGAAACTGTAACTTAAGAGATTGAATACTTGTGGTGTTTGTTTAAACTTTTTAAATTACTATTGTTATGTATTTGTCAGAGATCCACTTAGCCATGTTGGGAACAACCTGTTTCATTGCTTTTGTTACAGGAAGGCTATAGGGATGGAATTGAGGCCGGGAAAGAACTTGCATTCCAGACAGGCTTTAATCAAGGTTACAGACATGGTGCTGAGCTGATGATTACATGTGGCCAGTTCAAAGGAACCCTGAAGTAGGTTATAAGCTCTTTAAGGTCAAGTGTATGTGGAGGAGCATGCATGCAGGTTTTTGTTTGTTTTAATTAAAAAAGGAAACCAACCAACAAAAAAAAACAAAACANCAACCCAACCAAACAAAACGCCCCGCATTTTAAAACTGTCCCAAGTGAGCAACCTGACAATTCCTAGATCCTGAAAACAGGGAATGCCTACCTGAGTGTAGAAGTATAATTTCCAAAAGATCTCTTTCAGTTGCTCTTCCAAAATTGTCTGAATCTACATATCTACATATGCAAGCATAATATTTAGTTTTACTGGCTGAATTTTCCATAAAACATGAATTATACATTAATATATTTATGATTCATAGATACCTTGTCACATTGCTGTCTACCTCCACCAAGTGGAGATGTACGTAGATGAATATAATCACTTCTGTTGTTGTTCACTTTTCAGTGCTCTCTTATCCTGGTGTCATTTTAATGGACATGATTCTGCTTTAAGTACGATAAATAATCTTCTTGATGTGGTTGGAAAGCATGAAGATGAGCTGCTTAAGTATCTGAATTCTACTGAAGAACAGCCACATCTTGGACACATTTTAGACTCAGTTCAGGACATGGACCTTAATCACACTGCTGAGACAGAGTACAAGGAAGTTAAAGATGGACAACATGAAGACTGTGGCAGCTCTGATGAAAACATTTGTAGGAATAATGGTGAGGTTGGTTCTTTGCAGTCTGAGTGCAGCAAGGTAAGCTTCTGCACAGATCCTGAAAAGTCAGCCTTTGCTTGGGTTAAAAAGCAGACTGTTTGGTTAGTAGAGCAACTAGGCTTATCACTGGATGTACTTCATCATGTCCAGCAACTGGAACACTAGTTCTTCTATTTCATGATACTTAAAACTATCACAGCCAGTTTTGATTCTTAGTTTGTGCGCCATGTACAGGGTGATGCATCACTTTTGTTTTAGGAAAATCTGATTTTGATGCTTTACAGTAGAAGTAATTTTTGTGTAAATCTTCATGATTTTGGCTCCTGGCAAAACCCTTCACTTTCAGTCTTAAAGATAACATTCACAGAAAGGGTCAGTGACTTTAAAACTTTAAAAAGAGTTACTAAACATGTTTCTTGTTTTGTGTGAGTCCCATCTCACCCTCATTTTTTTCTTTGCAGCAGTTTGGAAATGAAGTGGGTCTATTAAATAGCCCCTCTAAATTGGTCGCCTCCAATATATCAAAATTGAATAAATGCTCAGTGCTATGGAATTGGTCAGTGTCCTTGCAGAATAAGCTGCTGTTGATGATATACTGAGTACAAAATAGAACATGATATGCTTCTGATTCCTAGAATGCTGTGACTGTCTAGTCACCTTTTGCCAAATTCTTTGTGTTATCTTTTATACCCATGATGCAATACACTTTCACTGTTAAAAACTATTTTTCCATCCTTATATAGTTCTATTTATCACTTTTGCTGAAAACACACCATTCTCCTCAAATGCAGAATTGCTAACAATTCCATTGTTTTACTCTTAGACATCTATGCTTACCATGTCAGACCACACTAAACATGCTTCCAGTCTCATGAACATCCTTGTGTTATTTTTGTATTTATTTTCAGTCCCTCTAGCCTGAACTCTTTCCCACATTCCAATAGTGTTTTTCTCAAACTCTCCAAGGAAGCCAAGCTTATTCACTACCTCTTAGAAACACATCAGCCACACATGCCTATTTCTGATTATTTCATATTTCTGTAACTATTCTATATTTGACTTGCTTTCCCATTGCTTCCCATAACTGTAGCTCTAAGTGGCTCTGTTCAGGAAGTATTTTCTTGGTGTATGCTTCTGTTTTACATTAATTAAACTGATTTATATAAGTTACCAGTTTACTTGTTGGAAGTTTCCTGTAACTCCTTCATATTAGAGACAAAGGAAATCTAAACATAGGCAGAATAAGATTTTGAACAGTAAACTATAATTTAAAAAAAAATCACAAAACCATTTCATATTTTGAGGCAAGAAAAAATCTAAGGCAAAAATTCCTTGTTTTTCTGAGCCTGAGTTTACTACATTCTTACTAAAGACTATTATGTTAGAGTTAACAGACTGTATGTTCAGTTTTCTTTCAGTACTACTTCTGCTTTTGGGGTAAGCAGAACTGCAGTTCAGAGTCTTGCATTGAATGCATTTATGAAATAGTGGACAAAGAGGGGTGTCTGCATGAAATCTGTATAAACAAAAATTGTTCAAGTACCTTTTTCTCAATTTATTTAGCATAATGTTGATGTGGATAAACATTACTTTTCTTCAAATGCCTGTTTTGTGTTATAGACTGTATCATGTATGTTAGACACAGATTTCTTCTATATTCTAGAATATGGTGCAGACAGTGTTGGAAGTTAGATAACTTTCCTAACTGATTTTTAATTAGTTGTTTTAACTAACTCTAAGCAGTGCCTACTTTTAGCCAACACTGGTTATGTTTCTTCACAGACCTACTTTGATCATTAAATCACCAAAACCTTAAGTTTGTTAAAACTAAGCCTGACAATCTTCAATAAACAAAACCAAAGGAATTAGAAGATTAGGCATCTGGGATCTTAAATTTATGGCCATTCAAGGACATTAAAGTAACCAGAAGATAGAGAGGAGATTACAGCCTGGAAAGTTGGAGACTGTCTGTCTGAGAAAAAGATAAAAGAAAAAAGGATGTGGACCAGATTAGCATGAAGAGAAAGTAATAACTAATAGGGGATAGAATACTAATTAATAAAGAGATTTATGTAAATTAAACCAATGAACATTAATGTCTTCGTTTGCTAAAAAGGATAAATAAGTGAAAAAGTAAACAACAGTGTTAGAGGGAATTGTATTTACCACGAAAATTTTTGAGGTTTTCAGTAACAAGACAAAAGTTAATAAAAGTGTTAACTTTAGAGATTTGGGTGTTTAAAATGCAGATTCAAGGGAATTAGTTTCCCATATTTCAAACTTTGCAAAGAGGAGATACTATTCACAAATTACTAAGCAGACTTTATTTTTGCTTATAAAACTACTGGTTTTTTGTCTATCATATCAGCTTCTGCACTAGCTATAGAATTACGTCCCTCTACAAAGTTTTGGTGCATAGTGAGAGGTTACTCTTCTGCCATGTTACCATCTAGAGTTTCCAGTTTGGTTGTAGAGAGATTTTCTTCTGTGTTGTCTGTATTACTTGGCTTATCTGTCACTACACAGTGCTGCTGACCAGCCCCAGACTTTCTTTGAGACTGTTAGAATCTGTAGTTTGCTCTGATGGTGATTCAGGTTGTTGTTCTGTGTCCATGTCCATGTCTTGTGTTTCACTGCCAGCTTTCACGTTGGCAGCATTCCTGAAAACAGCTCTCATGACAGCTGGGACTGACATGCAACTGAAGAGGAAATGACATATTAGTCACTGCTACAGATTTCATCCGTTTTTTTACACTGTGGCTGATACCCGAATGAAAACAAGCATTACCCTTTCTGTTTTTTTTCTTGTAGAACCTGGTGTTACATTATAACCATAATATAAACTACCTGTTCTGTACCAGAAATACGTGTTGACACACTGAAATCTTGTGCTAAATCTTTGAAGTTAGGTGTGTAAAGAAGCTTTGACTGAAAGAGTGGGAGGGTCTGGTCAAAAAAAAAAAGTCATAAGGGTGCTTCTGTTGAAAACCTAAGAATATTGAAATATGTTAATTCTTGTTGAGTTTTCTAATTGTAACCTTCATGTTTTATGTAACACAGGTACAGAACGTGTCTTCTCTCAAACACTATACTGGAGGAGTTTTTTTCCCCACTCTTAAACTGGTTCCAAAAATAGTACCTAGTTTAAAATCAGGTTCAAAATCCAACCTGCATTGATTTTGTTATCCTCAAATATAGTAGTTGTATACTAACTTATGCCAAATCAATTAGTGCTCTTAGACTATGTTCTGAATCAGTTTGTTTAGCCTATGTGCATGTATAACAACAACTTGATCACTTGGAATTTGTTCAGAAAATGAGCCAGAGACAGTGTTGTAGATATGCCATATACAACTCACTTTCTGAAGAGAAGCACTGGTTGCTATTAGGTAGGTGTGTAAAAAGACTTCCATACAATTCTGAGTTATGCTAGACATGAGACTGTCATCAGCTAGAGTCTTCAAAAAAACATCTTTATAAAAGGTAAAACTCTTCACTCAATAGTCTTTTTCTTCTTCCATATGCTTTCTACTAGAAACACTTCATCGCTGTTAATGTTTAAAATTTTTGAAAGAGATATTTAAGACACTAAAGTAACTTATTCCCACTATTGTATCACAGCATTTTCCTAGAGTGAATATTTCCAGTTGCTGAGTTTATGGCATTATGAATGCACATGATATTTCCATTAAATGAACATCTGATGTTCATTCCAACTGTTATAAAAATACTTCCCATTTCACAGCTCTTGCTATGAAGTCATCACTAGAATTTAGAGTTGGATCTTGAGGATTTAAATGAAGGTGACATTGGACTTCTCTAGAGGTTATAAGATCAATTACCACTAAAGGAATAGAACAGAAAAATGTTTGGTTTTAAATATTTATATTGAAAACCATCCTTTCGTTTTGCTGCTTGAAGAGATTTAAGATTGAAGTCAGTGGAAAGAGGTTTGCAGTGATACATTTGCATTACTTGCTTTTCCTTAATATACTTAAATCAGAAATAGTGAAAGTTACAACTTATTAATTAAATGCAGGCCAAGACAAAACAGGACTTGAACATTTGCATTTACTTTCTGTATTATTCTGAGTACAGAATGCCTACTAGTAAGTTGTGGGGATGGAGAGGGCCCCAGCAGCCCTGCCGTGGAGAGAGGCCTGCTGAGGAGATAAGAAAGGGAGTGCACAACCCTCTGCCAGACCCCCAAGATAAGAAAGTAACTTTTCAGCTACAGTGACCAAGAAAGGTCCTGTAAGCCCCCAGACGTTTGAATGTAATTTGCTGTAACCCATTGGCTTGTGCTCCTCCACTCCCACCTTGGTTTGCCCATAAAAACCCCCTAGATCGCCCTGCTTGTGAGGACACCCGTCACTGGCTCCCCTTCGCTGGTGCTCTACAATAAAGCTGACTCCTGTGGAATCGCTATACGGGACCCTCCTCTCTTCCTCCCGGGCGAGCAATAGAGGCTGCCTCGCAGGACAGGGCAGGCAGAGCTGAAATCACATAAGAGCTGAGAAATCACTAAGCTGCCCTGTCTCTGCTGAGAGAAGCCTCCGGCCCGCTGAGGGGGTGCTCTGGCCCCTAGAAGGCTGTCTCTGGTGAGATACCCTTTTGGGGGGGCTTTAGCCCCCTGGGTTCGAACGGCGGACCCCAGACCAGCGGCCAGAATAGTAAGTAGTTTATACACAAATGTATAAACATTTGTTTATACACGTAAGTGTATACACTTTGTGTTTTTCATGGGCTGCACACTGTTGAGTGGACCTTAGAATGTTTGTAACTGAGAAGCTTAGTGCAAGAGCCTAGACAGAACTAAGTTCCTTGTCAGCTCAGTAAAGAGGCTGGTAGCAATTATTCCACACATACCACAGGCTAAATTCTCTTTCATGGGATGAAGGAAAAAGACAGAAAAGCTGGTGTTCTTGTGTGGTACCACTTCAAAGTAAAGCAGTTCTGAATCATCTAGAAATAAAATTACTGTTTTGTGATATCCACCATTGAAGTTGGACTATTTTTGGTTGAATTACATGCCAGAATTTTTAAAATACTGATACAGTAGTCTAATTACTCATTACTTTGACAACTTAGTTTATGTGCATAGAGTGAGCATAGAATCTCTTTTAAAAGAGTGTTAAGAATTTTTTATCATTTAAAGTACTATAGAAGTAATGACAGTTTTGGCAAGGGAACAGTAAAATCTGTCAACACCCAACTTAGAAACTAGTTTGTCTCTAATACTGTGCCATCACTTCCCACCACACAATTTACCTTCGTTTATATGCTTCTCAGAGACACAGCTGCTAATAAGAGTGTTATATGCCACTTGATGATGCAGAATCTCTATTACACCAGGCACACACTTTGGATGGCTAAATGGGATTTTACTGACCGAGGCTCCTGCTAAATCTGATTTTTCTGAGCCCTTGTTTATGAAGTAACAGTGCTTTGGGTAATCTGGAAGAGACTAAGCAACAAATATGGTGACATTTCAAGGACAGAAACAGGAAAGTAAAGCTTGATGTTACCAGGCAATTGTACTATCTGCAACAAAAATATTTTTGAAAGAGACATTTCTAGCATGTCCATCATACCCCTCTGCATTTCTAATAGACTCCTTAGAGGAAGCTAAATGAGATCCACTCTCCCTCCCAAATACATTCAAATTAGGCAAATATACCCAGAGCCAAGTGGTCAGGAGTTCAAGTGTCACCAGTTCTTCCAAATAACTTTCAGAGCCCTAACGGCTATAAAAATGTTAGTGACCAAGATAATAATATCATAGTAATGCTGCTTGATAGTTTCACAAACAGGATAGCAGTTTTGCCGGAAGTCTCTTCTGGACATCAGATGTTGTTCCAACCTCCATCACTACTACTTTTTCATTGGAGAGGTATATTTGGCTGGAATATCTCCTGATGATTCACTTGAAGATGAGGAGGAAATAGAAAAATTTACCACCTGTCCATGTGATTCTTTGACAAAAGTAGAAGTGCACTATTGTGTTATCTGCTTCAGGATGCCAAATGGGAACTGTCCCCTTAAGAACAGGGCAGGGCAGTTAATTAGAAGGGTCTGCATTAACAAAAGCTGAAGAGTTTTTCCTTGTGTATTTATGGATTGAAAGGATTTCCCCTACACATTTCAAGGTTAGAATGCAATTTAGTAGTTCTAGAAATAAAATCTTTAAACTCAGAAGTAAAACCTCCTCACACCAAGTATTTTAAGGAATTGTTGAAAAGCTACAGAGCCTTTCATGTTATCTAATAGAACTGAAAGATTAATTATATCTTACAGAAGAGAACAACTTTGTCAAACATTATTTTAGCATGGTATAAATTTACTACTACTTTCTGTACCACCACCTCAAAGTCGCAGAACTAAGGAGGCAATGAGCTCTACGAACATTGCTAGTAGAACAGAAAAAAGTGCCCTCTTCTTTTGCTGCCTTGAATTGCAAAACTAATGTTTCCTAGCAAGAAAAAAAGTAGATCTTTGAAGCTTGTCTTGCAGTTACCCTGTACATAAGTCTGGGGGAAAGCATCTTAGCCACAACTTTCTATACTAAAACTTGACATTTAATGCAGCCTAAGCAACTGTATTTCAATAATGCAGTTATTAAAATGAAAGCCTTCTTCAGTCTCTAGATAGTAGTTGGCATCACTGTTGTAACATTTGATACATTTCTTCCTGCCAGTTCCTTTAAAAGGAATGAATAGTCTCAGTGTTATCTAAGAAATCCCTTTTGTTAAAACTGTGTGACATGCAGCATGGTAGAGATCTTAAAAAATCTAGGTAAGTACCTTCTTGGGACTTGCTCCTCTCACCAATCAATATGTTTCCTTATTTTTAAGGCATTGATGATAAAGTTCTGAGCAATTTTTAGAAGACTTAATATTTGGGTTACACACGGACAAACTAGTATGACTTCAGCAGCCAAGCAAACTGTGTTTCATTAATGAGGATGAGAAGCTCACTTAGATGAAAGGATCTAATACTACTTTGTAAATTGAACTACTTCCTAAACAGCACTTTTGTTGGGATTCTGAGAAACCTACATTGCTTGCTTATGGGGAAATGGTAATTCAGTATATATATCTTGAACAACAGCACAGTGTGTCAAATGCACACTATACTTACCACAAAGAAACAAGGTTTATTTGTAGACAAGTCTTCACTGCATTTTTCTTTAAGAGTAGACTGAACAATTAGCTCATACAGTGGAGCTAGTTTCAAGCCAGAAATCTGAATTCCTGAAACCACGTCATTATTTTTATTAGCAATTAGGTTATGACAGTAGGTTATAAAAGCTACTACACTTTGAAACCAAATGTTTTGAAAAGACAAAAATATTGATTTTCTTTCCTATTCCCCTTTTTTGCTATCGGGAATTTGAGGTAGAGTGTTTAAATTTGAATGTAATTGTCATATCTTTCTTAGAACTTTTGTTTTGCACTGGTTGTTAAATGTTACAGTTGGACTGATAGATGTTCTGTCCCAGAAGCAACTTCTTGCAACGTTAACACAGGGAAGTAAAAAGCAAATAAGCGACGCATAGTCACAGAAGCACTTAGTCTTAAAAAACAATTATAACATGCCTGTGAGCTTCTGTATCTCTTCGATATTCAATGAAGACATTGGAACAGGCTGATGAAACTTCAGAACAAAAAAAGCTGGCAAATCCATGCTGAGTTCATCAGTCAGTTGCAAAAAAGCAGGATTGCTAGGAAAAAAAAATTGTCAGAATGGAAGTTTTTTTTACAGAAATTGCCATAACAAGAACTCTTAGTGCAAGGCCACTATCAGGTACCTAGCAGTTTACTATGTTTCGTACATTTTCTGACTTGAGAAATGTTTTGCTTTATAAATGCAACTTTAATAGTTTAAAACATGGTTAATGTGAAAACTAACAGGCAAAGCGAGACACAAAACTGAGTGATTTATTTTTACAAATAATTCTAAAGTATTTTAGTTTGGAAAGTTACTTTAGACTTTGCCTCCAGACAGCACTGAGGTAGAGAGAGATGAAGTATCAATACCCACAGTGGGATGACAAATTATTTTGTGTATTTTAGGTGTAATATCTTTCAGTATATGCTTTCTTTACTGTGAATCTGTGAAGGACTTGCTTGTTGAAGTTCAGTAATATTGTTCCAGTGGCTCTTTCTGGCTTCAAATCTATGAATAAGTTCATAGTTCAATGCAACTGACACATCTGAACCCCATTTGGGAAAACCGTAAAAGCCACAGATTATAGAGAGTGTAGCTTTGGAGCATAAAGCCATAAATAAAACAGAGCTTCCTGTTTCAGCAGAGGCTAAATGTAAGTTATGCTGGTCAGTGCCTGTGTCTTGTAAATCCACTTCTGTATTGAAAAGTGTCCAGAGCCTCACCTGTCCTCTCCAGCTTGAGGATCTACAATTAACGGAGAAAGAGGCAGATTGTGGAGTGTATCTGTGCCTTCAACAGTTACAACTGTTTTTGTTCCACATACCTTGGAACCTGAGGGTGAAAGAGAAGGGTATTATTTTCCTTATTTTAGTGTATATTAATCCTATGCATGCAAAATATACAATGGTAAGGACTTGGAAGGTCAGGTCCAACTGACAGCCACACTAGTGTGGGCAGAGCAGAGAAGCCTGCACTGACCACACCCAAAGGCCAAAGTTGCCCAAAGAGGATAGCAGCAATTGCTGAATCAACAACCAAGAAATGGAAAGCATTTTCCTGATGGACATAAAACTGTGCTAAAGTGCAACACATAAACTGTTCTACTAAACTATAATTTTAAATTTTACTTCTGAGCTTTCATTAATTAACTTTGCTTAATGAGTAGTAGTCAAAAACTTCTCCTGTTAGCTATTTCTGCTGAAACAGCAGAATAGATGAAATAGCTTTACCATGACTTAGTTCTGCTTCCAAAACTTGATAGGGAGAAATGTAAAATTCAATGTTCATTGGAGTTCCTGGGGAATAAAAAAACAATGGTTACTATGGGTCAATAGAGAAAATATGTTGGGTACCTTGACACAAAGGTGAAAAATCCAACACCATAGATGGACAGAGGGAATCTTGTGAGAGAACACCTCTACTTACAATATATGTTCAATATATGTTCTGTATGTCTGTACATTATCTGAGAATACAGGCACAGTAAGTCCCTACAGCAAGTTTTATTTATAGTAGAGGATCTTTCTTGTACACAAAGATCAACTCGCTAGTGTTTTTTGAATTTTTGTTCTTTGAATGCAGAAAAGGGAAAAGAAAAAATAGGGAGAAAAAAGAAAAAAAAATTAAAAATCACCTCCAGTCCTTGGCACCAGGTGTCCTACTTTTCCATTAAGTACTTCAGTAACTCTGTTTAGATCCTGTGTTCTATTTCAAAACACATCTTAATTAGTGTTTCCTCCATTGCAGTGCTAGCTGGGCTAATGTAATTTCTAATTTGTATCCTTACTAAAAAGACTGCTCTCTTGGAAGTAGATTGTATGTCCAGCTTCCAAAACACCACAACACCACACATGCATTGCTCCTGGGACTTGGGCCTCTACTTTCCCTATATCTGAGCTGTTTCATGTTGTACTTTGGTGTGCTATTTACCAGGAATGAAGGGGGTTAAAAATATTAGTGGCAATGGGGGTTGAACAAAGAATGAAGAAATAACCTGGATAAACTGACTTGAACAGAACCTGTCTCTGACTTCAAGTGTGTTCATATAGCTGAATACATACAGCCATACATTTACATAGTTGTGTACTAACTCTGCAGTGCATTAACTTACAGCATAGATGGGACAAATAATCTGTTTAACTTAATATTTGCTGAGATACCAGTGACCAGCAAGGATACAGCACATTAGTTCATAGTGTTATTATGCTTCATAAGGGAAAACTGCTAAAATAATCCAAGAGGGTGTTTCAAGTTACAGGAGGCCATACCTGCCAAGGTATGTGTGTATGTAACTTAATAGGCAAGATATCAGAGAAGATATTTCAAAAATCCAGGAGGAAAGACTGCCCTCAGTTCTGATTTCCTGAAAATAAAATCCTTGTACGATTACCAGAAGGTTTAGGAAACTGTTCCCCACCTATCTGTAATCCTACTCTTTGAAAGGAGAAATGACAAAAGGAAGGAGGAAGGCTGGCATCCATTCATCCTGGTCTAAAACCTGAGGACAAAATGGAGAACAGGAGAATTCCAAAAGATCTATTTTACTTCTGCCACAGGGAGATCTAACATGACTGCTGACTTTCATGGACACACCCCCAAGCTCTGTAACCAACCAGTTTCCCAGGAAGTCCCTTAGATAAAGCACAGGAGTTCAGTAGATCATCTTGTTTGGCATGTCTGGGGTTGACAAAGGCTTCAAGTTTCCCAGTGGGAGAAAACTCATTAGCCTTTCGCATCCTGATCTATAATTAGATCAGTTAACTTGGTTTTTAGTGAAATGAAGGGGTGTGGGTAGAGGTAAAGGGACAAAGACAGACTGTAGCTTACCTGTCTAGAAGAGACATTGAATAAAGGTCTTTTTCAAGGGCCTGCAATGCAAGATATACCTTAGTTTTCATTTCGCTCGGAGAGAGAAGACAATTTATTATTTTGGTAAGTAAATGAAAGTTAGGCTATGGATTTCAAAAGTTTTTGAGTAAAAAATAACTGCAACCTGTTTCCTGGAATTTGATACACATTTGACAGGTCTTCTAGAATCTTGCCAAAGGCATCAGAGTTCTTCATCCTAACAAAAAGAAATAATGACTATCACATTACTGAGTTGGAAAATAACTCTTTTTAACATAACTTGCTAGGAAAGGCACTGTTTCAGAGCGACAGTGGCCCCCTCCTTATTAGATCAAGTAGCAGTACTGATTTTAAATTTTCTTAGAAGATACAGAAAATGAGAACCTTTGGTTTTGTTGCAAGAAGCACTGTAATTATGGCTGAAACTGGCACTGAAGTAGGCAGTTCTGAAAGCAAAAAATGTACATGAAACACAAATATGACAGCTTATCAGCTGCAAAACACTTTCCCTGGTCTTCCAAGAAAGCTAGTCATGTAGAACTACTTCCCTAAGACCATGCATGTTGTACATTGCTCTTTTCATCAGAATATCAAAATTGTATTAATACTGCACTTCACAGCACCATGTGAGAGAGATCTTAAATATAACTGATAGATACATCAGTTAAAAAAAAAATCCTGCGGATTTTGACTTGGTGTGACAGCCTGGAGCTGTGTTCAGACTAACCCACCAGGTTTTTTTCTCACTTGCTTAAGTAGATTTTACATGAGTTTTACAAGTCTTACTAGACTCTAGTGCTGCAGTCACACAGCTCAAGACTTTTCTTCCCTTCTCCCATAGGAAGGGAAGAAAAGTCTTGAGCTTGCATTGTGGTTGCAATAGGGGTCAGCAGAGACAAAATAAGCCTTCCTGAACTTTGACATTGGGACAAACTCTTTCAAACCTGGAACCTAAACAAATCACTCAGCTCTCCTCTGTCTGTTTCCAGCTAGACTAGTGGGAAAGCTGGGGAAAAGGAGAGAAGGAGGCAGGCATGGTACAGGAACAGACACAGCACCAGCCTATGCATTGGGTGGATGGTTAATCTTAATTTTATAGTTATTTTGAGAGTCATGGGAAACATTACACATATAACAAACCACCTTAAAACCTGCACCAAGAGGTGTAGAAGGGATACCTGTGCATTGTGACGAATCTTAACAAAACCAGGAAGGCAGAGAAGTACCACCCACAGTACCAAAGGCAGCTCTATGCCAGTGCAGAGGCAAACTGCTGGTACTAACATTACTGGAAGTCAAAAATAGAGGAAAATACAAGTTCAAGCTTTAAGTCATAGCTGATTACACCCATAAAGCTAATATAACTTCATTTCTGAGGAAAAATAGGGCTGGAAAAACTGATGATGAATAATATAAAAGAGAGATGAAACACTCAAGGTCAATGATTACTCTTTCTATTTTTATCTTTCTACTATTTGGCCACAGTATTTAAATAAAAATCTAATTTCCTAAATATACTCATCATTATTAAAATCTGCAACCTTGATCATATTCACTGAAGAACTTATAAATAGACTTTTGAAGTGGTGGCCTGACCTGGAACAGCAACTATACAGAAGAAACAGAACTTGGTAATAATAAATATATATAGTGCTTTAGTGCTACATAAGAAAATTTGGGTCACATCTCACCTTACGTATTTGCAAAGAAACTCGGCCATGTGATATCACCTTGCTTTCATTGCTGTGAGAGAAGCCTGAAGGATATTCAGTTAAAGTATTTGCATAAGGCCAATATGAAGACTACTTAGTATTTGATGGAAGGAGGAGAGGAAAAGTAATACCTAGTTTGTATCTGTAAATCTGCCAGTTTCTGAGTAGTCTTTATCAGTCCATTACCCAAACTATGGGTCCAAATAGTTCTATAATTCTTGCAATCAAGACAAAGGCCAGTATTCTGAGGCTGTGTTTGACAGGCAACTAGAGCCAATGTATTGGGGATTACTATTTACCATTGCTCCAGTAAAGCAGATGCATTTGGTGGAATGACTTGAGAAAAAAAAATAATGCCTGGAGTATCTTTTCAAAATTATATTTGCTGCAGTTTTAGCCTTGAATTTACAAATTCCAAGCAGGTAATAATAGTTACAATAACAACCAACTTCCAATATGGAGGATTGGAACCAACTCCCCACAAAAAAATGGAATCCAAAATGGTGTCAGTTCTTCTGTTGTTTTCTGGATTCATATTACTGTTCCCTGATTCTCTTTCCTTTTGTTTTTCCCTCTTCAGTTTTTTATACTGGAATGGTTCTAGCATCACGAATTCCTTTCCATTTAACATGAAACCCTACACCTTAGAAGCTGGACCAAGTCATCACAAACCTACAGGAATAAGAGACAGGACTTTTATCTTTCTTGCCATTTGTGACACATCTTTTATGAGCATTTCATTAGTAAAAGTAAGCTTGATCCCCATTACTTTTAAGTTGCTGCATGGTTAGCATAAAAAGAAAACCGCAACACTCAAAAGCAAGACTAACAGTGCAATAGTTAAAAAATATTACTATAAGAATTGGAAGAACAGAGGCTCGGTGAGAGAGGATAAAATTAACAAAAATAGGTTTTTTTATAAGCTTTCAGGAAAAAAAAATGCATCTTGCAACTGAATGGTCACTTTTTCTTTTATGGGTTGTGCTAGAATTCTCTGAATATGCATTTTCATTCTAATGATATTGTCCAGCACTCACTGATCAGCAGGTCTGTGCTGGTTAAATGAACAATTTGAAATTCCAGGGCTGACTTCAAGTAAAAATAATGGACAAAATTAACTCCAAGGCAATGTAATAATTGGATACTTACTGACAAGAAACATAGTTTATGTTCCCCAACCCCCCACAACAGCTTGTACTTTGAAGTATTTTCTGTAATTCTGTAAAAACTGCAGAACATGATATGTGAACTTCAGGGTGATATTCTGTGAATAATTTAATAGAAATTTTGCAAGAAAAACATCCCCACTAGTAGAAATATATATATACTCCTAAAGAAGGCAGAATAAAAAACAGAATAGCTCCAAGACATCCATTAAGAATACATATTGCACTATACCTTGGTAGAAAAATATTTTAAGCCCCTATTATTTACTCTATACTGGTAATATTGAAGCATGAAAATAAAAATATTTATGCATGATTGTTATAAACCTCCCCCCTGCTCTTCTCTGGCCCGGCCAGCGGCCGCAGGGGGGAGAGGCAACATTCTTCTGGGTTCGGGGAGGTACAAGAGCCTTACCGGAGCATCTGGAGAGCAGCATGTGGGCAGGCAAGACACAACACGGCTTCTGAGGGTGCTGATTAGAAGGGTTTATTTGGGGGGTCCCACACCGGGAGGAAGCATGGTCCCCACAGGGGAACACGAGGCACGCAGGCCCCGTGTTCTCCCCCAAGGCAGAGGAGCAGGCAGAGAGAGCGAGAGCCCTCGTGACTTCCCCTTAAGAGAGTTCTCCCCAGGGGGTATATCCAAGGCTCAGACCAATGGGAGGTGGGATAGGGCAAAACCAATCCAGGATAGGGTGATGGGCAGGGGTTACAATGAATGACAACTTGGAGTAAGATGACAACTTTAAAATGGATCACCACACATGATACTACAAAATTCTTGGAAGGTGGGCCTGTCAGCTGACTTTTACTGTAATACTTAGCATTAGAGTATTTAGTATCTGTAACTGAGTTGTAAGTTTAGGTGAGAGATTCAGATGCCTAGAGATAGCTAATGTCATGCACAGACTTGCAGGTTGACAAAACCAAAAGGAAGTTAACACCTTTCTGACGTGACAGCTGGAAGCCAGGTGGGAGACTACAGGATTGTGAGAGACTGAGAAAATTAATTTTACCACAGGAGCTTCTTCAAAGTGAGCCAGCTTTACATCCATCACATCTCCATCCTTCTCCAGTTGAATTTCTACATAAAACATCATTGATGCTATGTAGCAGGCAGTTCCACTGGGGCTAACATGAACAGTAAGTCTGAGAAAGATGAGAAAAGAAGAGGAAAAAAAAATATATATAGAAAAATTCTGTAACTTAAGAAGGAAATCAGTATAGTTCACTTGGTCATGGGAAGACACCAGGGATGCTTCAAAAATAACACTTCCTTGGCTCAGCTTCTGAAGACTAACCAACCAGGCATGTATTTGTGCTCTGCTATTTGCATTATCATGTTGGTATGCTCAAAATAATTAACCTCAGTCTGCAGCTTTGGGATGTAGGCATTTATGTCCTCTCTTTACCCAACAACCTCCTCCACAAAGGACTAATCAAAATAGGCAAATACACTCCATTAGAACACTGAGCTAAAAAATAACATTGTTGGCAAGCCATCCAGATTGTATTCCTCTCTAGACTTATTTGCATTTATTCATAAACAAACTTATCCTTTTTGTCTGGATAAAAGTTCCAAATTGTTCATTACAGAAAACATGGATTTAGCTGCAAAAACCAGAAATGCAATTTAATCAAACTGTAATGACCAAGAAGTAGAACCAGTATTTTCTTGCTTTAAAGGACATGATTTAGGTAATGAGAAAGTAGTATCTCTTGAATTATTTGTTATTAATGACAACTATTATGATTAGTAAGTGCTGTGCTAGGTAGAAAATATTCTCAGGCTTTAAGAATAGCTATAGCCCAAAGACAAGTCACAAGTCTCTTATCGACCTCTTTGTGAAGAACATCAATAGAGAAGGATTGGTAGATTCCACACAATATTAAAAATATATACTTTGAGTTATCCAATAGCTCATTACCATTTAATGTCCTCTCTATCTTCTCCATGCAAGAAAGCAATAGACCATCTGGAGCATTACTGACAGGCTTTCGAATTGGGTTATTCTAGACATTTGTGAAAACAAGAGACAGAGAAAGATTCCTTAAATTACTAGCTAAGAGACACAGCACACAGATGCCTCATGCAACAAACCTCTGGTTGTTTTTCTCAAACACAAAGGTTTCCTACGATTGGAGCTTTCTCTGAAATGGCAGCACTGAATGGATTTGTGAAGACATTATTGTGCAGTAATTACATACCAGATGCCTTTGGAGCAAGGAGTGGCTTTCCATTCCCCTGTCTTTTGAGCTGATTAGATGTCAGCTAATTTCACTGTGAAGCTAGAGATTAAGAAAATACTTGTGTTTTCATTTTAGAAAAGAATCTGCCTGAGTGAATAGATCAGTAAGTGCCACAGGAGTACTTGGTTAGATTAGCTTACAAATTTCCGCTGAAGTTATTCACTTCAGTAGCAAGCAAACTCTCCCAGTTTCTCTTCAAGCTCTTGTCTGAAAACTTCTCATACTTCATACTTCAATTAACAAAGAACACTCACTGCTGAAGAGTTTTCACTATGTTCAAATTTAGGACATTGTTTTCAGAGTAAGGCTTGAGTTAAGCATTAATAAAAAGAAGCATGGAAACAAATGGGAATTTTTATACTGAGCTCAAAGCAGTTCTGCTAATCTGCTCTTTACAAAGATTTATAAATTAGCTACTGGAAGGATAGGGAGCATGGAATGATTTAAGGTATATCACAGCAGCAGAAAATCTAGTTAGTGGCTTTCAAACCAGTTTCTAAAATATGATATTTTCTCCCAGTCATATAGGCAATAAATTGTCTTTACATCGCATGAGTATGGTAATTATAATGAATGCACAGTAATCTCAACAGGTAGAAAATCAGTACTAACTCCTGAATAGTTAAAACAATGCAAGAAACAACCCCCAAAGTGTTAAAATTAGGCATGAAATTTTATAATCCATTGTCTTAAGAAAAATGGGGAGCCAGGCTATACTAGGCACCAGGTTTTTCTGGGGATTATCTTTTGGTCGGTTTTGGATTGCATGGAGGGGTTTTTTTGGCTTTGCTCGGTTTTGCTTTTTGGTTTTGGTTGTTGTTTTTGAAAGTCTAAGTTATTTTTTAACTAGCTTGGAATCATACTCTTATACCACATACCCTTCTCTCACCTAACTGTGATTCTTACCATGCAAAAATAAACGAGTTTCAGAGTTTCAATCCATAGCCTCTGTTGGTATTTTAAGCGCAACTGTTCCATTAAAGCATTTGTAGGAATAGCTGTAACAACACCTGAAAAACATATCAAACCATTCTAAATATAATGGCATGTATTTACATTAGCAAACAGAAATGTTGGAGGAGGACAAATGTAAAACCTTGCTGAGTTCATAGATGTTATGCTTCAAAGAAGGAAGTAATAAAAAAGGTTTTACTTGAATTCTGCACATACAAATATCTAATTTTTGTAAGACTAACAGAAAAAGAGTAGGGGGAGACTTGTACAGGCAAGTGTTCTCAATATTAAATACAGATATGCAGCCCAATCTTGAGTTTGCTAAACAATTAGGCTCTCTTTACCCATGCACAATCTCATAAGTGTATCCCTAATACCAAGGCTTTGCCATGGACTTGAAATATCCAGATACACTCACCTAGAGCACATTAAGGCTCACTTTAATTAGAGATAAAAAATTAGAGATTTTTTTTATGATGAGGGTATTAAGACATTGGAACAAGTTGCTCAAAGAAGTGGTACATGCCCCACCCCTGCAAACATTCCTGGTCAGGTGGAACAGGGGTCTGAACAACCTGTTTTAGTTGAAGACGTCCTCCATCATCTGTCTCCTTAATAAATATTCTTTCTGGCCTTACACAGAATCCAGATGTACAAAGAAAGTTTTTTGCTGACACATGATACTTCCATAATCATAACTTCCATCAGGAGAAAAACAGGAGTGAATTTCTTAATACATCAGTCTGAGACAGGTAGGAAGATTCCAAAGTTATTAATAAGAAATTGAATCCTGCAACTTGCTCTGCCCCAGAACCAGAAGAAAAGGGTTTCTTTGACTTAGTGGGCACAACAGCTGCAGAGATCTGGCTGCTTAGAGCCAGAGGCAATGCATGGGGAAAGAGAGATGGACTAGGGAGGAATGTCTATACCTTTTGCATACACCAAGGAGGCATAGTGAGAAAGGTCTGGCAGCTGCTTTTCCCTGCAGGGAGGATGACAGAGCAGCAACCACAGTCCCCTATAAATCAGGCCACTTCAGCCAGCTGGAGTAAGGGGAAGCAGTGGACCCCCACCAGCTCTTGCAAGCACACTCACTGGGAACATGCCTCCACTTGCCCGTGCCTTCATGCCTTCGTGCTGCAACCCACCCTGTATCTCCATTCACACTGCAAGAAACCAAGACTCCTATTTGTAGCAGCTGCAACACAGCACTCGTAGGTGCTGCGCAAGGCAAAATTCTTGCTCCTTCAAAAAGCTGGTCCCCAGGGGTTAGTGTTTGAACTTGGAGCTTGGTAAGCAAAGAACTATCACCTCTGCCACTTTTTACAAGAGGTACTCTGTTAGCCATGTTCTACCACATCTAAGGTATTACGTTTATTCCCATCTTTTCTGAAGGTGTAGTATTCTCAGAGACTGAATATAACTGGGGGACAAAGGCAGGGGAGGTATGATAGTAATAATCACTCAGCAAAACCGAAAAGCACTCCAAAAGGGGGTTTTTAGTCTTGCTTTTTAGTGGAGGGAGTTAAAAAAAGGTATTGATAATGTTTGCATTGTATTTGTACAAAAATTTGTATATTTTGTGGCCACCTCAGTTTGTAATCTGCTTGTACATAGGAATCAGTGCACACTGGCAGTGTGAGGTTCAAGGGTTAATCCTGGACCTTTGTTTGGACACTAGCTCAAAATGTGGTTGCTGGGGAATGTCAAGGCCTACAGAAAGAAGAGCGTATCTCCTACCTAAACCCTGGATGGCACTGTCTCAGGATACCTTACAGCAAACCACCTGCTTTCAGCTGTTAACCATCATACTGCAGTGCCTGAAATCGTCTCACAGCACATAAAATAGAGTATTTTTCACTTGTATCTGAGTAGAAACTAAATAGTTCATTGCCCTCACTAAGATTACAGAAAAAAACCTCAGCATGGGCCTAGGAATCCCAGGAGAAGTATATGTCAAAAAGTGGTATTTGTCTCCAGACAGGTGTCAAGCATACTAGTTAGAGAAAGTCAATGCAGCTGAGTGAGTTAAATATATTTGCACTTCAGATTTTACAAAAGAGGTGAAATCAAGTAAATTGATGATGCAATTCTCACTTAGTTTGGTGTATGGTATTAAATATTTACTTTTTAACCTGACATTAGCAGTTACCATAGCTATAGACATAGCTATAATCATGAGCTTTACCTGTTAATTGGTCAATAAATTTTAAAACATGTTTTCAGCATTTCTAGGGAGTCATTTTAGCTTAGGTTTTTTTGAACAATCTCTTGAAATGTTTTCTGCTGAGTATGTACTATGTTCTATGTATGTACATACTGAGTATGTACACATGTACTATGGCCCATTTAAAGTAGGTTGCCTTGGTCCAGATCATAGGAATGGGTATGTGCAAATATGACATACCACAGCTTGGTAGTGCTTAATATTTTTGTGGCATTTTTCATAAATGTTTGTTCAGAGATCTTTGGAGTCTCTGTGATCTTGATACTAACTCCAGTGGTTTCATCATGTCCTGAATAAGCAGAAAAGTAAATTATTTGCTATCTTGAAGAGAACTCTTCCAAATTAACGGAAGGAAACATGCCATGGCTTACCCAGTCTGCATAATAGCTGTTCTGCAAATAAACAGAGGACTTCAAGTTTAATTAGTCACAGTACAGTATGGCTGATAAGCCTAAAATATACTTTAACTTTTAAACAAAAAAAGCCTTTTACATTGTGCTAAATTTGCATCATTTTTCCAGAATAGAAATAGTGCCAGATTTTCATAACAAGACAAATATTCCAAGACAATTATTACCCTTCACATAAAATTCTGGGATTGGAAAAAATATGAGAAACAGAAGCTTAAGCATTGACAGAAAGTTCCTCAGAACAAGGTGCTGTTCCACTACTCAGAATTGTCTTATTGAATTACTGCACTCGAGAGAACAGTTGAGTAATGAATAATTAAAAATGTTCTAATTATAGCATCTCAGGCATATTAAATACACAAATGTTTAACTGGGTCAGTTCATGGAATAAAAACAAACACAACTGAACATGCATTATCATGAGTATAGAAAATAATCAGAATTGCTGCTTGAATCCTGCATGCCCACCTGCTCTGGATTACTCCTTCTTCAACTGTTCATCAAAAACTGCTGCTGAAAGAATCTTTCGTGTGTACAGTTACTTAATAAATTGTCCCTGATCAAATCCTCTTTTGCTCTCAAATAATTGCAGGTTATCCTACTACCTTTTAAAGGGTAGAATAGGTATGCTTCTTCAGGCATCTTTTAAGAAATTAATTATTATTACTACTTGGTTGACTTTTGTCATGGTTGTCTGCATCTTGCTAAATTCCTGACTCTGTAATATGCTTCACAGTACATGGCCAGGGCACAGTGTTTCATATGAAAATAGCATTTTGTAATTTCATAGTTCTAACATTTCTGATGATTTTTCCATTTCATTGAATTGTAATTTGTTTTTCTGAGAAAGAATCAACATATTTTTCATTCATATTCTTGCATGAATTCAATTTTTTTTTTTCAGTGAAGATACTCTATATTTATCATAGAACATAAGAAACCTTGGATTACTGTTGATAATTTTAGTGAAATCATTTCAGAAAATATTCCAAGTATTGCATAATCAGTACAATATTGGTGGGGTTTTTTTTGTTTCTGGTTTCTTTTGGACATACAGGGGGTTGCTTTTTTCCTATTAATCCTATATCTAGTCTTGATTCTTTTTCATTTAAAGAATAATATCAAAATAAATCACCAGCAATACATCTTCACTGGCCTGCATCCAGCACTTTATTGGAATTACATCTTTCCAGAAGCCCTCACCTGAACTGCTGACCAGAGAAAACAGCAGCTACATAACAGCCCACGCCACAGTAAGTCCTAATATAGAATTGGGGCCTGGGGCAGTCTGTGAAAACCAGTGGTTCCAGTTAAAAGTGCAGGATGTGTAAGAGATGTTGCTGTAATTATGAATCAGAGCTAAAACTGTGTTCTTTCACAAAGTGCCATGGGATTTTAGAGTGATCAGCAGTGACAGAGCTATAAAATGGACATGTAACTGGAACATGAATCACTGTTTACAAAAAATGATGAGCATTCAAACAATTCTTTTATCTATCTTAGGTGCTCTTCCATCTAAGGCAGGATGCAAGTGCTGCTTAACTTTTATGACCTATGGCTTAGTCTGATCCAGTCTATAGTTTATGGCTTTACAACCCATAAAAACTACATTATGCTTTGTCATCTTTCCTTCAGTTTCTGCATCATCTCCAGTTACAGAGTATGAATATTTAGCTCCTGAGAGTAACATCAGAATGTTGGTGGCTGCATTTTATTTTATACAGACATATAGACTGAGCCAGTTTTACTTCATGTCTTACTGAATAGCACTTTTGGCACTCAGTCTGAGATACTTAACATTGGCTGGGGCCTTGACTGTTTCTACTCCTTCACTGAAAGTGATTATGATTCTTCAAAGCCAAAAGCTGTATTACACAAACATCAGAAAAATAGGTCCATAGCAAATGACCATGGATGTAGAAGCACATTGGCACAGACAGGGCATCTCTTTTCCTCATAGTCAAGATATGGCTAACATATAATTTCTGTCTGACATCAGCATTATAATCTCCAAGTAGTTCTTGTCTAAATCTTTTCCCAAAGGCCCTAGATCCATGTGACCACAATTTAAATAACCTCATGAACGAACATGTGAGGGCTGCCTTCATGTGTGTACATTTGCTCTTTTCAAGGTCTCATAGGACACCATGATTGCTGCTCATAACTGACACTTGTTGCTTTTTCTACATCTCCTATCTTCCTAAGAGTCTTCTGATTATTTTTATAACTAAAATCAGGTGTTGCACCCTCATTCATGTTCTTTACTGACATGAGTCAGCATGAAAGCAATGGAACCCATCACTTGAGAGCTGCCACAGCTCTCCTTGAAGAGAGACATGAAATGAATGTAGCTGACACAATCTGCACAAAATGGGAAAATTAGTAATGCCCATACTATGCTAAAGGTCTACATTGAAAATGTTACTAGTAGAAGATGGGGGTAGACGAGGAGGGAAGGAGAAGCGGGAACTAAGAATTAGTTGAGGCACAGAAAATAATGATGAGCACTGAGGAGTTCACTGAGGCAGAGAAGAGGTGTAAATACAGAAAGATAATAATTGTGCTTAAAGGAGCTTTCCACCAGTATGTCTCGAAACTAACCACACAGGAGCCAGCTTACTACCTTGTTTTTCCAGACTGGCATGCAGAGAGATGGGAAGAGGAAGTGAGTGACTCCTGAAACGCTGGCCACAGAACTAGAAACCTGACTGCAATTTACCTAACTCAGCTCTAGCACATCCCCATTAGAATAAAGAATGAAACCAGCAATGAAAGAAAGAGATGGAGAAAGGGACTAGAAAATCACAAGAAAAAGACATGGGAAAAAAACCATTATATAAGTATGAAACCATATAAAGTATGAAAAACAGAATTATTAGGAAAAAAAGGATATGAAAAGCAGAAAAGACATAAAAAGGAAAAGATTAAATAACTATACAGACAACACTAAAATTTGAAAATTATAAAAAATTTTGTGTTATTTTAATTACAGAAAAGTGAGATGAGTTTAGGTCTACTTTGAGGTATTTTTAACCAATACTGGTTTGGAGACAATTGCTCAGCTTAAGGGTTCTGATTGAATATATATAAGGATATGGATTATATAACATGCAGACTGAAAAAAGAAACAGCACTGAGTGGCAAATACTGATTTCAATAAAGTAGCAGGTGGGAAGGATACAGTTTTCAGGAAAGGCAATACAATAAAGGAGCTCAACCCCAACAAATGCCAATTGAAGATAGTACAGTGGTGCCATGCAGACAGGAACTCTATATAAAGTACACATTTTTTATCATTCTATGTTGGTTAAACAATTTGACACTGCTTTTCATATCTTATGTTTTAAAACTGAAGCTAATTAAACTCTGAAGACTTGTTATAAGTACATGCAATACACATTCAATTATACATTTTAATGCTTTTATATTTTTAGACACTTGGTAATTCCTTAATTATGTTTTTAAAAATGTTTTGTCCATTCTTATATGTTACGAACCAGCTTTGCTGTAACCCTCAACTCTCAGATTTCCAGATTCCTAGTCACCTACTAGAATGATATAATTTGTCCTAGCTATTTGAATGACAAGATGAGTGACTGCAAACTCATCATTACTCATGACTTCCTTGTTATTCAAGTCACTTAACCTCACTTTCTCTATGGGGATGATGCATTTGGGGATGAACCTCTTCAAACTAGTAAGAAAGCTGTAAGTGTTAAGAACCATGACTAGCTTAGATGGAGTACTGCAAATGTTGTCATTTGAAGACCTAATAGTTAATTAAATGCAAGTATCTTATTACCCAAAATCTCATCTCTCTATTTTTTTTTAGGGTGTATCTATTTGTTTGCAAGCGTAGAGGTACACATGTGACAGGTCTGCAGGCAGCCACAGATGATGTGAAGCTTCTAGGAAGGTAATAGATCAAGATGTCCTTGCACTGAGCAAGAATAGGAGGAACAACTGTCCACACAACCTCTGTGTGTGGTTGATTTGTAGCACTCAGAATCTGTACTGCATTGCATATTTATTTATCTGTGCACATCACACAAACATTCCCCAGGTTGTATGTGCTGAAAAAAAGCATAAAGACTGTGCCTACAGAGCTTAACCTCTAATTGTAAAAGGCAGATAAATGATGGGATGGGAAATGGAGGGACTGGCCAAGGTTAGAGCAAATTAGTGACACGGTGAGAATATGCTGTAATTTAACCCCAGCTGGCAACTAAGTATCTTGTAGCCCCTCCTTCACTCCCCTGAAGTAGAGTTGGGGGGAGGGCAGGGGAAACCAGAAAGTGAGAAGGCTCGAGGGTTGAAATAAAGACAGTTTAATAGGGAAAGCGAGAGCCACGCGCTGCAAGCAAAGAAAAACAATGAATTTTCACCACTTCCCATGGGCAGGCAGGTCCTTCCCATGTTCAGCCACCTCCAGAACAGCAGAGCTCCACCGTGTGTTACTTGGGAAGAGAAACGCCATCACTCCAAATGTCCTTACTCTTCCTTCTTCTTCTCCCACTTTTTATTGCCAAGCATGACACCATACGGTATGGATCATATGGCTCATCCCTTTGGTGAGCTGTGGCCAGCTGTCCCAGCTGTGTCCCCTCCCAGCTTCTTGTGCACCCCTGGTCTCCTCCCTGGTGAGACAGTGTGAGAAGAGAAAAGGCCTTGAGGCTGTACAAGCAGTGCTAAGCAGTAATTAAAACATCCCTGTGTTATCTACAGTGTTTCCTGCATAAATCCCAAGCATAGCCCCACACTAGCTACTGCAAAGAAAATCAACTCTACCCCAGCCAAAACCAGCACAGAGTAGAACTAGGATTATATGAATTCCAATACAGTAGTCTGTCACTTAAGACCTGGAGTTGTACTGCCTAAGAGCAGGCACCAAAATAAGCTTTGCACATGAGATTTTCCTGCTAGTTTTCAGAGAGAAACAGGCACACTCAGAGGGAGATCTGATGACCCACCAGTAGATGCACCACTGCCTCAAGGCAGCCATCATTCTCTCCTCTTGCGTGAAGTGGAAGCTATGTCCCAAATCTGCCCTTGAGCATGCCAGTTATATACCTCAAGAGTAGAATGTCCTTAAAACCTGACTATCCCTTACACAAAAGCACAGAAAAGCACACAGTTACAAACTTGAGAAGTATGAGTACATTAATAATTAGACAATAATTGTTTAGCATATAATTGTTTAGCATATTCTTCACTTGTTACTTATGTTTTCTCACAACCAGTACAAACTGAAGGTGGATAAAAGCTTCTAGCTCTTTCCTTCTATTGGGAGGGTGATTCTCCTCAGAACACATATGGATTTGGGCTGGGTGATTCAACTGGCCTGCTATTTAGAAACTCTATTAATTCACAAATGCATTTTATGCATCCTTTTACATTGGTTGTCTAATGAATTTTAATACAGTTGTGCCACCAGCCTAAAAGAGAAGAAATTAACCATAATAACCAGGAAATCCTACCTCCATGTATTGATTTCAGCTCAGCAATACTTGATGACACAAAGGCCCACACACCCACAATCCCAGCAGATGCCAAGGGTAATCAATTCTGGGCTGAAATAGGAGGGTGCCCTCAAGAACCAGTAAGTGGTTTTGTTAGTTTTCTCTTTTGTCCCTTTGAAAAATTAAGTCTCTCACCCTGGAAGATTTATTGAGCACTCGAAGGAAGAATGGATGTTTTATGCATGATAAGATGGTTTTCCAAAGAATGTGGTTCATTTATTCATGTCAACAGGAATCTAAGATAAAATTACAGTGTTAAATTATGTATAATTTAAATATAAATTGTGTGCTACTAAATGTGTGCTAACATAAAGGGAACAACTATTTTTTGCTCTGTGGGAATGAAAGTTGCACATCAATGTTTTTCCCAAAGATTTGGACATCTTTTGTCTGACGTGTCCACTGTATCTGTAGCTTTTTAAAACAAATTAAATCCTTGACAGTGATTTCTTAGTATTAAGGTACATTTTGCAAGTACTACTAGCACACAATTAATTACATCTCTGCCTAATTATTCTTCATAATTTTTCCCTTCAAGAATTTTATGTGCAGAGCTGTACTGGCACATATGCTAATACACAACAAAGGACATTCATTACCTACACTCTTTATAGCCACATTGCAAATGTCTACTACACTGCCTGTATGGTTTTAGGTACCTATTGTAGCATTTAAACACCAGAGAGCAATTCAAACTTCTTGTTGCCTTGGGCTGTGAACCCTAAGTTCTTACACAGTCAATGAAGTGAAGCAGTTGCAATACCTCCTTGTGGGGATGGACAGGGCCCCGGCGGCCCTGCCTTGGAGAGGGGCCTGCTGAGGAGATAAGAAAGGGAGTGCACAACCCCCTGCCAGACCCCCAAGATAAGAAAGTAACTTTTCAGCTACAGTGACCAAGAAAGGTCCTGTAAGCCCCCAGAAGTTTGAATGTAAATTTGCTGTAACCTATTGGCCTGTCCCCCTCCACTCCCACCTTGGTTTGCCCATAAAAACCCCCTAGATCGCCCCGCTTGTTAGGACACCCGTCACTGGCTCCCCTTCGCTGGTGCTCTACAATAAAGCTGACTCCTGTGGAATCGCTATACGGGACCCTCCTCTCTTCCTCCCGGGCGAGCAATAGAGGCTGCCTCGCAGGACAGGGCAGGCAGAGCTGAAATCACATAAGAGCTGAGAAATCACTAAGCTGCCCTGTCTCTGCTGAGAGAAGCCTGGCCCGCTGAGGGGGTGCTCTGGCCCCTAGAAGGCTGTCTCTGGCGAGATACCCTTTTGGAGTGGCTTCAGCCCTTTGAGTTCGAACGGCGGACCCCAGACCAGCGGGCTGGAATACCTCCTCTGACCAGTTGCTCTCTTACACTGAGGAGCCAGAGTCATGCTGTAAAATATTCCAGGTGCTCCAGAGATGCTTTCACTGTGATCACTTGTTAGCAATTGAATAGGAATTATTAATGTAGTACATTTTCATGGAAATAATTCTTTTAGTTTTGGATTAAAGAGCTTGGTTTTTTCCACTTGGTTTAGGTAAGGTGCCAGGGGACACATCCAAGCAAAAAATGAAGGGTATACTAGAAGCTGTTATTCCATTACTACATGCAGTTTGGGCCACAAAACAAAACTTCAAAATAATTATTTCTGTCTTAAGATAGTGATAAAGAGAGATTAAAAGAACAAAGACCACATTCATTAACAAGCAGCATGGTGCAAAATGGGGATGAAGTCCCTCCCACTGTAAGGTGAAGAGAAGGTTCAAGACCACCTAATGAAACTGAATAGTCACAAGTCTGAGGGACCTGATGAACTGCATCCCAAGGTCCTGAGGGAACTGACTGATGTTGTTGCCAAGCTACTCTACACCATATTTGGAAAACCCTGGCAGTTTTTGGAAAACCCAGTGAAGTCCTCAGTGACTGGAAAAAGAGAAACATCATTCCTATTTTTAAAAAGGGGAGAAAGGAAGACTCAGGGAAGTACACACTGGATATCCAGGGAACTACATACCAGAGACCTTCCCTTTCATGGGAAGACTGTGGAGCAGATACTCATGGATTAGCTGAGTTTGAATCCTACCTAACGTTGCCTCACCCGAGGACTTGTTTACTTCTAGGCTGGTTGAGTTTGGGGGTCTGTTATGGCCAAATCTATCTTTGCAGCTACAGACCAGCTGCAGCCATGACACTAAATGGCTGCAGACATCAGTATTAAGGAGACCTTAACTATGACTCACCCACTTTTGCAACAGAAGGGTTCTGGAATAACTATTAAAAAGTAATACAACACAGAGATACTCAAAGGGCTGCAGAAGCTGGGCCAGGATTTCTTGAGGACTCCTGAATCATTATTTGTACAGAATCATGCAAAGACTCTTCCAACCTTTTCATGGTCTCATGAAGTCTAATCATAGATACCATGAAAAATCTTCCTTGTCAAGAAATATCAAAAATGTTTTGTGTTTTATTTTGGACATTTGGTTGACTCAAGTGTTACTTCCTTTCCTCTTGTCCTTTTTTCTCACCCTCTCCATTTAACAGAATCCAACATTTCTTTGTGTAAATGGACACATCTGGATATTTTAATCAGAATGAATTGCATCTGGATTGCCATCAGTTTCTCAAACTCCACAGAATTTGCAAAAATTAGCTCATACTGAAATGTGAGGCCAACAAAACTAAATTCTAGAGGAATAGATACTAAACACCGGCTAAACGATGTCAAAAATAATTTCTAAAATTTCAGAAAACAGAGCACAGAGAACAACAATGAAAATTTTATACCGCACCTGCCTTGCAAGCAAAGTTTGATTGCTCCATGACGTGAACAGAGTGGTCAGAGTTTTCCATCTGAGGTGATAAAATCTGGGATTTCTAGACTTGGAAACAACCTTCTGCTGAACAATTATGTGGAGGAGGGAATGCTTCAAAACAATTTGTATTATCTGTGAATGGTTGCAGTGTGAAAAACAAAGACACACTGAGCAATCAGTTTCGATATAAGCATATTATGCTTAGGTTTCATTACATCACATAATGAGTTTAAATCATGTTTTGTTTGCACAAAGCTCCCCTTTATGTCCACAATTTAACAGTAAAAGATACCATTATGAAAGTACCCGTGTTATTATTATTTGAATTACTCTAATTAACATGGAAACTCTCCTATCTCCCTGTTCTGTCTGGCATCTCTAAAATCCTCCATGCATTGAGTAGTCCATTACTCAATTAAAAAAAAAGAAACACCTCAAAACTCTTAAGAGGCTCATTGCTTCATGTTCCCTTCTGCAAGTGATAATTTTTCTTAAACTCACTATATTAAATGCTTTTCCAGCTTACACTTGTGCTCTGAGGAATGCTCCACTAAAAATAATTGTATTTATAAACCTAGTGACAGATGTCTGGAATTTATCTCCTTACCATGGCAGGACACGCCTCCCCTATTCTCCACATGGAGGATTAGCTGGGGGGAAGGAGGGCCAGACATCGAGCTACAATGTTTTCTCATTATCTCCCTTATGAGTTTCGGCTGAAACAAAGGAGAAGTCTTGAGTCTTGGAGATACGGTGCAGTGGGACAAGCGGGACACGGCCCCACACTGGAATGAGCCGCCCGGGAAATGCGCTGGCCGCGACCTGCCCGTTACCCGCCCCCGCGGCGTCCCACCCGGCCCGGCCCCGCACGTGCCCAGAGAGATTGTGTAGAATCCCTCACTAGAAGTATTCAAGAACCATATTCAAGACACAATCCTGTGCTGTATGCTCTAGGGCAACCCTGCTTGAGCAGGGAGATTAGACCAGATGACCCCACCAGTGGTTCTGTATTGACCATCAGCTGCAAATTTGCTCAAGAGCTCCAGTTCCATCCAATCTTGTACTTAAACTTTCCACTTCCTGGGTTTTCCCTCATTTCCTCACATTGTTTTCCTTGTAATTATTTTCTCTCTCTCCACTTACCACTGGTTCTCTTGCTTATGCTTTACTCCACCAGCTCCCACCTTCATGTTCAGCTCCCACACACTTCTCGGGCAGCAGTTGCCCTTTGACCTCTCTCCAGCTCCCATTTTCCCATTCTCATCCCATTTCCTAACCAGCTGCCAAATCTGACCCGTATTTATCTGGAAAATAAGATAAATCAAGCTTCTTCCCTTCATCTAAGTTTGGTTCAGCACCAGTTATCTGCCTGCCAAACTAAATGGCATCAATTCACAGGGGCCCAGATAATCAAATCCTATAAGGGTACAGCAGTCCTACAGATCTCTGTGGAGTCTTCCCAATCTTTTCACAACCACCATCCTTGCTTGGGTGGATTACTGCAGCATTGCTAGGGTCACTTGTGGAGAAAGGAATCCTGAGAAACTTNCGTACCTGCGAAGGGTGGGGCGCGTTCGCGGCTGCACCCCGAACAAAGGGGCCGCGCCCCGGGGCTGGCGGGGAAGGGGTTCGGGGCACTCACCCACGGACCCGGCGGGACCAAGAGCGGCCGCGGTGGCGATTCCTGCCCCGGCCGGGTGCCGGAGACCCTTTGCGTGTATGTGGGCGCTGCGGTTCTAGGCTGAGTAAGTGCAGGGTTTCTGTAACATTTAATTGCTGCCCGCTTTCATGTGCTGAGCTTTTCTGTAGATGCTGGTTGCTAGAGTTTGTGTTTGCTTGTAACACAAGGGAGAAATACGAACTATGCTATTAAGTTCCCCAAATAAAAGAACCTTTCGATGCTCACCTATTTGGCTAAATAAGTGATTTGGTGTTTGCTTTTGGGATTCTTTTAAATGGAAGTTGATAGCTTTAGCTCCTTCCCCGTAATTGAGTCTTTAAAATGAAAATGTTAAGTGGGCCATATCTGTCCCACGAGGCACCTGGAGAACGATCCTGTTTGTTTTGTAGCATCCGTAAACCGTCCTGGTAAAAAGATTTCCCAAACGTTGTTTCTCAGATTCAAAATTACCCTAATGTTTTGTTTCACACTTCCATTTCCAGTTCTTATTGGAAGACGTCTTGTATTCTGCACTGCAAAACATTACACTTCCACAAGTGGAAGTGATACGTACCTCTGCTGGCATTTCAGTGTCTTGAGATAGTTTTATGTTCAGATCTCTCCATAATCTATCAGTTGTTCTTTGTCTTTGCCACTGAAAGTTAAACTGAAAAGAGAGGAGCTCCTGAGAGAGGGTCTGGAGTGGGAGAAAATACTGCTCTTCTGTTAGTTTTCAGGATAATTAATAGTGATTATAACTGGATTCTTAATTAAAAATCCTCTTATTTTCAGCTGACTTATTAATCTAATAGTATGTGCCCCAAAATTTAAGTCCTGGGAAACTGTGAGCATTCGTAATAGAATGAAGAACAGCTGTTTGATATGTCAATCTCTGATGTAGATTTAAATCCTTCAGTCTGTGCTTGTGTGACAGTTTGTCAAACATTTTTTGTGGGAGCATCCAAATGGTAGAAATTTTAAGGATAGATAGTCCTAGTCTGTTCTGTAGAAATAGGAGAATACAATGTAGTGTTGCACAAAAAGATAAAAAAAAGCCTTCAGTCCACGGCATGAGAGGTCAACGGTGAGGTTAAATAAGCGGTGATGCTAGATAGCAAATGTACTCCATCACTATTGCAAATTCCTTGATCTCAGTCTCTGCATTTTAGTGCTCTTTTGAATTTGAGGAAGGGAAAGATTACAAACGTTCTAAGGGGAAGTATTTTGTGTAGTGTGTTCTTTGACAGCAATGTCATAGTGTTGGTTTTTTGTTGGTTTTTGGGGGTTTTTTTTTGGACCTGAAGGAGAGAATCTTTACCCATGAAAGTGAAAACTGGAATCTGTGCTAGCTATGCGTTCTTTGTAATCTCTGTCACCTGTGGTCACATACTCTTTAGATAAATAACCCATAGAAATAGTAGATAGTAGGCTATTGAGGGGAAGGGATAGGCGTGGAGAAATGGGACAGGGAGAGATGTGGCTGTGACAATAAGGCAGTGCTGGATAAAGGTGACCAAGGAGGAGCACAAGACTGTTAAGTAAGTGTAGCTGGGGACCTTGCAGCGGTCCACGTATTCAGACTGACTTCCAGTTTCCATAAGAGCAGTTGTGTTCTTAATCTCAGTTACCAAGTCATGCACTGACATCCCTGTATCTACTTTTTCTGAGGAATTACCCTGAAACAGAGGTGTTCCATCTAAGAAGTGGTCTTGCTCCTCTTAAATTCCAAGTGTATCTGACTTGGAAGAAGATAATTGCTGAGGCAAAAGATGCTGCTGTCTTAGAAACTGATATATGGTAGTCTCCAATATCAAAGGATGCTGTAGATACAACGTCTTATTATTTAGGCACTACATTTCAGCCAACTGTCAACAGCGTTATTTTTGCTGCAGTTTTACAACTGAAGAAGAAATAATTACATGAGAAAAATCTTTTAACTTTGTGATTAGATTTGGTTGCTTTGCCACCCTAGTGGGTGCTGTAGGTTATAGTGGTCCTGGGAATCAGTGGCTGATAACATGTCTTTTAGACAGGGAAGTCCCCATCCCCTTGAAAGTGCTTATAGCCAGCTCCCAGTAAACTTCTAATGGCTCCAAGCTATTGAAATTACTTTGCATCTAAATTGAAATCTGTTTTCTGTGAAGCAAGGTAGTTTGGTAGGCTAGTGACAGCATTCTTTTGAACATACTGTAGCCTTCCTGCCTCAAACACACAATTACAGGACAACTGTGTGAAGTCACTTTTCTACCCGTAAAAGAATTTGTGTGAGGAACCAAGTAAATAGACCAATTAGTATTATGTATGTCCACTAAGTGTTCTGCAAAATATTTTACATTTTATAAATTGCTAAGCAGGGAGAGAAATGGTTATATTTTATTAGTCTGTTGCAGTACTTCAAATCAGCTCTCAGGATAGTTATCAAAAGTTATATTTAAGGCTTGCTGTCTGCAGTAAGAGTCACTTTATAGCAAATGTACCTTGCAGATCAGGGAATTATTAAATCCTGTTTGCTACTCATCGTGTTTTCTTAACTATTGTGAGTCAGAGTCAGCACCAAAAGCCCAATGATTTTTTTTTTTTTATGGTTACAGCTGCTTGTTGAATCTCTTTGGTAGTTGTGCAACCTGTAACCATCAGGTTAAGCTTATAGTCTGGAGCCTTAGGGACTCTTTACAGCAGGAAAAAAAAAACCTCTGAAATTCCCACAGAAAAAGCAGCATTAGATTGAAAGGTAGGAACAAGTTGGAAAAGATATTGTATAGATTTAAGTAATGCTGCCTTAGAATGAACCAATGAGATAATTCATTGCCTTTGCCCACAGGGGGGCTTAGTATTTTCTAGTCATTTTTTGTTTAGATTTGGTTTGTCTCTGTCAAAATTCCCAGTACCTTTGGGACAATAGATTCCCAACACTGAAGTGTCCAGGCTTTGCACAGAGGGGGAATAATGGAGAAAGGTGTGTTGAAGGTGTTAGATGTCATAGACAGTTACTATAGAGGATTCAAAGTAAGTTGTGCTGTAATCAGTTTATAACAGAGAGGAGCCAAGAATGCAAAGAAGGTGGAACAAACAAGAGATGTAGAGTTGGTTGCATAGTAACTCTGCAATTGTTACTTTAGCGGAATTGATGATGCTTATTTTGTGATATTAGCTCCTTAGTTGAAGTAATTATAATGTACATTGAATTCCTACCAGTAAAGTTTGTGAATTGTATGTATGTATAATGCATTGTATTTTTCTCTATAAAAGTATGTTTACTACATCATTTGATGCATGAACGTAGAAATGTATGGTGCAGTGGCCCACAAGGTTTCATTAAAAATTGGCATGTAAATATACTGTATGACCAAGCAAGTATTTCTGCAAATTATGGAAAATGCTATTTACGAAGGTGCTTTACACCTGTGCTTAGTAGGTGGGCAGCATGGATGAGCCATGCATTCAGGCCTGTTTCATTTTACTCTCTGAAATAGTAGTTTAATAGCCTCCTGTACTATTGTAAGACTTGATCTTTAACTCAGATCCTTGTTTCTGAGAGTCTGAGGATGCTCTACGTATAGCATCCACATACGGACAGGCAGAAATGTTTCTGTCAACATGAAAGAGATTGAAGTAAACATGGAAGTCTTGCAAAAATGAAGCATCTGTGAAGAAAATAAAAAGCCAGCTATGTGTGGTACAGTCCTTCTCTTTGCTAGTACTCCCATTCAAGCCTGTCAGACAGTGTAAAAGAACTCTGTCATTTCAAGATGTAGCAGTGTAGTCCTGTTGGTATAGCTGCGTGGTCTCCTGACAAGGCTTTAACACGGAAGTAGTTAATACCAGCAATCTCAGTGGGATTTATTTCAGACCTCAAAATAAAAGAAATTATACAGACAAGAAAACAGTGTTAATGTGACAGACGTCTGCAAGCTTGCTATGTCAAAACCCACACTTGATGGGTGAGGTCGCGCAATGGGAGATATTTGAGTAGATGGACCCGAAGGCCCTACTCAAAGCAAGGCTGGTAGCAGCTCATCATTGACTGTTTATCACTGTTACCCTTGGAGATTGAAGTAAGCAAAATCAGTGTGCCCCTGCCGCCTGTGTCTCCGAGGCGTCGAGGCAGTCCCTGGAAGAAGCGCCTTTACAAAGGCACCCTGGCACTGCAGGCGCACAGGCACTCTCGGGTGGAGGAGAGAGTTCGGCTCCTTTGCGGGAGACTGCCGAAGCAGCCTCGCCTCAGGGTAGTTAGGTGACGCGGGAATTAGCAACACGAGACGGGTTCTTCTCCTCCGCGGCTTCCTTTATTGTGATTCTAAAGAATAGCCCGGATCCCAAGGAGAACAAAGAAGAAGAAAGAAGAACAAAGAAGAACCCCGAAGCTCCGAAGAGCACCGCTTTTAAACATAAACTGGGGGTAGGGCCAGGAACTTGGACCAATAACTTACTGACACATATTAATAGACAGCTAACAGCCACAAACCGGGGAAAAGCAAACTTCATGGGGACACACCCAGAGGTGAACTTGGATACAGTGCAGCAGCCTGTAGGTTGCTGAGCTCTCTATGTTAGAGACCTCAGGCCTCACTCTCTCTCCATGGGAGAGACCTGACATTTGGGGTAGCCTCAGGGGCTACCACATCAGTGAATACAGTCACTGAAGCCAAGTGACTGTTGCGTGGAAGAGCTGTTTTGAGATGACACCACTAAACCATAAAGTTCTTGCACACACCTGAATTAATTTCACCTATGTAGTGTTACATGCAAATAAGCTTCATTCCAATCCTCAGAACACTCATATTTTAAGGAATAAACACTGCATACTCGTAAGAACTGATTTTTGTATTGTCAAAGTTTATATTGTCCAAATTAAGAGTTCATTGCAATGCTTCAGTGAGTGGTCCAGTAGAGTCATGACTTAGTAGGTCAGTGCATTTTATCACAACTTGAATTCTCTGATTTTTATTAAGTTTACATTTTTGAAGTTGTCACTGATTTGAAAGTGAATATGAAATTTATTTTACATTGATATAGTTTACATGTTGAAATCAATGATACAGCACAGGCCTGTATGAGTGTGATATATTAAACCATCTTTCTTTACTGGTCCAGATTTTTTTGTCTGCTGCTGATCAGACCTGATGTCTTTGAGGTTCCAGACTTTATATTCAGTGGAAGTAAAGTATATAATAAACCAGGGAAACTTAACCTAGAAAGAAAATGCTACACTCTGGACTCCTCTGTACAGTCCAGTGTTGTCACTCAGAATTTAAGGAGCAGATGCATTAGTCTAAATATCAGAAACTCCTTTTAGTTCAGCAAGTTTGCCATCTAAACTGTAATTAAATGGTTAGTATTGTAAGGAAGAAAGCACAGCTACAGGTAACATTCATAATTAATTCCAGGTATTCTGCTACATCTCAGAGTACCCTGTAGGAGGAGACCCACTAATTTGAGATGTGTGAAATGCACACATTTCATGGAAGAACTTGATTGTTTTTCCCTGTTTAATGAATACTGTGATAAGAAAAATAATGAAAAGTTAAAGTACCGATAAAGAGTAAGAAAGCTGCTCATCTGAATTATTAATTTGGTTTGCATCAGTACTCATTTTATTTTAATGTATAGTAGAACGTAAAGGACTGCTTTAGAAAAAAATAACTAAAGAAATATAGATGCATTTGTTTCAGAAATATTAAAGAGAGTTAACCAAGTGTTCTTCCAGGTGCAGCATTCTTTCTGCAAATAACTTCTCAGGTGTAGTTTTATAATAACAATTGAGCAGGAGCTGCTGCTGCCATTTGGACTTAGAAGAGTTAAATTCTAAATCTTAATTCAAGATAAGTCTCTGTCCTATTTCTCACATACTGTTTTGATAATAACTTGGATCTTAAGTCATTATATCAATTTTTTACCCTTGTGCTTCTGGTTCTGGGGGAAAATACTCACTTTTGACCTATATGTATATTCCACATCTTAAATGCCTTTGCGCTTTGTTAAGAAATCCCTTTGCAGGCATTGCTGACTGTTTTTTCTTGTGTTGAGAGTATGGGAGGTTTTAATTTATAGATTGATGGTGTTGAAGAGGCCAGTAGCTGATCCACAAAATATTTTAGGAAAGCCTATATGCGTACACCCGTGCAAATGTCTCCCCGCTGTTGATCAGTAATTTTGGGCATGTTGTTGTTAGTTTACTGATGGGCTTAGAGTTACAATTACACTTTAAGATTGTATAGTGCAGCCACTCACAAAAATGCTGGAATTTTTCTTCTTTGCCCAAGAACCAGAGTGAGATATGAAATGTTTCAATTTGGAATAATTCTGAAACTTTAGGAGGTCCTGATTTTTGAGAAACTTCTTCACTGTCATGCCCCTTTAATGTTTTTCATTGGATCTCAAGGAGATACTTGTTTCTTTTTAGATAACTTTTTTTAGTACATGTTGAACTTTAGTAGAAGAGCATATTTTTCTAAAAGTGAAAGTTAAGCTATATCTGTTGTATTTGCTGTCTTGCAAAGGTTGAATTTTATAGGTCTTTCAGCCAAAGCAAATGAATGAAGTAAGCTAACAAAAATATTCTCTGCAAGATGCAGGAGTTAGAACTGAGACCATGTTTGTAACATGCAGTGTTTGTGATTTTCTTCAGACTGGAGTATTTTGAAGAGCATTGTGAAAGTAGTGTGAAGATCTAGTGATCGTAAGAGTAGCTTGTAAAATTTGAGGAAAACAGTCTGTTGTTTGAGGAGTGAAGTTTTATATTGTAATCTTTCTAGTAAGTTTTACTACCATTTTAGGAGAGAAGACTTTTTTTACAAATGTGGGGAAAAATATGTTTCTCTGGGGGAAAACTGAAACAGAAACCATCTTGTAGCCAAGTACTAGGATTTCTTTTAAGATAGTATGAACAATGAAATACAATATGATAAAATACTGAAAACTAACCCAGTCAGAATGGCATAGTTAGATGGTATGGGGTTTGCAGGAGATATTTTCAGGAATGTAATTCCTGTTTTACAACAAACTAAGACTGGTCATGCTGTCATCTATGAGCAAGAGAAATGGGTTTTAATAACACTAGCTTTTTCGGACTTTATGCTGGGCTCTGACTGCATGTGCATTAAGGTAAAAGAAATAAACCCCTCAAGGAGAAAAGCAGTAAAATTCACTTCTGACTCTGTGGTGAACTGATGCTAATAGAAGTACTACCACTGAATTGAAAGCTTGCAAGTGACCAGCTGAAAAGAAAATGTTTTTTATAAGTCAAAGGCTGTGAAGGTTTCTTAGTCTGGAGAAAACCATACAACATTGAAAAGGTATTAGGAAGGTCACATACTTCTCACAGGAATGTAAAAGGTTGTGTGTACAGAAAGGAAAGCAGCTCACACTTGGTACTGTTTAGCACTGCAACATGTGTAGAATTAAATTAGTTAAATGTTGATAAAGATATTGGATTTCACTGCAGACAGACTTCTATAGTAGTTTTTTCCATGGGGAGACTGGCCTTTAAAATAAACTGAGTTTAGTCTTTGACCACTGCTGGAATGCTTTAGCTTTGACGTTTCGTGTCAGGTCATAGGAAGGGAGACACACTTGAGACCCATCTAGTGATGTGCAATAGTACACCATCCTTAACAGTGCCTTTCCCAAGAGTCTTTGCCTTTGGAGTATGATTTTAAAACTAATTTTTAGGTTGTTTATCAGAAGTTTTTGATTGCTGCTTCACTTGGTTCCCCAAATAGTCAGAAATGAATGTTATGCTTGCTCCTGTGTTCTGAAGTTGATCTATGATTTTAAAATACATTACTTTGTAAAGAACTTTTTTTTTTAGATATCCTGTTCTCTCAAAACTTGGAACTTACACACTTACATTCTTGTAAAGTCATTTAACAGTTCCTAGTTACTTTGTGCATCTTCAGAGCTGTAAAAATTGAAACAGGAGCAAAAAGCAATTTTTAAGTTTGGTAACATTCAATTTAAAAATACCTTCTGTGGTACTGCAAGAATAGTGTGATCAGTATTTTAAGCAGGAAATGATGAAAACCACCTTGTACTGGCACTTGATGTGAAAATTGTTAAATTGCTATGAATATTAATAATTTCATATTAATTGTATGAATGGAATGCCTCTGTTACTAGCCACTGCAAATTTAATGCCCATAATATGTGAAATAGACATGAAAGTCTGTCACGTATCATATGATTGTCAAGCATATATTGAACTAAAAGACAATTCATTGCCTGATTGGGTCTTTTAGGTCTATTAGATTACCCTATCAATTTTTCAAATCATATATCCAACAGTTTTAGAATAAATGGCATCTAGCAATGGGGAGGGATCTACCTAAGTGTTTCAGCTTTGAGTGCTGTATTACTATGCAACAAGAAGTGGTCTAAAACCATTTGTGTTCTTGAATCACCTATTCAAAAAGTTTGTGTGTTTGCAAACCAGTCTCATTCAATGAGTTGTGCATAAATATTTTTTCTCTGAATAAAACAAAAACTATGATTTTAGAAGAAGAAATATGCACAGCATAGACTATAAACAGAAGGAGACATTACTGGAACAAAATATGGCTACAAAAGTAATGCTCTTGCAATAATACTACAAAAAATACTTGTGCATTTCTAATTAGGTGGTAAAACAGATGGCAAAGTCATGAGATGAAGTAACTTACTTTGCCAAGTCAGATTTCACTAAGGAAATTTGCTGCACCTGCATGATTTTTTAAAGGAATAAAAGGAATTTTTTGAAATGCAAAATTCAACATGCTCATATTTCATTAGGTTCCATTTGGTTGGTGTATTGATGCAGTCTGCCTGTGGGGAGAGAGAACACTTGCCTGTGTTTGTGAAGAGGAGACAGAGACTTGGTGGTACCTGCTTCTTGGTGTCTCTTGTTAATGCCCTGCATCGTTCTGTGTGCTTGCATCATTTGTTCTGTGGCCTTTGATGTAAATATGCTTGCACCTGCTGGAGCACTCATTTCCTGCATCCTTCATTGTTGTTTTATTAGCATGAGATGTGAAGAATAATGTATTGCAGTATTCCTATTCAGCTTTTTCTGAAACTTCATTCACCTAGGCACTTCCACTGACTTGTGGAAGAAGGCAGTGCTTGCTTCGAAAATACTTTCTTGAAAGCTTAGACTTTTTTTTTTGTCAAAAATTTCATAGGAGTGTTAACTCAAACAAGGCTCCTGTATTCATTCTGTCTGTACTAATACTTGAAAGAATTTAATTTTCACCACTATTATTATTTTCAACACTATTATGACTGACTAACAGGGAAAAATAGTTGTTTGAGCAGGATAGATACCCTGGGCTATCAGCATCACTTGTCTTGATGTGACAAGAGATGCCTGCAAAACAACCAGGCTGCTTCTACTGGGCGGAGCCCTAACGTATAGAAGAAATGCTGTCTGCATCCCTTCTATAGATTCCATAAGATTTTTGGGTGCAGCCTGCCATGAGCCTGATTATTGTTTTGCTTTGCAGATACCATTTGTTTTTAGATTTCTCTGTCATAACTTTCCTGCTTGTAGAGGAGTGAAATTTTCTGGGTGCAGTTTTAGGTTTAGTCAATGTGGATCTTGATTGTCATTCTTTCTGGCTGTAAAAATGACCATTCAGATATTTGCTGTTTCTAGAAAATGCACATCTGACATCCTCAATTTCTAAAGGAAGACTAGAGTTTTTAACAATTAAAAAGATACTTTTGTTAGAGGAAAAGCTATATTTTTTGAAGTCTCTTTGGGAAGCCACCTTCAGACTTTTCTCAAAGAATTTACTTCATCAAGCCAAGTCAACATGCTTACATTTAAAACTTCCTAAAATTGCTATAGTGTTACATTCAATATCTATATATTTCTATATTGAAATGTAAATATAGGGGGCAAAAAGGACAGTTAATGTGATTGAGATTCATTTTGAAATGTGATTGACCAAAAAGCCCTGAGTTTTTGATACTAAATATGCTGTGAACAAGCATGGAATGCAGTGCTCTTGAACTGCTTTTAACTGCTTCACTGATGAAGCTCATGCTGCAAGCGCTGGCATGGTGCCTTCAAGGGAACTCAATTCTTGTTGCTTTCTAGAACACCTGGAAGCAGCAGCCCTGTGCAAGTGTCAGTAAAGCCTAGCTTATCATTAATCAAAAGTTGGCTTCCAAATGTGCTTTCTCGTACTTGAAACACAGGATAAAAATGGCTGTATCTCACATGTCTTAAGTGACACTAACTTGAATGTGTTCTTGAAATGTTTCACGGAGTTCTTAGTGGAATAGCACTATTAAGAACCTGAGCTGTTGATTCTGCATTACTAAAATTCATCCTTTTAGGCTATATGTTGATTCTTGTACTTTTGGGGGGATGGGGGTTGGGAGAGTGTCTTTGTTCTATATCAAATGCATCTCCTATGAATGTAACTTGACTTTTGATTATGGATAACTGATGTGGGAGGCTCTTCCACAGATGTCTCCCTTATCTGTTTCAGCCTTTGGTGGTAGAAAATCAGTCTTAGTATCATAGAACCTGTTTGTCTGTCTTCCCTCTGAATACATGCAAGTCTGTGGATAGCTTTGACAGGCTAGTGGCATGTGGAATAATTGTTCATTATTCTGTCATGTCTGCTGTGCTTGTTAATTCTCTCCTCATAGTATATAATCTTAAATCAATACAAAATGAATGCCTTCTGTTAATATGCTAGATTGCAGATCTTCATGTTTACAAATTGAATATGAAAGAAGACATGACCGTTACACTTTGTGTTGAAACATTTCAGCACCATCAGCCTCAGAAAGCTAAGTTCCCTCAATGATTAGGATAGACTGAGAGAGGGCACCAGCCACGTACTGAACTTGTAGAAGCAGGAACAGTATTCTAGATGCATACATGTGTATATTGCCAAAATTATTTCACAGTGTAACTTTAGTCTGTTGAACTATGAAAGCAAGCTTTAACCTTGTTTTAACCTTGGTGGTGGACTTGACTTTGTTGCTCTTCCCACTGATCTCTGGATTAGTCCAGGTAAACCATTGCAAGTATCTAGAATTCTTTCCAAAGTTTTGTAATAGCCATCACATAACTTCAAAAAAGTGAGGAATCTTCAACAGGTGCCAGATTATGGTTGAGGAACCCTAGAACGCTTGCACTGTTTTGCCACAGTGTTTATTGGAAGTGCTGTAGTTTTGCTTTCCCCATGCTCAGCTATGTGTTGTTCTGGGCTGTCTTTGGTACCAGCAGACTTGTTTAGGTCACATATCAGTTCAAAAAACAGTACAGATTAATTTTTACCTAGAGCAATGTCTTAAGTGCTTTGCCACCCAACAGTTTCACCAGAGCTGTTGGGAAAAAGGTTGTGGGAATATCAGGCAGTGTGTTGCAGGTTCAGTTTATATCAGCCTTGGAGACACACACAGTTGGGCTCAAGGGCTGTATGTTTTGTCAGCTGTTTATGTGGAGAGTGATGTAGTTCTTCGTTTTCTTTTCAGTACACCACAGAGTTTGAAACCTTATGACCTCGATTCTGTTCTAGACTGTTTCTGTTGTTCAGTTTGTCAGGGTTTTCATGTGCTGTTCCATGTGGGTTTCAAGAAATTTTCTTATGGAAGTACTTCCCCAGAAATCATCTGGAGGAAGCCAGAGAGGCCTTTTGGTAAGGAAATGCTGAAATGATGACTTAAAGCATATGAAATACATATTTGTTCTCACTTCAGAAGGTGCTATGCCATGCCCAGAAGTTGGCCCTAAGGCCCTGTGGAGCCTCTTGGGAGNTTGGCCCTAAGGCCCTGTGGAGCCTCTTGGGAGACTGCTGGAAGTCTGTGAACTTGTTTCTCACGTTTTAGTGACTTCTTATTGGAGGTATCTCAATTCTTCTGGTGATGTCTTAAGAATATAAAGCTGTGGGCATGTGGAAACCACAATTCTTATAACAACACAATGTAATTTATGGGATGGATGGGCCTCTCTTACTCTGGGTGAAGAGTTCACTGGTTGACTTTTCCAGTTTAAGTGCCTGGTTATGGTTGTGATTTCAAGTACTTGTCTCAAGGAGGT
>WEIU01020992.1:1543-19321 GCA_013389925.1 Aegithalos caudatus
ATAGGTGTTCACAGATTCTAAAGTATGTTAAAAGCTTTCTGTTTAAGTAAAATTGCACCTTGTAAATGCTGTAGGAAGGGTCCCAGTCAGGGTCCCAGTAATATCAATCTCATCCAAAATACTCAACTTCCAGCACCTTTATTCTGGAATAATAATTTAAAATCAAATTGGGTTTTAAATTGGTGAGCCCTATAGGTTTCCAAAATTCTTCTTAGTGATTCTCCAACATTATCATCATCATCCTCCTCCTCCTAAAAACTATCACAAGGCTCCCATTCATGCAATGATCAAATAAAATTTGATCATACAACATTATATCACAGCCAAGTGTAGTACAGATCGAAAGCAAACTATCAAACTATTGGTTTGTTACTTTATTCTCACAAAGATAATATCCTCAGCTGAGAAGTTTAGTTTCCCATAATTCATTTAATGCTTTTAAGTTCCCACTTCCTATGCTAATTAAAAAAAGAACAATAATTTTAAAAATCTACCTGTTTCTGGTGTAGGGCATAGCAAAAAGTGATGTCTTAAGTGTGATAATCAACCCCAAAGAGCTGCAATCTGGAATTAGTGACACGGCTAAGGTCACCGTTTTGAGTGTTTACAAGCATAAAACAGTGGGTTAGTCTGTTCAATGGATCTGATTTCCTATTTAACCTCTAAGGAATTTTTAGCAATGGATAAAATCCTCATTACTTACACAATCTTCCAACTGTACTTCTTTTTTATTAGAATGCTCAGTCTTACATTGTCAAAATACCCTTTTTACTTTCAGAGACAGTTTATATCATTAACATGGATATTTAATGGATCCCTTTTTCCTAGTCTGCTCTGAAATTGCTTAAAATTTCAGAATGAAATGTTAAACTCTTCTTTATCTTGGAAATAAACTATCTTGCAGGGAGTAATTGTTTATATTCACTTCAACAGCACATGAATAAGGTTCCAGCAGAGCTCCAGTAAAGAGAACATTTTCATGTTTGTGTATTATAGACTTCAGCAGACTGGTGCAGAACTTCTTTACACTTAAAATTGAAGCACCACATTAACTCCTTACATAAGCAAGTTAAAGTCACTGCAGAGGACAGAGTTGTATCTGCTACTCTGTGCCATGATTTGGACTGTCACAGACAAAACCTGCCTGTAAGGCCACTGTTGGGAGTGATAAATTATATTTTAATTTCTTGATCACATAAGGTTTTAAAGAAATAGCTATTTCTGGCTTTTTTAGCCAATTCTTCAGCAAAGAGCTTCTGAAACATGACAGCCCAAGAATTCACACCTGTCCTGTTTATATTAATTTTCTCCTCTTACAGAAATTTTCAGCTTTTTTTTTTCCTCTATCTTCTCTTCCTGGGTAAGAAAGAATTGGGACTTACCCTCCTGGTCTACAGCTGCCCCATTTCATTCTCTTCTCTCAGCTACCTGGTCAGTCTCTGCCTCTTCAAGTGGAGAAGAAAAAAAAAAAATCTACCTGCCTTTCTTTCCATGGCAGAATATATTTAGATAATTTTTTTTTTTCTTTCTTTTTCTTTTCATGTTTCTAATATCCATGAGTTTATAGATATTTGATACTCATACTTTCTTTAAAACAGATTGGAACTGGACAACATATTAATGAAGGAGCATTTGGAAGAAGAAAATATGAGTTAAACGATGGTGCAATCATATGGTACAATTCACTACAAATACCAGCTAGAAATGGGTTTTCTTCCAGCCCTGCAGATTAAATGCACACTCACAAAATTTCAGAACAAGTCTGAGAAAACCACACTGACAGTACACCCCTTGCAGGAACATGACTTGAAAATGCCTGATCATTTCTAGCCACCAAGGAAAAGAAAACCTTTGAAGATTTTTAGATCATATTGTTTTTGGTACCACATAAATTACATCAATTCAATTTCTATTACCCTCTATTCCAAGCCTATTAAATCTTTACTAATAGGTCTCCTTCATGTCATGCCCGTGCAGTGAGATGCAAGGCCCTTTTATCATAAGTTAAACCGTGGTAATGGGGGGATGGTTGGGTGACATACTGCTCTCAGACAAGGAGAGTAATTTGCACATTTTAAAATAAGAAATTAATCCTTATCGCCTCTATAACAAGTTGAAGGACAATTCTGATCCACTGTGCCTTGATCAGTTTGACGTAAAAAAAAATACCCATTTATTATTGTAGATAAAAGAAGGAAAGGAATTTGCTACAACAAAATGACTACTGGAATATCTTTTTGTCACAAATTGTCACAAAGAACATAAAATGAATAAGGACATTTTCATATCACTGCCATTTGATCTTTTCCTTTGCTACTCTCTCCTGTGTTTGAAAACAAACACAGATGTAGGCTGCTTGACTGTCTAAGGAGAAAAGGGATGATTCTGTCACAATCTGAGAGAGAAAATCTGTATTAATAAGGGTGTGGGGTTTAGGGTTTGTTTTCAGCAAAGTGAGTTTATTACTGACCAGTATGAAAACCATCCTCTTAGGAAGCTGCAGTGCACTGATGGATTGTAGAGACCCCTTACCTTACCTCATTACAAACTGACATCATCATTGCCAGCACATTTTGTTAAACACGGATGAACTGCACCTCTTAAAGCCTTCAGCAGCAAGGCTGACATTTTTTGGACAGTAAATCCTCTCATTTTTGAAAAAGCAATGATATACACTTTAGGACACATCGATCTGGAGGATGAGTCCAAGCTCATCCAGGCTTAAACACCTTGGAAATAGCACAAGCTGACCTGAGTTGCATTAACTTTTCTGAATTCCTTTATAGGCTCTCAAAAGAAGTGGTTCAAACATAACATGATAGGAAAGCATTTACAGCTGTCGTTGGGAGCCTCTGCATTGTGTGCTGATGTGGCCCTGCATCATCCTGGGATGATTAACTCTGGCTTGAGGAGCAAAGGCAGAATAGACAGAATCAGGCTTGGAATAAACTTTTCTTACATCACCTTAACTGCAATACATCAGACAGAGAATAATGTGAGTAATAAAAAGCAAGGATGTATGTCTTTCTGCTTAGCACACTTTAGTCTATAAATGGGTAAAAGTATGCACGTCCTTGATAACTTCAACACTCAAACCAAACTGGATTTGAAAAGCCTAACTCTCTACAGAAGTGGATTCTTTTACACAAAACCACAATATGTTTCATATCATAGTTTTCATTTCCTCTGGAGTTGACAAGTTCAGCAAAAGAGCAGGGCATCAAAACAAAGATGCATTTTGCTTCTTTATCCTTCTATTTGAGAGGATGGGCGTGGGGAGTTTTTAATAAGCAAGGAAACAAATTTTTGAAAAACTTGTAAACTGTGCCTTTCTTTTCTCCCCATTGAGGCTGCTTGCTTTCTGAAAATAAGCATAAAAAATCTTCAAGATGCCTCAGAGAGAAAGCAGGAGACATCTTTTCTGCAAATCTCACCAGAAACTGACACAAAAAGAAACCAAAATATGCAGTTATCCCACTAGTAAAGCTTTCCACAACACGAGGTAATGCTATATAGTACCATATTACCTTGTAATGTTGCCCTTCCCTTTATGCAGCCAGGCACTCAGAGAATATCTGTGATGGAGCAGGGAGTGAACTCACAGCTCTCACACCCAGTGTCCTGATCTCCCCTCTGTGAGAATGAGATGTTGTTCCCACAGTAAGGTAATACTTGTGGGAAAGAGTCACTCCAAGAAGCAGTTTGTGCTGGTGGTGGTGTGCTCTGTAGTGCCAAGGTTTATCCCTTACTCCTATTTCCCAAGAGACTGAAATTCAGTTTTAGGTCAACTCTTTCACCTGATTCTTGAGCCTGAATCTTATTCTTGAAGTGGATCTTTCCATGGTTCCAAGGTACCACACTTGGTACAGGCATGTGAGGCAATAAAACCAAACCCTACATAACATTTAGTTTTCAATCAGAGGCTCTTGAAAAGAGCCAATAAAAGGAATGCTCTGTGATCTGTGCAGATAGGCTGATGTATTTCACACAAACAAGCAAAAAGACAAAACCATCTTATTTATTGAAAAAAATCATGAATTAATTGATGTGGTAATGCCTCATTTTCTACATTCTATTTAAAAAAAGCCCAAGCCTTTCTTTTAAAACTACTTCCTATTAAAAAACAAACAAACAAACAAACAAAAACTGTGATGCTAGAATGGTGTGTTGGTTTTGGCTGAGGTGGAACTAGCTTTCTTCATAGTGGCTGAAATAGGGCTGTGTTTTGGTTTTTTGCTGAAAAAAGGGTTGATAATAGATTGAGATTTTCATTTTATAACAAGTTTCCATTCTATACCTATAAAGCCAAACTGAAACAAACATTTAAAAATTATTTTTAAAAGATAATATGTTTTCATCAGCCAATTTCTCTCTTCTCCCCTATATCAAGTTTGATGCTTAATGCTGCATTTTGAGGAGAAGAATATTAAAATGGGGATATTTCCTGCAAAATAGCAAGTCCAGGTGTCACTGCAGTTATTTTCTGAAGGAGAATAGTTTTAAAAGAGACATGAAGTTTTACTTATTAATGCTCAAAAGCTTCAGTAAAGATGCTTGTTAAGCATCAATCCACAGCTATGCCTGAAAGACAAACAAAGGTGTCTTGATGACTAAGGATGCCTGTTACAGAAAATGTGGGTACAGCAGTCTAATACTTTTTTTCAAATATTTTCTGTCCTTCACTGTCAAAAATGCTGTCTTTTCATAGTCTTTTCCAGAAGTTAATTCAGGGTGAAAGATCAGGCAGGTGTCATTCCTGTGAAGCCCTGATGCTTTGTTTGTAACAATTTCTTACTGTAACTGGTGAGCAACCAATTGACTGGAAAACACACAGGAGGGATCCTTGTCAGACAGAAGGAACTGGCACCCATGAGGTTTCTCAAACACTTCACCAAGGAGTGGTGAATAGAGGCTGACACAGGTATTCTAATGAGAGCACCTCAGGTGATGCTCAGCCTCCTGACTGAGAGCAATGGCATCTTGCATGATTTCAGGGCTCCTACTTGCCTGAGCTCTGAGGTGACCCTCCCAGCTGAGTGTGACACCTTAAGTTTTATTTTTTCATGTTTTTCAGATTCTGTGCTGCCTAGGGGTGCAGTTCTGAGCCTCATACTAAGTGCCAGTGAGCTCTCTTCACAGAGTAGGGAGACAAAACAAGTCCTTTTCCTGCTGAAGACCAAGGACAACTTCCATGCCCAAAAGCACAGACAGCAGTGGATGGAAGGGAGGAACAAGAAGGATGGGACCTCACAACCTGAAGCTGTAAGTGGACAATTAAACCCCAATATACAAATGGAACAAAACTTATAAAAATATAAGACCTTGTGACTGATCAGCCACTTTGTGAGCATTCTTTGTCTACCTTGGTTATAGCCCTGGCCAGCCCCTGTCCTGCCCAAGGTGGATCCTGGAGAGGCCTTTCAATAAACACCTGCTTTATTCCCTAGCTCTGTCCAGTCTCTGTTTCAGGTCAGCCTTCCCAAGGCATGCAAGAATAATTCCAGTATGAAAGTATACACTGCAACAAAAAAAACCAAAAAACCAGGAACAAGCCCTCCCCTTGCCGTGCCCCAGCACCCGGCCTGCCCCGACAGATGCTCAGGCACCGGGGAAGCAGCCATTTAAAATTCAAAACATTGACCAGGCAGCATCAAGGCACTGAGGAAGAAAATGATAAGAAAATGTTTCTATGCTAATAAGGGAAAACTGAAGCCTTCAACAGGTCAGAAAAAAATACCCATTCACAATCCTGGCTTATCTGCACAGAGAGAAAATTCCGCATGTGTGAGTCAGTTGCTAAGAAAGCTCTGACTAATGCAGATACAAGTCTGACTTTTTAAGTTGACATTTCTACTTTTCCAGTGGATCAGAACTGTCAGGAGAGTTCCCCAGGCAGAGCAGAGGATTGCAGAGCAGAGTTATTCTGTAGCAGTCTGAGTTGAGGCGTAAGTGCTTTGATGGAATTAGTAATGGTGGTTTAAGAAACAGCCTTGGATTCTATTCCCAGCACTAGCAATTACCACTCCCATAACAGAATCAGAACAAAGGAACAAAATCAGATAGAAACGAGCTGGCAAAGAGCAAATTCCCTTCTGCTGCTGCTTTCACAATGCCATTAAATAACATCTGGCAGTGGGGCAGGGCAGACAACTGGAGACAGGAGCATTTTAGAGTGCTGCTACTAGACCTGCCAAGAGCTCAGCTGTACAGAGTCCTTCATGTCTCTTCTGCTTTTCTCCCAAGATGTGACTATGGTAAACATTTATCCTTCAAAAATTAAAAAATGATCAGAAATGTCTCTTATCAACTACATCAGCAGAACATACTGTGCATCGGTAGATGGATTAAATATAATTTTGCTAGGTAGCCAGAGAAAAAAAAGTCTTTAAAGATAGCATTTGGCATGGGTTAATCACCTCTTTCATTAAAGAAAGGAATACATACTGAGAACATCTTTCTGCCATCCGATTAAGCAATGAGCCAATACAATTGTAAATCTTCCAGAAATTCCCCATGGTTCAACTCAACAGAGGCAATTCTTTACTTCTCAGACCATATCTCTCATTTTCAGATAAGCATTGCATTAATTGTGTACAAAAACTTTCTATCATGCTGTTAAAAGAAATGGAATGTGACTGTTCTGATTCTCCTTAGCAACCTTTGACGATTAAGAGATTGAATTATTCATATGTATTTTTAATAATATAATAACATTTTTAAAGCTTGCTCACAACTCAGTTGCCCAAACAGCACACAAACCCAAAACTGTATTAACAGATTCCAGTATAAACAGTGCCACTGTTTTTTTGGGTTTTTTTTTTCTGCTGTTGTAGTGGCTGACACAACTTACTGTTTCTGTAACTGAGGTAGAAAGGATTTCAGGGTACTATTCTGAGAATCACATGCTATGAATTGATTTGCAAGTCATTGGGCTTTTTTTCTTCCCCTGAATGAGGCAGATTTTAAGTCTTGTCTGCACTTATTCTATTACTTACAATTAATATAAGTAATAATTCTCTGCACCAATGTCATGCAAGTCCGATCAAGTTTGATGTATTTTCTGAACATAGTTCAATGCAGACAGATTTTCACCTCTGTGCTAGTAAGCAGCACAACCATGATAATAAAATAGAAAAATTCAGGATGAGGAGGATACAAATGATATCTGCTTTATTTTTAAGCAAAAAAAGAAAAAAAAATCTACTGAAAAAATCTGAAGAATATCAGGAGAGGAAACATGTCATATATGAAGAAAAATAAATACACATGTGCTAAGACTTGTACATTATATTGTACATTTTATAAACTAAGGTTTTGTTTACTAAAGTTATAGTAATACTATTTTTTATTCCTTTAAAGGAAGAATAAACTAAGTCATGACCAGATAATGCTTACAAAAAAAACCACCTAGTAAGACGGTTTTATATTTTGTGCTTCTAAATGTTATTTTGATAATAAGAAATTCTATTTAAGTTGCTTTGCTTCCATCTAACATACACTTGAGCTGTCAGTGTAATTGCATGGCATTATTATTCTCTTAGGCTGCTGCTGGACAATAGAGCTACAGATAGAAATAAAATAGTAATAGCTTGTGACAGGTTACACTTAAAATGTTTGATCAGACTGATCAATGGGCCTTTGCTTCCAAAGCTAAGCTGAGGTTCAAGGAAAGAGAAGATAATGGTTGTTCCAACACTTTGGATATATCTCAGGGAATTAGAAGGCACTTGGGATGCTGCTCCAGACTTAATACAGCTGTCACATACAAGAAATGCTTTTAACCATCTCAGACTCCACAATGGAAATTCTCATCTGCAATTTTTCTTTCAAATAAAACTTCTGTTTCTGTCTATTCACTTCACTTACATCTTGGTCTTTAGATTTCAGAAGCTTATTTTTTCTACTCAGTTTTGTAATTATTATTTGTTATCTAAACAGCATACTGACAACTTATTGATATTTGACAGTGAATATACAAATATCAATAATTACCTCTTGGTAAATGCAGATTAACTGTTACAGGCATTTTAATTATTTTTTCTGTCTATTAACATGAAATTAAACTCTCAGTGCTACTGAGAGTTTTTGGTTTGGTTTTTCCTCTTCTCCATTTACACAATTGCCTTTTGGTTTTTGTGTTTCCTCAAGCACCTTTTGCCCACAGAACATGTCTTTGAAAGTAATCTCATTCAGGTTGATTCAGTTCTTGTTTCAGTTAAATTTAAAGTTATTTTCTTTGGCTCACAGCAGAACATTGCAGAGTCTCTCACTGAGGTATTGAGGATTTTCACCCCATATCAGCAGCTCATCAGCAATTACTTTTCTGTGCACAGATCCTTAAAGATCCAGGACACAATGATTTGTTACAATTTCTTTGCTGAAACAATCATGTTCCTGAAATAAGTTTCTACCAGAAAGGGAGAGGAAAGATGAGTACTTCTAATAATGGTAGATTCTATCCTTCCACCTCAGAAATTGAAAACAGTATTATTTTTAGGCACACCCAGGCACTATGAAAGCATACATTTACTGCCTTTATTTAAATATTTGGGTATATTAAAACCCTCAATTTGCCTGACCTTAATACTGCGATCCTCCTGTAAGCTACTCATCTGGCTTTTGGATTGGCTTCATAACATCTGATATTAAATTTGGCAAAAATTGCCTATAATTTATTTCCCACTGCTGAAAAAAATTTAACTATGGTATTCTATTTTGGTAATACGGCAGAATTTCTATTCACGTAATGCACAGGAGGCATTCAAAAATTTCACTTAGATTCAGTAACATTTGTTTTAGTGGGTCTACTATACATATATTTAACATACCCAGTGAAAAGAGACCCCAGCTGTCTTCACCCTTGCTAAGTGTGCAGAGACAAGCCTGCTACAGAGATGTTCATACTCACTGTATTCCAGGTCTAAGTCGGAGAGGATTTATCTCCCTGAGCCAACAGACTCCTAAACCCTGCCTATTCAATGTTGTGGGGACAGAACATCTCTGGGACATCTCTACCCTATTTGCCTGAGCAAGATGCAAACATTTCCATCATCTGGCAAGCCTCCATCTCCTCAGAGGGGCTGTAATTTCAGAGGGCACAGGGCTGGAGCCCACAGGTACAACTCTGTTATCAAACCACGTTCTGGGGCGGGTTTGAAATCAATCCAGTTGTCTCCAGCCTAAGTAGGGCAGAGTGGGAATTCTGAATCATGCTGATAGAAGAGGCTTTTCCTATTCCATTACTATTTTCCTACCTGGCAGTCAATGTCCTTCAGTCATATCCTTTGGAGTTCTTTTCCATCCACTTGGGTAATTGTCTAAAAAATATGTTGTTGATTCGCTCTTCTGAACTACACTTCTCCTTGACCTGCTGTGTTTTTATTCCTCCAGCATTTACTGACTGATAGTTAATCTCCACGTTAACCCTTCTAAAAGCAGCTGGAATGGCAGTGACTGTACCACCTGCTGTTAGTGTAGGGCTGCTGAGATTATATTACATTTCATGTCAGTTCCTGTTTCAAAGTCAGCTTTTGACTGACTGCTTCCAGTACCACTACCCAGAGGGGTGCAGAATCTGAAATTTTAAATGTGTTAAGTTACATGCATGTCTATAAGCCATCCTAAAAATGCTCTTTTCAGCTGATCTAATTTGCTTGGAGAAACCTTGTGGAATCTGGACAGACCTGTCTGCAATGTCTTAGCTAGCTCAGAAGTCTCTCCATGGCACTGTGCCACGCAGATACTGTCATGTTTTCAGGGGTTTCTGCTTTGCCCTTGAAAGAATTCTGTCCTCCAGATGCAAAGTCATGACAACGCTTGTGGTGTGGATTTTTTCTTATTTCTATATCCAACATTGCATGTTTCTGTCCGGGGAATATCTGAATGTTCCATGATTGTCTTTCCATTTTAATCATAAATATCCTTATGCTTTTATCCTAAAGCTATTCATTTATATACTGATATGCTGTTTCTAAATATTTGCACTTCAACATTTTCCAACGCTGCCGTTTTCCTCTGAGAAGCATAATTTTCACCAGAGCTGCAAATATCAGTTATCCCTAGCAAAGTCAGTTCTTTTTGCTCTCCATAGCTGACTTTTCTTGGATTTAACAATTACTTGTATGACAAAACATTCACGTTCTGGCCTGTCTGGTGACTCTCTTATTCCTATGACTCCACTGTACTGAATTCACTGTGATATAACAATCAGCACTCTTGCCTGTCACCTAGTTTCTCCAAAAAAATAACCTTCACCTTCCCCAAGGAAAACTGTTCACTGTGTTCCTGATTAAAAACAAAATGTCTTTTTTCTGCCTACCTTCACGTTTCTTATGATGTACAATGCTGAGCTCCACTGCTCCGGGATCTACCGCTTATCATCGCGGGTGTATTGTCCCACTTGCCCTTCTCTGCACTCAGATTGTTCCTTGCTATCATTTGCTCTAAGAGTTGTCTGAAAAAAACCCCAATGGGTTCAGAATTTAATGTAACAGGCCCATTTTCTTCAGAAATCCCAGGAAGTTTGGCTCATCCATGTAAACAACTACCGCAGAGAGGGCAAATATATGAAATTTCTCTTGGCAACTCTTTTCAACTTTGCCCCTCCCCCTGCCCNCATTTAAAACAAAAATAGCCAGCAGCCCTGAGTATCATGAAACTTCATTACAGAGTAATCTTAACAGTGTCATCACAACTGCTGCTTCAATTCATCATATTCCAATGTATCAGTTTCATTCTCCATTTAGCGTGAGTGCTGGTAAACTCAATTTCTGCACATACCCACACTTCAGCACAATATAATGCAAACTCCTACACTTTCTAACCATCTCTACAATATAGCCATTTACTCCCTTAATTCTGCTAAGAAATGGAAAAATAAATGCTGAAAGTGGGAGTAGTTCTACTAATTTATTGCAATGAAATAATATTCTAATGCATTGTAATACATTTTTAAAATGTAATTTTCATATTCATGCAGACAATAACTGTCAAGATATTTTAACAGACTCCGGGTCCCTTTTATCACGTTATCTTTTTTAAGATGCATGAACACAAGCATTCCAGGTTTCAAAAGTGGCAACCTGTTCTGAAACCATGGGGTTTAAGCATAAAATGAGACACTTGATCTCAAAAGCTCTAAGACAGCTTCTTTTCTTCCCCGGAGCACTAAGGAACTACCATCCAAAATGATTTCAGCTTGTTTCCCACACATGACCCAGAGGAAAGCTGTACTTGGCTTGGTAGGGATGGAATTAATTTCCCTCATAGCGGCCGGAATGGTGTTGTGTTTTTGGGTTCACGACCAAAACAGTGAGGAAAACAAATCAAATCAATGCAGTGAATATCGCTGAGCAGTGTCAAGGCCTTCTCTGTTTCTCACTCTGCACCCACAGTGAGAAGGCTGGAGGTGGCCAAGAGGTTGGGAAGGTACACAGTCAGGACTGCTCAGCCAATCTGACCACAGGATATTCCACAAAATACAGCAATAAAAAGCTTGGGAGTTGTTTTCCCAAGTAGAGATTGCTTGGAGACTGGCTGGTGCATCACACAGCTGGTGGGATGATGAGTGACTGCCTTTCCATTACCTGGAAATATTTATTCCTATTTCCTTCACTTATTAAACTCCCTTAACCTTGATCTGTAAGTTTTTCTTGGTTTTGCCCTTCTGATTCTCTCCCCTACCCCCTTGCAGGGGAGGGAGTGAGAGCAAGAACCCATTAGTAAGAGACAAAATTGCAGCTGAATAACTTAACTCAGGTTATCTGTCACTATATGTCATACTGTGGGTCTCAAGGAAAGATAAGAGCTGGCCAAGTAGCAACTGATATTTGTCTGGCATAGTTGTGAAATTAACAGATCTGACAGAAAAAAAAATGAACTCAACTACACACCCTGGAACAACTACTCTAAATGATCTTTATGGAAAGCTTGTTGTGAAAATCATCTTTCTGCCTCATACAATTTTTCTTATTAAGTGTTAGAAACTTTCTACATATTATAAAACATTTACAAACTATTGCTACTCAGGTCAGGCAGGAAAAAAGAAGATAAAATAAAATCCCATCCTTCTGTATAACTTCTCCCAAACTTATCTGGCTGTAAAATAACCTTTCAATAATTATCTGCATAGTTTTCTTGAATTTTTCCCATTGCTTTTCATGCTACTTCATAGTTTGACTACCAAGTATTCTCTCCTTGCAAAGGTCTATTAAACTCTAAGTTATAGTGAGTCTCTAATTTATATGTGTACCCTAGGATGGGGTTAAGCTTGGTCATCATCTCCTGTCTGATGCCATCTCCACTCAATTATGTAACAGGAAACAGAGCATGTGAAGGTGGAGACGTAAGTCCATTCATCATTGCTACTCCATTTCACATTACCTAAATGCTAATGCTCTCTGTCCTCCCAACAATGCAGCTTGTCTGCCTCCCTGTCTTGCATAATTAAAACCATGTATGTTCTGCTTTCCTTTCTACTGCCAAAAGAAACATTATTTTCTTTGCTTCTCTGACTCATGTTTTGTACAAGCCTATTCCTTTTGTCTACACGCTCACCCGCATCTTAAATTCAACTGCTTACTAGATCATTAAATGTCTACAAGAGGTAAGTTCACCATTTCTCCCCAGTCAGAAGTATCCTCAAATTATTTTTGTAACTCACAAGTACCTCTGCTTGTTTATGCAGATTAGAATCTGAGGCTGAATCACCAGAGAATGACATAGATTTGGTTTATACTTCAATTCAATAGCCAGAGCCTGACTGCCACAAAACAAGTCAAAGGATAAATACAAATAACTAGGATGGAGTTGTGTATCTATAACATCAAAAAGACAGAATTCTCATACCTGAAAGGATCAGCCTTTCAGATGGCAAATCAATCACCATTTTAGTGTTAAAGAGTTCTCTGCATTACTGAATCCTTCTAAACTGACATACATGACACTGGAATTAAAATCTCATGCCTTGTACACAGTGAATTTCCATCTCCCTCTACATACCTTTCTATTGAGAAAGAAAAAGGTCAGGAGTTGTTTTCATGGAGCTGAGAGCACAGCTGGGCATCCCCACAGCCACAATGGTTTGATTTGAGACACGGCCTAAACTCTAAACTCACAAGCAAGTTCCAACACAATATCGCCACCCCTGAGAGGGAGCAAATGCTGAAGCTCATGGGTTGCTGCTGTAGCCAAACATGTTCCCAGCAGATCACCTGAGGCACTGTGCCTATCAGGGAAGCTCTCCAGAGCCTTGCAGTGACAGTGCCCTCTCACAACCCTTGCCTAGTGCACCGCTATCTCTGAAAGCTTTCGGGATGATAGGGAGCTACATAAATGCCAAGCACTCTTAAAAGTGAAAAATCAAAGGTCATCTAAAGAAACATATTCTTCTGCTGAGGGATGAATAATTCTGAGGCTGGAATATCCTTTATAATTTTTCAGTAAGACATGAAAGTGCTACTACTTGGTGAAAGCACAGGGGACATGTACCCACTGATGATTAGCATCAGGCACATGTCTCATCAAAATCTGTGTCAGTTTGTGGCAAACTTATCATGGTCAATGTCAACACACCCTTGTTTTACTATCAGCAGACCTGCAAACTTCCCTGTTAAGGTGGAGAGCAGGTATTTGACACTTGCACTTGCCTGACTGAACAAAACTGTTAAGTATGTACACACCAGGTACATATTCTCTTCCTTTTGATTGTCCAACACTTTTATATTGAGGAGGTTAAATACCTTTGATATCAGCAGCTATTGTTCAGTTGTACACTCCTCCTTTATAATCAATATCCTGCTCCATATTTATCTATATTCCTTACTGAATAGGAATATGAGAAGATGGCTGCTATAGTAAGTTGCATAAAGGTTCTTTTCAGTCTTCTCTTTATCAAATATCTCTGTGTTTCCATGCTATGGCCCTTTTCTTATAGCTCTGCATTCATATTTATGTCTCTCTGAGTTTATTGCCCTCTCAAAATTCTTAAGAAGTGACACCAGTGAAGATAAACTAAAATAACCTATATTAATTTTAAATAATATCTGCCAGTTCTACACTGCTGCACATTGTGCTTCTTCCAAAGGCAGCTATGCAATTATAGGTACTTGGGTGTATAAAGTGATACGGAGGTTTCTATGGCAATTATTCATTTTAATTGAAAATTGTGTAGGGAAAGACTCATTTCAAGTGCAGCATGCAATTTGCATTTGTTTCCAGAAAATCTGAACTTCCTTAGGGTGAGTTGTGAATTCCTATTTTTTGGGAAGACAATCTTTAAAATTATCTTTGGGGAGGAGGGGGTGGGAGACCAGGGTAAGGTTGTTAAGCTTATTAACATTTAGGAGCATGTATCCACTTACTCAGTACAGAATTTTTTTACTGTCTGGTAAAGGTTTGATGTTTTAAATGAGAGAGAGATTTAAAAATATAATTGATACACAATGCCCTTGAATCTCTGAGGTAGAAGAACCAGAAGAAAGAGAGAAATACCAAAAAGGACAGCAGGGAGACAGGTTATCAGTGAGACCAAGATCATAATTTCTACTTTCATATATTTTAGCTACACTGTATTAGAATAATAACTAAGACAATTCTGGATCTTAATATATTTTAGAGTGTCAAAGAAAGAGTTGGAGGGAAGCAACAGTTTCACTTTGGTTAAATAATAAAATAAAGCTATAACTTAATTTCCTGTAGGAAAATAGGGTTTCTTTCTCATCCCTATTCCCACCACTACAATGAGTCAAACATATTTTAGGTCTAAATTTACAACAATAACAAAGCAGATGTACCATGAGTGATGAAGACCTGGAAATAACATCTGAAATGTGATTTCATATTCACTAAATTCAGTGTTGCCTTTTCTGAAACAAGGCTCTCCTGATTTTTTGTCTATCTCATTTTAAGGTTTTATAGGCCAAGTGCCAGAAACGTCCCAAGTTAAAAATAGTTCTTGTCTCCTTCATAAATAATAAATAAATATTAAACTGATGTGAAGGTTGAGTGTGGAAGTGTTCTTCACCAGCCACATAGTCCTCCTAACTGAGAAAAATTTGTCCTTAGAAAGAGGTAGCCAAAGCAGTATGTGAGGGGAAGCAGAAGAGTAATTTTAATAATGTGCTTTTGGTATTAGTGTGTCTGGCTCATTGCACTCCTGTACTTTAGAATATCTGGAACAGAAAAGGAAGAATGACTCCTAACTTCAACATCATTGATTGCATCACACTTCAGAAGAATGCAAAACTACATGAATGTGATTTTCATAATATACATGTCATTCATTTCTAATAAACTGGAGACCAATAATTAACCCCTTGTGGAAAGGCAACAGGAATTTGAAGGGCACATTCCTTCCAGGTGACTGACCCGTTTTTCCTTTTTCACGAGAAGTTCTATTTTGGTCAGAAAATGGCTTTGCAAGACAGGGGAACCAACCTGCTTGAAAAAGAAGCATGAGAACAGAAGGGGACTCACCAAGGACAATCCAGCAGGGGAGAGCTTTTCAATTCATGGACAATTTCCTCTATTTTTGGAACCCGTTCTGCCCTATGGTGGTGGTCCTAAGGTGGATGGTTGGACTTGATGACCTTAAAGGCCCTTTCTAACCTTAATTATTACTGACAGCTCTCACCTCCCTCATATCCTGCTGGACTCTCAGCCCTCTTTTGACACTTACATGTGTTCCTTCATTAATATCTGACTCTCACATNTGAAAGAAATAAACCCTCACTCCTACATGTGCCATTTGTATAAAGAGAAAATAACCTACTGAGGGGAAGTAAAGTTCAAAGTAAGCAAATTTGATTTCTTTCTGGCAACACCCAGAGTTACTCAGCTTTGATGGATATAAAGGCTGCTGGTGATGCTTCTGTTTTCTACACAGAACATTACTCTACAGTTATTCGGGTTTCCATTAATTTTCAGGGTTTGAAAAACACAGCTATTAAAAAACAATGTTCATGGTGTTGAAAGGATAAGTAAGACTTGGAGGTTGGTTTTGGCTAACAATAAGAGACAGGTCTGAAAAAAACTCTGGCAGCAGCACTGCTGTCAATAAATTAAATGCACTGACTGTTCTGGTAGAAAGCTGCTTTTTTATAGCCAAATTGTATGCCTGGCTGGGAGAAGTGGGAAATGAGGAGGGGAAAAAAAAGGAGAAACCTTTACAGTTTCACTTGCCATCATTTCCTGACAAAACCACTAATAAATATCTCTCTCCATTTTGGCTCAATAATGCAAGCATCAAAAGCATGTGAAGGAAATATCTTTCTTACTTATAGGAATCCATACATATACAAACAGGAAAAATTTGCCAGTGAAAGCTGTAATTTCACTTTCAGAAGTGGCAGAATGCTTTCCATGCAGGAACTAGAGGTACTGCTCACTCCCCTCTGCATACTTGAGACTGGAAATACCACACCGAGTGAGTGCAAACTGCTGCTAACATAAGACTTAATAGCTCCAGCTAGAGGCTCTGAAGTTTTTTTCCTCACCACATGAAGACATTTTCATGTGTAATAGATGCAGAGTAATTCCTCCACAAAATTAATCATCAAATACTCCTTCAAGTCTTGGGACAAGCAAAAAGTTCAATAACGACTGCGGTCCCTCAAATTTACACACTTGAGCTCTACACATTTCCTGTGGGGAATATAAATTGCTTCTAGTACTTACTACTCTGCATGCCATTCAAATTCTGTTGCTTTAATTCATTATATTAAAAAGTAATGCCAACTTCAATTATTTGTCGTGAAAGTAGAGATTTTGCTAAGGCACACAGGAAATTCAGTTCACACCAAAATGGCCACAACGTTCAAATTAATGTATTTGCAGTCCTCACACATCTTTCTCAGCATCTTTTAAAATGTCACTTATATAAAATATATAGATTTTCTGAGCATTGATGTACCCTATCAACAGACAAGGTCTCCCTGCTTTTAGTTTTGCAGACATGACTTCTCCAGCCTAAGTCACTAATGGTTACAGCTAAAATGAAGGGGTGCATGTGGGCAAAGGTGACAGCACAGGACTTAGAGCTGGAAAGTTTGCACCTTATAAACCTCTCATCTTCAATCCTACATTCAAAAGGTACTTATGATTTCAAAGAAATTGCAAATCAAATGATTACACGCTACAGGAAATTAGATAAAAGAGAAAGGAACCACTTCAACACCATCAAGAGATTCTATTCAGCTATTATATTAATAGTAAAAAAACATATTTTGATTGCAGCTTCTGCAGGTATAAAATGACAGGTTTTAGATTCTCTTTTATTGAAGTGCACAGATCCACAAAGCATTTTCAGTCCTACAAGGTGTTTTAAACTCTTGTAATCATTCAGCAAAGCATTTGGACAGCAGTTCTTTAATTTTGAGCAGAGTAATAACTGCACTTGTTAAAATATGTTCCAGAGTATGTAGCACCTTTCAAAATAAATTCAAGCACCAGAATTAAATATAACTGCTGAACTTTTGTACCACTGAAATCAACACCAAAGCTTTTACATTTTTTTAAAGCCAAGTGATGAATTTATTGCTCCTAACATTAATTTCTTTACAGAATATACTGCAATCTTTATGTTAATGTTTTATTATGTAAAATGCAATGCTTTTTCAGTTCAAGATCAATGTCTACAAATATATACCACTGCAAAATAATGTCCTTATTTTTGCAAGGAATGGACGTTTTCCAGTCTTTTTTTCCTTCTCTATTTTAACTAAAATGTAAAAAAAAAAAAAAAAAAAAAAAAAATTTGGCAAGGAAAAAATTGGAAAAACA
>WEIU01020992.1:24568-42821 GCA_013389925.1 Aegithalos caudatus
ACATTGGCTCTACTTTTGAGAGCCTGGCTGACCATTGTCCCCATGAGGTAAATTAAGTTTATTAGCATGTAAGAAGGAAAAAGTAGAGTCTACAGTTCTATAGCAGAGATTTATCCTTTCCAGTCTTGCATGGAACCACAAAGCCATGGGCTTTTTATTTCATGCCTCTATAGCATGGTGTCAGCCAAAACCAGAGCCCAGAAAAATGCAAAGGTTTAGTAGAGGTAAAAAAAGCAAAAAAATAAAACACCAAGCTTGAGCAAATTATTTTACCAACCAGTCTGATTTTTAATACTTGATCTTAATAGGACCAGGCCCTAAAAGCAAAATAAATATTTGGGTGAGAGGGGAAGCATCTTACTACTTCAAATAGCACCTTGCATCTGTAGGGAGACAACATTAATTTTGGCCTTCATTCTTAGTAAAAAAACCAAAACATTAGGAAAAAAAAAGCCATTATGATGAAATATCTAATATACTGAACCACTTTCCTGGCTTTCTGACTTAATTTATACATGAAATAATGCAAACATCTCTCCAAGGAGACAAAGTGTTATTAGCTTGTCTTTACCTAATTTAAAGAGCAATGATATTGTGAACTGCATTTCAGGAGACATAAACAGAGTTCTGCATAACTGTGCAACTGTGTGCTTCTTCTGACTTTGCAATGGGAATGAATCTCCTTCTCTGTTTTGTCAGCACGGATGACAGATTGAAGGTTAGTGTCCTGGAAATTCTGAAGGAAGAAAATACGCAAGTTTTTGCCTCTACTATTTCTAAAATTGTTTTTAGAACAGTCTCATGAGTGTGGCAAAAAACTCTTGTTGCATAACTACCTGCTTTATTCTAAAAGAAAATAAAGCAATGTGCCTTCATGTTAAACTGTATTCACACAGCATTTTTAAAGAACAGAAAAACTACCTGAGCATTATCTGATACACAGAGTCCTTGACTGGATGGATTCATCTTTCTGAACTTTCTGTTTTAAATAGCAGTAATTTAGTCCAATATATAGATTGCAAATACTTTTTTGAGTTTGTGTCCAGAGAGAATATCCTGTAAAAAAGTCACTGAAGAAACATCATTTAAAAACAGAAAAAAAAAAACCCCAAACAAAATCGTGTCCTCTAATAACTGTTACAAATCCTCTTGCAGAGAAGACTGGAATTAATGAGACCACTGCAGAAACTTACTGTGGAATGACAGGTTTAGGAGAGAGAGAGAGGAAATAATGCAGAGAATAACTGTTAACCCCAGACTGTGCATTCAAGGTCACTGAGCCTTTTAAAATGTTTTAGCAGCACTAAAATAATGCAAAGGCAAAGGACAAGAGAGCATCAGTACAGCCTCTGATTTCAGACTGTGAAATTTATGTCTGACAGCAAAAATAGAAAAGGAAGAAGCCTCTTCTTCCTTCCTTCACTCCACGTTTTAGGTGTGGGTTTCCAAACCAGCAGCTCTCCCAAAATATTATTAATTAGGGCTATATTACAATGAAAGAGATTGCAAATATATACTGGGAAAGAAAAACCAAAACCTAAAAACATATTCAAGTAAAATTATTCCATAGTGATAAATAGCAAAAGGCATGAGAGAGATAATGGGGGAAAAAAAGTAAGCACAAACAGTACTGTTTCCTAGGAACCTCGCATAAGTGACTATTTCTTACTCTTTTCAGGCTATCACCATGGTATTACTTGCTTGTGAATGGAGAAGAGTATCCAGTGATTTTATTCAGTTATTATTTATTGAAAGGTATTCTCTTCAACCACTCTGAATTCCTGAGGAAGTTACAAATCCAAATGTAATTGAAGTGAACCTCATCTTCCCACAAAAGCTGGAACAAACTGAGGAATTTTCTGGTTCTCATAATTGCAAATATGGCTCAGAGCTTTGTGTCACTTGTCACTTTAAAGCATTATGTTAAATATTTTGTGCCTTAACAAATTGAAAAGTCCATTATCTCCAAAAGCAGGAAAGCATCCAGTCCTAACAGGAAGAGTAAGGAACTGGACACTTTAATTTCTTTGAGGATCTGAGCCTCATTGTCAACATATTTCTATTCCTAATCCATAACATAAACCAAAGATACCTTTGCTAATCTCCCAGTTATTCAGAAGGCCAACCACAGCCTTTCTCACAATTCTCTATTTCAACCTTGGTTTGAAGTACTCTGGGCATATATAAAAGCATTTAACGTTAAAACTGGGGGAAAATATTCTGAAAAATAATACTTCTATTGAAAATAAGTAATGTGTAAAGAAAATGGAAATTACTAGAAATTCCAAAATACTTAGAGAAAATTTTGGCTAGAAAAAAGATGGGCTGATATCATTAGAAATATTAACTTATCACACAGCATTAAAGAAAACAAATTGTCTTAAGAAAAAATAAAAATACCTCAGTTTTCATTTTTTCAGATCAAACATTCCAGTGAAAGGTAATTATGCAAAGAAGAAAAAAATGTATCAGTAGATTTCATTAAGTTTTTGCCCTCCTCATTTTGCTACAATCCCTTTTATGACTCCCTTTCTCTCATTTGCAAAAAAAAATCAAATCTATTGGAAAAAAATGCTCTCTTAGGCTTTCCAGCTATTGAGTTCTATAAAAGAAAATATACTTGAATCTCTCCAGGAATACACTTTTTCTCCTTCCTTCATCCTTAAAGACAAATTATGGTATTTGAAGTCCAACATGCAAGTAAGCCACCTGGCAAGGACTTTCTTATTGTACAGCTCTTTATTTTTATTCTCTGTTTGACCATTTTTTCTCTCTGAGCAGAATACAACCAAGTTTTAAAATCCTTCCACTTTTAACTTTGTCTCACCAACTTCTGAAATGTCATTCAAAGAGAAGTCAAAAGACAGAGAAGAGGCAGCTATACAAATCAGCTCCAAGTAGAGCTGTTGTATGAATGTTTGTGATCTCCAAAAGCATTTAGAAATACCCCAAAATGCACCATAACTGCACTGCTTATTGTTAGTTATAAACGTGCATGGCAAGAGCTCACTCACCAAATGGAACCTCCTGTGTTTAAATGGAAGCCTGAACTTTTCACTGTATTGAATAGCTGAGCAAAAGTGAAAATTAAAACTGTTCTAGGTTTGCCTTAGTATTTGCCCACACAGTAGCTTTATTCTTGTCAAAAGAAAAAAAAAAAAAAAAAAGAGCTAAACACATGCCTTGTACATATTTGTACATATATGCCCACACAGGACAGGGGAAGGAAGAACAGTGATAAAATTGCTAACAAACCCCAGCTTTTGGATTTAACTTCTTTTTACTTCACTATATTTTAATTAGACTAGAACAACACATTTAAACACTGATCTTACCACCTCTAGTTTGGAAACAAGTCTGAATAAGTATCACCTGTCCGTGTACCAGTACACTAAATAAATCTTTGCTACCTGGACTTCCAACACTTTCACTGCTCAGTTTGCTTCAGGTGACGTGTCACCCTCAAAGGTAAAAGAAAAAAAGAGAAAAGGTGGGAAAAACAGATTTTGATCACAGACTAATCTGTTCTGATTACCACATCATTGGTGCTTTTCAGTGAAATACTCTGCAGTTGTAAATAGTACTGATAAAACTATCCTAGCAGTAAATGGGGATCAATATACAGGAGTCAGATCTTTAAATTCTGTCAATGGAACACAACATGGAGAAGCTAAACTTACTTTTTAAAAAATCCCTTTCATATATATAAAAAAAAAAAATTTGAGGAGCTGTGTCTTAACACAAAAAAGAATCAGTGTCTTAAAGGTGGGAAACACAGTGTGTCCAGATGGTTTGATCTGAACAGGCATTTCCCATAATGACCTTGTGTTGATCAATACCTAAATATATCCTGGCCAGCTTGGAATGTCCCTTGAAGAAAGAAGTTCTGATTCTCACAAAGGGAAAGTCAGAATGATTAATAAACTGTTTTCCACTTGTGCTCATCTGTATATTCACAAACTTTTCGCTACTGATGATTTCACCCACCCTGTCGATATCCACCTTCTTTGATGTTTGACTCTTTTTCTTGTGCAGAGGAGATCACAGCTCTGTTTAAGCTCATGGAAGTTCAAGTACAAAACAACTGTTTTAAATCTGACTTTGTACTTGATGGGTTGTGTTCCCTTCTTTTGGTTTACACAATAAAGTAAGGCCAGGTACTGGTCTGGAGAAGAACTGCTTTATACAATTCTAGCAGCCTTTTTGAGCCTAAGTGGCACCAAATTATAAACAAAATTACTTAGGCCAGAGTACACTTTTAGGCGTCAGAAGCCAGGCTTGACCTACAGAAATGAAAGGCTGTTTACACCAAACAAGGATGTGTATTACACTCTCCCCTCACTGCTTCATCACTTGCTCTCTCCCTCAGCTGTGTGTCCCAACAAAGAATGGCCCTATCCCTTCCAAAAACACTATCTGTATTTCATAAAGACAGAGGAGACTTCTTCCTCTTCAACCTTCTGAGTGAAGAGAACGTTTTCTCAGGTGATTTTTTTTTACCAAAATTCATCTTGGAACACAGTGAATTGCTCCTGTTAGTAGATATTAAATGATTAGGATTGGATCCTGATATTTTTTCATGTACCTGCTTCCCTAATGAGTCTTGCATGCAGATCAGTTGTAGATGTGCCTCTAATTTTCTGCAATTTAGATATCACTCTATGCAGAACTGCATTAGACTTGGGTGTACTTTGAAATAAATTCACTTACTCTCCTGACTTTCTTTTTTCGTCCCTGTGGCCTATGAAATATCCATTGATATGGCAGTGCTGATCTGCAGCAGTTCTCCCTGCTGACTTGGGCCAGCAAGCTGCTCATGAATCTAGCAGATGTTTCAGTTGTCTAGGCCAATGGAAACCTTATGGACCCTTTTTTTCTTCATCTCCTCCCAGGAGCAAATGTTAGTACAGCAGATATCTGGATGTGTGCCATGTAGCAGCAGAGACAGGAAAAAGCTGCTGTGGCTTCGCTGAGCGTGGTGCTGGATAATGATTGTATTTTTTTCCAGTCCTCTTTAAGAGGGTGATTTACAAATGTCATGCCCCTCACGTGTAGCTAAACACAAACCTGAGTTCTTTAAAACATTCTCTAAACTTCCCTTGTTATGCTATAGAACCCTAGATTAACACACAGATATAAATTAGAAAGATACAGTCACATGTTGGACTTCTATTTCCCTTCCAGTATAAATTTAGAAATCCCTAAATGCAAGTTTCATTCAGCATTGTACCCCTAACAGATTGTACACACTGTGACAATGGAAACTTATGGAGATTTAGGACATGAACAATTAAAAATTTTAAAGGTTTAATTTAAAATATGGAACAGGTTGCCCAGAGAAGCTGTGGATGCCCTGTCCCTGGAAGTGTTCAAGGCCAGGCTGAGTGGGGCTTTGAGCAACCTGCTCTGGTGAAAAGCATTCCTGCCCACAACAGGGGGTTTGGAACTGGGTGAACTTTAAGGTCCCTTTGAGCCCAAACCACTCTGTGTTTCTATGATTCTATGGTAATTTAAAGGAAATTAGATTCCTGAATTCTCTAGCTGTCCTCAAAAACTGCTTTTTGAAACCTTATTTTTTCATCATTTGACCTCACTTTAGCGGTGGGTGGTAGGAACAGTGTCTTATTCAAAATCTCTAAGTTCTTATTCTAGAATGTGTTTCTTTTTTTATTGTGACCTTTGGATCCCTTTTATTTGTGAGAATTCAACATGGAGTCTGTCATTTCCAGTTGTCTATGAATAAAAAGCTTCAACCTAAATATCATATTTTCCTGAAATTCTTGCCCTTACTGCTCTTAAAGGTAATAATTTGGTTTAACAATAGGGATGAGCCAAAAAACCATTTTCCAAATTTCTTTATGTATTCGTGACACATATTTTTAGATACAGGCATTCATTATTCCCCTCTCATAAGCCAATTAAATACTGACTCCTCAGAAAGCACAAAAAGGGACAGGACAGGGGCACCAGTGTGAAGTGAGTGGCAGAAGCAGGAACTCAGAAGTGACTTCTGAATTTCCACATGGAGTGTTAGCATTAGCTTCTGTGTCATCTGGGCTGAAGTCTTTGTCTTTTTATAACAAAAAAAGCCTAATTTCTGTCCAACAGGCTGACAGAATAACTTTATTCATCAATTACTTTCAATTAGAAAACTGCATCTTTCTTAGGAAATGTTTTTGTCTTCCTTAAAATCATATTTAGGTATGTCCTCTTGCACAAAGAATCCCTTACAGATCTGGAATGCGAATCACAGTTAAATTAACTCTATTCAAAAAGCAAAGAATCAAATTAATCAGCTCCATATAAATACCCTTATATCTGTACAGCTAAGTTCAACTTAAAAAAAAAAAAAAGATTAACCTAAGAGGCTACAATAACTCTATAATTGATTTAATATAGAAAATTTTAGTGAATTTTATAATATGTGATCCATGAGGGCTCTCAACAGTAACAGTTTTGCAAATTTTTTTTTAAATCCACTGTAATATAAGAAATCAGCAAGTAAATTGATATGTGCATTAAAGTAATTTTCTAGGTCAGTGAATCAATGTCAGTAATGGTTGACTAGATTCCTTACTTGGCTGTAAGAATATTTTAGTTGAAGCCTTTTATTTTATAATTTACTGAATTATTAGAAGGTTATTTAGTAACTTACATAATGCTGTCTTCTAGAAAACAGAAAAAAAAAACAACAAAAACCACTTAACTCTTTGTACTTGAGAAATTGTCTGCTCTGGTTAAATTTGCAGGAGACACAAAAAATCTCTTCCTGGTCACCCTGACATTACATCACCTCCCACATTTTACATAATAAATTGGAACAAAAATGCTGTTTTTCAGGATGAAATCACATCATTATTTTGTCATGGCCCACAGGCAGGAGTGATAACTTGCAGCCCTGTAAGGTGACTCCCAGCTGTGGAGTGACCCTGCAGCAGATCAAACAAGGCACGGTGCAGTTCAGGGTGTGCTGGCTGGGTGACACATGTCTGGAGCAAGCCTGAAACTCAGCTGACACATCCACACATGGTTATTACCTGAATCACAACCACTCCCACCTGCCCAGGCCAAAATGAAACCCTGAGTTGACTCAGATCTGCTGCAGTGGGGTACAGGAAGGAAAATGATTGAGGCGGACAGGGTGAGCATCCCCTTCTCTGAGGAGTGTGGAGTCACTACCAGCAACACCCATGGGGCAGCCACAGCTCTGCCATTTCCTAATCACCCCAAGGCATTAAATACTCCAAAAACTCACAAAAATGCTGCCATGCAATTAGGAAATGCAGAGAAAAGAAGGACTTCTCAATTTAGTCTCTTACTGGGTAGCTGTCAGCTTGCAGGTTGTGAGCTCCACAAATGCATGCATGGGCTTCTTCCTGTTCTAGCCAGTGTTAATTATATCAGTATTGAATGGTGATGGGTTTATTCATAGGAAGAAAATGCAAAGAGAGCAAACACAAATTAAAATGCCTTAAAGTATACTACAAATTCATATTTAAAATGCAGGGGCTTACAAAACATAAATCTCCCACTCAGTAAAGAATTAATTACATGGCAGAGGAGGATGTCTGATAAAATTTACAAAACTGATATACTAGCTTTGATACAGAGATTTGAATTTTTCTTTAAACAGTTACAACACCTACCCTAAACAGGGAAATATATTTCCCCATTAGGGAAATATAAATGTCAAAGCCCATATTTGCATACCAGGGGAGGGCAGGAGAGGGAAGGAGGAGACACAATGACTAACATCTGTTGAACAGATTGAGATAACAAGACTTTTTCCAGACAGCAGAGTGCATTTCTCAGGTGAAGAAATGAAAGAGCATTACGGTGAATTATTGTCTTTCAAAGTGGAGTAATACAGGTTAACTGGGAGTTTCTGAACTTAGGAATTTTAAGGTACGTTTTGAGAATATGTAACCTATGACAGCTCTTGAGTTTAGGTCTTCAGACTTAAAAAACTTAGTAGAGCATAATAATTCTGGTAACTTTCAATCATAGCTCCTCCTATATTTGAATAAAACTATTTTTCTCCTTAGCTGGTCTTTGTTATTTTTTTAAACCTACAGAGAAGAAAATGTAACATGAATATTTCTATGTCTCTTTGCCTGCTTACATTCAACTACATTTTTTCCTTTCAGATTGCACAAGGCATCTCATTCTTGGCATTCTTCCACAGAGCTATCAGAATCCCTGCTTGAAACACCATATATGAGAGGAAGGCAAGAGAAGTGATCCTGTTCACCAAGTGCCTTTGTTTTGAGTATCAAGATTTCTGTATTCTCAAGACCGTGCACTTGTTTATGAACACTGACAAGGCAAACGAGCAAGTGCTTAGAACACAATGTGCTTTATTAACACTGTTACTGCAGATTTTATGCCCACACACATCTACATGTTTGTAGATGCAGACTCCTTTGCAGCCACTCTAGATTAACTGCTTTTGTTGTGGGGTAGTTAGCTAAGATTATAAAGATTTGAAAAATGTTTTATTTGGAAAGGGTAGCTGATGATGTAGTGGGGATTTTCTGTGATGAAGCCATAGAGCTTAACAAGAGTGCACAGAGTTCTACATCTCTGAGCACAGAGCACACCGAACAGCAGAAAAGGTGACTTTGCCCATGATTCAAATCTCTTCTCAGTCAATACTCAGCCTCGAGGCATCTGTCACATTTGGACTCTTTTTTACTTTTCAGCACTACAGTCAAGTGCTTAGTTCTTTCTCTTCAAAACTGGCAGTGCAAAGTGGCCACAGGACAAGTCCTACAAGGGTTCACTTAGACTGTTTCTCCATTTCTGACCTAGAGCTATCTCTCTACACTATACCCCAACTCACAGCGTAACCATCACTTTTACTGATCTTCCTTAGTTTCTTTCACAGAACCACAAGGAAAAAAAAATCATATCAGCTAAATGACTGAGGTAAGTTAAATTCTATCACCAGTGTATATCTTCCATATCTCTCCTTGGGCCAGGCAGTTGTGGAATACAGATCACTGTGCTTTGCAACATCATTATATTGCTTTTTTAATCCAGTACTTATATATCCCCACTTTGAGAAGATACAGAAAAATCCATAATAAATTCTTTCCAAACCCTTAGTAAAAACCTAGCTTTCAAGTGCTGTTTTACTCACTTTTAGATGCTGCTCCTTCTGCTCGACTCTGAGAATCAAAGGAACAGAAAGAATGATAGCAGTGAAGACATCTTTTACCATCATGCACTGTTATAAAAAGCCTGAGCGAGTTCTCCAGAGCACCATGGAATTACAGGCTATTACATGCACTTAAAAATCTTTCTTATAGCATTTGTTGGACTTTCCATTCCTCAGTTCTCCCAGAATGATGAAAATGGATTTATCAGCACAGTAATGCCAATATGAGTCAAAAGTGTAGCTTGCTGTAAAACAAACCACATCTGAAAAAATCAGGGGCATAAAAAAAAAAAAAAAAAAGTTAATCTTCTCAATTAATTTTACATATAACTAAATAATGCTTAATTTAGACATCCTCTCATTAAGAATTTATATTTTCTGCCATGGAATTGCCTTGAACCCTTTTGTCAATCATGCTTTTCCTGTATGAGAGATTTGGATTGGTAAATCTACCTTCCTCTGTCAGTGGCAGCAGAGTCTAGAATATCTTTTCTGCTTTCCTGTAGATGCTCATTTCCCTTTCCAAATGCTGCTTCCCTCACCCTGTGTGCTGGCCAGACCCTGACCTGAGTCTGTGAAATGATTGGGTTTCAGCAGTCCCAGGCTGGCTGGAAAACAGCTGAATCAGTGCAACCCAGGTCATGAGGACTGGGAAGGACTTCTCTGATATCAGCCTGTAAGAAAGAAAATCATTACTGAACCACATATCTGTGATTTCTTGTGTGCAAGAAATACTTATGTGAAAACAGATGCATGGGGCTGAATAACAATGCAGTAGGATTACAAAAGATGAGTCAAAACTTGACCAGAGTTCTCCTAAACATTACACTAAGCTCACTTACAGAAACAACTTACAATAACATTTCAAAAAGGAAGTTTACATATTTAAAAGGCCAAGAATAATTGGTTGGCTTTTAGTTAAACATAATTCTGGCTCTGTGTTTTCACAGAAAAAACAAAACAAAGTAACTGCTATGACCACCTAACAAGCCAACATTGCAGTGTCTGTTTTACTGAAAGACTAACATTATTTACACTGTACTGGGCAATTATTTCAAAATAATAAACTCACTGTAGCTAGAGCATCTTACTCCCCATGCATAGAAACCCTCTTTTCCAGGAATAGGTTCTTAGAAAATGCCCTCTGTAAAAATAGCTTTTATTGGCTCTGTGTTGGGATAAGAGTGGAATAGAAAACACCCCCCAAAACTCCACCCTCCTTACATTTTCAGTAAGAACCGTTCATATACAGTTCTTATAGACCTGCACTAGACCATTTTTCTTTTTACTCACTTTACTTTAAAACAGGTAGAACAGCTCCATCCAAAAATACAATCAAGAAAAAAAAATATTTACAGTAAATGAATCTGCTCCAAGAAAGCATGAAAGCAAGGTGACAAAACCAACTGGTAAAATTATGATTTTCAATTTGCATTAACATTTCCAATTTTTTATGCAATGCCATCTGGGAAAAAAAAAATATATATATATGTATATATATATGTGTGTGTATATATATATATATATAAATCCAGCAATTCTGAGACCTGGAGCTTCAATTAAGAAACAAATGGAAGACCAAACCACATGAAACTTGTCACAGAACAGGAAGAGATAAGAACTTTATTTTTTAGATACAAATGAAAATGTGAAAGAAACAACTGTATGTTGTAATGCTTCTGCAATCTGATTGTTCTGCTCCAAAAGCCACATCAAGTGCACTAAGATGCTGGTACAAGGGCAAGGAAAAGTCCAAAATTCTATCCCAGTCTATATTTGAGAACTAGCACAGTGATACAGAAAACTCACTTGCTTTTGACTGCTCTGACTACTGATGTTACAAATACTCTTGCTTCAGGCTTCATGTACAGAAGGCCAACATCATGGGGGAGAGGAAAAGAAAAACAAACAAACAAAAAAAAATCAACAAAACCAGCAGCCCCTCTCACTCCCCAAAGCAATATCACATTTGTTTCGATATTGGAAGTTCTGTTCTGCTAGATTGGAACAAAATGTACAGCAAACCCAAAACTTCTTCCTGTGCTTGCAGAAAGCCCTTGGAGCCCGTGCAGCACACACTGCATGAATAAATGCAAACACAGGCATTATTGCATGACAGAGATTAAATCAAATTTTTGCTCCAAAATTACAGAAACCTTAGACATTTAATAAAATAGATCATGACATCTCACATCATCTGTTACAACTCACTACTCCCCCTCACTGCTACAAGCAACATTTGCTAGCTCTGCCAGACAAGAAAGTTAGACAAAGTAAATTTCTTATTTTTTCTCCCCCTCATATACTTAGAGATGACTCAGCCAAAAGTATTAAAATAACAAATGGAGTTATTATAAAGTAGAAGGTAACTTTTTTAGTGTGACTGTGCTATTAAAGACGAGGTAGAAAATGCCCATTCTCGAAGCAAAATCTCCTAAAAAGTCAGAAAAAACCTTTGCTGGCGTGTGATCATACAGAGATTCTTGACTACAGAAGAAAAGTCAAAACAATGGTAAAAAAGCTTCTTCTACCCATTGTCCATCTTGAATTTATGGTGTATATGTAGTTCATTTAATATAATTAAAAATAGCCAAGAATCCACATTATGTAAAAAAGAAAAAAAAAACCAAAACAATATATAAAACTCTAAAGTGTAACAGCAGAAAGGAAGGGGGGACTAAAATGTTTTTATGCCTTGCAGATGACACTACACAACTGGATTCTGATGCAGCAAGGGTCATAATACTGGACTGCTAGGGAGAGAAACAGAAAAATCAAATTGAACTGCAGACAGAAAGAATATTTAAATCCTTCCTTTGGGCAGACTACCTGCAAAGGACTAAAATATCAGGAAACTGGGAAAAAAAGCTTATGAACAGAAGCCTGAACAGTGACAAGCAACTTTTAATCAGTCTTTAACATGCTTAACTTGACCACGTATAAAAGCCACCTAGTTTCCAAAAGGCAAGTCTTACTATTTGCTAAAGTAATGAAAACCACTTAGCAATTCTGAAATTTTATAGCTGAAATAGCTTGGGTGCAAGCAAGGCTTTTAAAAACAAAGAATGATGAGGTTAAAGTGTAGCAATCACTGGGAAAAAACCCAACCAAATAAAACAGAGAGCAGGACATGGAAAATTACATCGAGCAGGAGAAAGATGAAAGAACAAACTCTAACAGAAAAAGCTTAAATGACAAATTGATGCATGTCACAGAAATGCATCGATTCTAATGATATTCTGGTTAAAAAAAATGCCCAAACTTTACAGTCTTTAAAATGCAGAGAGGAGCAATGAGAATTTTCATTTAGAAATGCATAGTTTGTTACTTGGTTTTGAAATATTGCTGGAAATGGAAACATTTAAAACTGCCTCTTTTTTTTTTTTTTAACCTTAAGAACTCACTGAATTTGAAGAATGGAATCACCTAAATGAGTTCCAACACATTCATTTGCACATTTATATATAGTCTCTAGGTGTATCACAGCATTAAAAGAGGGATTCACAGAACACAAGGTCTATCTACATTTTCCTCCTACAGGTCACAAGAAATAACAATAAATTCTTTAAGCAGAAGAACAGAATAGACTATACTAACGTTTCTAAACCAATTTTCATTCTACTTCAAGTTGTGTGTGGAGGGAATTGGCTAATAAAAAGTCTTACACACAAAATCCATTACAGGAAGGCTCATTTCCCCAAAAGTGGGTCAGAAACAATTTCAACCTTGTTAACGGGGTGGGGAAATGACGACTGTTGAAATAAGCAATGCAAGAAAGAGATTTTAAAAATCTTTGTTTTGCACCCAATCCCTAAGTTGAACAAACAAATTTTAAGGGATCAAAGCCAGCCTATTATAAAGCATAAAACTATCTCTGCTGAGAACCATAAATTATGTATGGGGCAGGCATATTTACCAGTGCTGCTAGTAATGCAGAACATCTCTGAATGAGAACTGACTGCTGAATGCCTCATGTTCTTTTATGATGAATTATGCAGAAAGCTCCAACACAACTATGCTAAGGTGCTGGAGTTCATGTACAGGAGGGCTTGAGAGCCATTGAATAAGTGGGAGATGAAAATATCACCTTCTTGCCTTTTTCCTTTTACTCAAGTCCAATGAAGAGTAATTGCCACTAACACAAAAATGAATACAGTGAAAAAATCAGATAAAACTGTCTTCTCCACATCCTTCCATTTTATTTCTTCTCACCTACCTCCCCTCACCACATATCCCTTCCTCAAGAGATGCAGCTACATAAAGCTGTGAACTACTAATTGCAGTGATGCACTAAATTTCATGAACAAAAAAAGCATTTGAGAATTCAAGATCAAGCGTAGTACGTCTTTTTTTTTTAATAGAAAATCTTTTGCTCCTTTCAAAATAAGAACAGGCTCATTTTTAGTAAAGACTCCAAAGAATCTGAAATAGCAGTGAAGTGTGGGGAATATCTTTGTGGCCCAATGAGGCACAATGCTACAGCTCTTCCCAGCTCCAAGGCAGCGAGATCCAGAAGCCATCTGCTCCACTTCTGTCCGTGTGCCTAGACTGCTTTGATGCACAGCTAAGCCCTAGCTGTACTATTTCTGATTCAACACCTAAGTTAGCATCTCCCTCTGGTTGCCTCAGTGAACTCCACAGACTGGAGTGAGAGCAGGGATTTTTAGTAGGCACAATCCACACCAAGCGCAGGTTTTCCCATCCAAATCGGAAGCACATAAGGAGACAGCAGTCTGTCATCTGGCTCATTCCAGAGGTCTGGGAAACCAATCTGAAACCCTCACATGCAGAGTCATTGTGAGCCTGCTTGGTTACCTGATACATCAGTGGACTCGTGGCTGTGAGCACTTTATTATTTCCTAAGATAGAGGGACAAAAGTCTGTAGGGAAGCTATCAGATTCAGCTAAAAATATGGGAAAATACACTTGATACTCAACCTGCATTTACATGATATGTCAGGAAAATACAAAGTGTAATTTTACCACAATACTCTAAAAAAACAGTACTGATTCCAATTCAGATATCACAGAACCAGTTTTGGGTTGGAAGGGACCTAAGGATCATCTGGTTCTAACAACCCTGCCACAGGCAGGACACCTTCCACCAGACTAGGTTGCTCAAAACCCTATCCAGCCTGGGCTTGAACACTTCCAGGGACAGAACATCCACAGCTTCTCACTGATAGTAAAGAATTTCCTCCTAACATCTAATCTAAAATGACCCTCTTTCAGTTAAAAGCCTAATAGATCTTTCATTTTTTTCTAAAAATCAGGGTTATATTTCCTTTTTGCAGCCAGTGGGAACTTCACCGCCTTGCCACAACTTCTAAATATAATGATTTAGCCACTTCATGTGTCAGTACCCTTAGGACCCATGGATATATGAAAGCATTTTTCAGTCCTTGTGCAATTTGTGTTATCCAAAGCCTTTTCTATTTATTTAGACCTATAGAGAAGTAAAATTATATAATTTTCACCTTCTTTTCAAACTGGGTACACTGGTTTAACACAGTGCATTTTTTCTAACTTCTCATTTAAAGCAGGTGTTTGAATTTTCAAATCTTCAGGGAAAAATATCCATCTTGGGCTCAAACTTTATCAGTCTCAATTCAGGAGAGAGGATTCATTTTTTTTTCTCTTTAAGAAAGTTATAAACCTCATCTTGAAGTCTTTGAAGATGAAATGTATTTTCCCTATGCTCCTAACTTCAGCAATGGCCTAGAGACTTAACAGGAAAGTAGGTCATTAGAGTCCCAGATACTTTCTTTGACACAGCTAAATGACATTTCTTCTAGAATCCAAATGTCATTTTTGCCCTTTATTCTAAGAAAAATAGATGTCAATCCCCACTAGAAAACACTGCTATCATTACTTTTTGATAGAAAATTTAAATCAATGGAAGATAAAATAAGTTGGAGGTACTGCTTCTCTCCAGCTTTTGCTTCATATCAATTTTCTAGGCTTCCTGGGCTGCCCAAGTATGTTTCAGCTGCTAGTCTCTTCTGTTCAAGAATAAATCTAAAGGTATCTAAGGCAGCATCTGTGCATTTTGGAGGCTCACAGAGCTCAAGATCCAAAAAAAAAAAAAAATTCAGCATAGTTTCACACTAATTTAGAGAAAAAGCAAAACTATTTTAGTGAACTTGATGCCACAATCTGACTTCACACAGTAATGCATCCAACAGCCACACAAAGCCAAATCACTTTAAAATGCAGAGAGGAATAATGAGAATTTTCATTTAGAAATGCCTAGTTTGTTATTTTGTAGATATTTAATCCCTGTTACTGTAGATAAGGGAACAGCAATGGCTGAAATGACTCAACAGGTTTTGAGTCTAAATGGTTAATTTCAGTCAAAAGCTACTAGTTAGGAAGGTTTGTTTGTCCTTTACTTGGCATCCCCCTGTCACCAGCCCAGATCTCTCCTCTAGCACAGCAGTTCCTCCTCTAAGGATCCCCACTTCTCCCACACACAGCTTGAGCACAGCTGCAAAATGTTTTGGACTGACTGGTGTTTTGTGTTCCTCTATCATGCTCCCCCAAGATAGACAATTTGTGTCCAACAGCAGCTCACAGTGCACACTCAAGGAAACAAAGCAGAGAGAAACAGGGGAACAGCAGGTTTGTAAAATGATGTGCCATGAACAACCCAGCAAGTTCCATTACAGAGACCCCTTTAGCCACAAGGCTTTAATACACGAATGACACAAGTGACAGAACACTGAAAATGGAAAAAAAAAAATCCCAACAAAAAATCCTTGGCTGTGGGAGGCCAGGGGATGGCTTACCAGAAAAAATTCTGAAGTTCAAATCACCATGGAAGCTAGGCACTAGAAATATGGTTTAGTTTAACTGGTATGTAAAAATTCTGTAAGTCTTTAATTAAAAGTCCTTTCCCATTTAATTTAGTACCATCTTCCTCCTTTCAGGAGTTCTTTCCTCCCATCACCCTTCGCAGAAGTCTCAAGTATATCAAACTATTGTTTTGCCTTCTTTTTTGTAACAGGCTTTGACCAGAATCCAGGGAAAGGGTTTGGACAACCCTGTCTCACGGGGAAAAAAAAACAACCAAAACCAAAAAAACAACCAAACAAAAAAAACCCCAGGAAGATAGAGAACCTGTTTTCCTAGGAAGTAACTTGAGATATTAGAAAAGAAACATCCAACTAGTGAAATTCTGATATTAAAAAGCCTCTTTTCTGCCCCAAGCATGGAGGAATCATCTTAAAGCCAGTGTAATCAGAAGAAACCCTATGTCAGGTTCATAACAGATTCCTGTATTGCCAGTGAGGGATGCAGATAGACTCTGTTACATTTATACTGCAACTCAAAACTATATTATGCTTTGTACTTTCACATCATTGTTCCACAAATCCAAAAACTTATGTTTTGAAGTCAGTATACCCTCTCAGCCATAATCTTGCACTCTGACAAGCCAAGTAAATGACCTGACATGGAAAATGTTAATCTCTGCTGGTCACTGGAACAGGTGTTGAGCTCCCCACGACACTACACCAAGCTGCTGACAGAGTAACAAGTTGTGCCTCCACAGGAGCAGCAAGTCTGGTACTGAGTGATGCTGCACATATTCAAAGAGAGAGAGAGAGAAAAAAAAAATCATTCCCTGGCTGTCATGGATCACTGCAAAAACAAGGAGGATGCCTGAATACCAAGAATTCCCAAAGGAAAGCTTTTATAATGTAAAATAATGCCATGAATGCCTGGGGAAAGAAAAAGAAAAAGAAAAAGAAAAAAAAAAAAAAATAGAAAGAAAACTTGTTAATAACTTTAAAGTCCATCAATGAGGTACTGATAAGCTTGAGAGTGTGACCAACAAGCAAACAGGAATTATGGAAGAGGATTTACAATATCTCTAGCAGATTGGAATGCTCTGGAAGATATACATAAGAGACTTCAGGAATTAAACACAAAATTATGCAAAAACCAGGAAACGTCCAATAAAGTCTTTTAAGGATACATGGCTCGGGCAAATACAATTCTGCTGGTAGAGAGCACAGTTATTTTATGTACTTAGGATACAGATGAAGTAATAATATGACTACAAAGTTTATGAAAAAATGACCAGAAGAAAATTATGGTAAGAAAAACGCAAAAGAAAACACCTATCAGGAAATTGTTATCCAGGTAGTATAGGTATAATTTATGTGAGGGTTTCTTTCTTTCTTGTTATTGGGGTTTTTTTTCTGATCTCACTGCTTGCTTTTTTACCATCACTGAGTGGCATTACACTTGATAAATATCAGTGTCCTGACCAAAAAATCCCAGTTAACAAATCCACCACCAAGTCACCTTGTATAGATTGGGAAGGATAAGTGAATTTGTTCCCTGCAAATGACCAGGAAGAGGTGAAATCTAAAAGTATTATTCATACAGAAGAGGGTTGATTCATCTTACAGAAAGTGCTGGACAACCTTTAGGACTGCAGTAATAGAAATGAGAAAAAATCCCCATGCAGTTGGGGATTAAAAATTGAAACTTCAGCTATACCTTAGAATCTTGTTAGCTGAGAACAACCAAGCAGGAAGAAGACACATTTTCTAATTTATCACTGGATGAGTATGAATGACCAATATGGAGCTTCAAGGGAAGCAGTTATAAGATAGCTGAAGTATTTCTGGTAGATGTAGGAAGGCTGGATAGAAATGATGGGATGAATTCCAGGTAAAACACTGGAGGCTTTTCTGCTCACTTCAGTCAACAGCTGCCAATTCACACCATGACACACTGGAAAAATATCATCCTGGAAATAGAAGAGTCTGAAAAACATCTCTCTGTCTACCAAAACAAACCCTGGGAGAAGAAATTATAGTTATGTGTATTATTCACAGAGAAAAAAATTACATGGGAGATGTTTATAATGAAAGGTAATCTTGCCAAAATAAAAAGTTACGTGAATATGCTGCTTTTGGGAAGTAGAAGAGTATACCTGTCAATTGTAAGAGAAGGGTTCAGAGCTTCCCTAATAAAATAACCAGCTGAGAATGAGACAAACCAAAACAACCAACACCAAGCAAAACCCACCAATTCCAGAAACAAACAAATGCCTACAGCTTTTCAGAAGAATGAAGACAG
>WEIU01020995.1:0-23040 GCA_013389925.1 Aegithalos caudatus
TTATTTTTGTGCATTTAGTAGTTTAGATTATTTTTAATAAGTAGTGGGAACATGTTTTAATCTATTAAAAGGAGAAAATATATTAGATGGAAGAATGTATACTTCTATATATCATTTATTAAGACAATATAAAAAAATCAAGTCAACCACATTTTAAGAAGATTTTGTCTTTAGCATTGATCTTGATACCTANATTGATCTTGATACCTATTCAGTAAATTTCTGGAAATCTGAATGGCTTCAGTGCTTTAGACTTATATGTCTAGAGTAACGAATTACAGAATCATGGCCCAAATCAGAATGTTTCAAATAAACAGAAGAAAGAGGAGTATGTAAGAACAAAAAGAATCATACATTAAGTAAACTGCTTGAACCATTAATAGCATGAGCAGTGATATTAGAATTTTTGATAGAGTACATAGGACACCTAAAATTCAATTTCTGAACATGGATGATATCCATAAAAAAATTTAAATAATTACAAACTCTTACAATTCACCTTCAATAAACAAAAATTTTAAAAATACAAGGCAGATTGAGTGGCATCACTGAAAAGAAGTATGTAAAATATTCCTAACTTCCTGATAGTAAAATTAGGACAATAATATCAATAATATCAGTAAACCAGCCATGATATACTGAATAGTATCTAGAGTATAATGTGGGGCAGTCATTCATCATATCTGTAGCAATGCCAGCGCTGATACATCTGAAAAGGTTCTAGTTTCAAATGTTAATAATATTATCCTGAGAGTTTATCAGAGTAATTCCAAATTTTTTGTTGCAGCACCTAATTTTACCAAAGTTGAAACCCTGGGTTGAGCATATATTTTTAAAAATCATTTCACTGAAAGGTTTTAGTTTTTTGGGGGGTTTTTTTGAGATTTCTGATACCTACATTTTATTTAGCATGCATGCTCATTTGGCTTGGGGTGGTTTTATTTTAGTTGGTTGGTTGGTTTGGGGGAGGTTTCCTTTACAAGACCTGGGATGTCTTGGCATTTCTTTCAAACTCCAGAAAACAGCAGCAATATGGAAGTGACATCATCCCAGAGAGGTCTGTCTCCTGTTTCCAAATTTATGTTTGAAAGGTGGACTTGAGAAGGCTATCTCAAAAACCTTGTCTGAATTAAAAGCATCTAGATATCACAAAAAAATACTGTTTCTATAAGTAGTAGCACAAATCTCTTCAAGCTGAAAGTTCAAAGTTTTCTTGTCTTGATGACCACCTAAAGGACAGTGTTCTACTCCACAATTCCCTTCATCCCCTCCAGGGAGCTGAGGCCCTTTAAACACTTTATTTTTGATGCTGTCTTCTGTGGTCGGTGTAAGAATAACATGCCTCACCTGTGCTTTGTATCATCTTTCTGCACCAGCCTCTGTACAACATAAACAAACTGTAAGCTGTGAGGAAGGATTTAGCTAAATGTCATTAAACTTAGAAGAAATTTCACTGTAACTCCCTCCTGATATAGGATGTCCTTGACTGTATTTATCTGTTCTGGAAATGAGCAGTACAGAAAATAATTCATTAAAAAGTGATAAACTGCATTATCCTTCAGCAGTTGATAAATGCCATGACTCCCAGCTGATTGTAGCATATCTATAATGGAGTGTGGGGGTGTGGGCTGTGAATATCTCTGTTATTCATTCTGAGGTTTATAAAATGCCTACAGCCACAATAGTGAGGCTTTATATGCAAAAATTAAAGGCATAAATTTCATACACAGTCCAGTGGGATGTGCTACCTAAAATGACTGCTGCTGCTGTAGCTAGAAATTCATTGATAATCCAAGCAGGGGTGTAATGTAAGATGGAAAGGGACTGAAAAACAGAATCAAGTACCTAAATTTCCTCTCAAAAGGATTATCCATGGCAGCATAATTTTGATTCTGTACCAGCCTCAGGAACTAGCTGAGCTGAAGTCCTAGTTTAGAATGACAGAAGTAGATCAGGGTGACTAAATGTTCCTCAAGGTTCTTTGCATGGGAGGTTTATACTAATCATACTCCACAACTGATTAATTGCTGCATCACTGGAAACACTACTTTATTTTCTCAAATTTCTATGATCAAAGAATAGACTAGACACAAGTGGAGGTCTCAGGCACTAGAGAGTCAGGAAGGAAAATGGAACTGCCAGGTGTACAAAATGTTACGAGCAACAAGAACATCCATAAAAAGAGAACCTTGTAAAGTGTGTGGGAGGAGTGAGGCAGGACACAATAAGTGGCAAATAAAATATAGAAGAGACACAGATGGGATATGGGTGGCATAAACACACTGACTGCCGAGCAGTCAAACCTGGGAGATGTGGTGACAAAAATAAATGTAATGGAAGAAGAGGATGGTAATGGAGAGACACTAAAATGAATCTATGAGATATCCTGTGGATATAATGAGTGGAGAGGGGGAAGTAGAGTTCAAAAAGAGGAATTTCCCCCTACCTTTGGCAGTAAAGGAAGTGTGACCCCTAGAAAATGTCAGAATCTATATATATAAAAGACCTAGCACAGATGCCTCATGAATAGTATTCAGGACATTTCATCTCTGTGGTTTTATTTTAAATTCTTATTCTGATATTTTGAGGACTCTACAGGTAGCTTCAGCCAACTAATAACCTAATCTGAGAAACTGAACATGCTTATGGGCAATGGACAAATACAGAGAGTCCAAAGAAATCTGGTGCAGTGCTGAAAACAATTTAGTCTTCTTTTAACACCTGAAAGTATTCATTCATTCACTCTTGCACATTATTTATTTATGAGATTTACCTTACCAGAAGCTTTTACAGGATCTACCCAAAGCCTCTTGGATTCAAGCTAAGCTGTATCATCTCGATGTTAAAAGTAAAAGGAGACTAGAGTGGCAGAACTAGGCATGTCCTCTTGGCAAAAAATCATTCCTTAACAGGAATAATATGTCTGCTGTATTCCTACCTGCCTGTCGTCTGACTCAAAGTGAGCAATTGGCAGTACCCCTCCAAAACAGAAGGTAACATTCAAAGCTAAAGAATTCTTCTTTAAAGAAAATAAATGACTTAACAACTATCCAAAATTAGTGTTACAACATGCATTGTCTGTGGACCAAAGAATCAATCAAACCATATTTCCAACTGATCTGTGTCATACATTTATTCCTTATTGCAATACCACATCCTATGTACACCCTTAGTGCATTACTTCCAGATGCTTCTCATATCAACAGACAATATTTTTTTTGTTTGTTTCCTGTGCCTCTCAGAACTCCTTTCCCTGTTTCCTCCCATGTGTACTACCTATGTTTTGTCTTCTATCTGGACAAGAGAGAATATCCACTACAGATAATCAGGTGCTATGTGTATCCCAAATGATCAGCTAATGATCAGCATGTTAAATGACAAGGGATTTGTTGATTTTTAATGGACAATGATTGAATTCACCCTGTCATTCCTACGGGGAGGTAGAATAAAAGAACATAACATTTTGTCAGGTACCTAACACAGGTCTCAGTGTCATAAAAAGACATCAAGTTTAGATATTCATATTTAGGTATCTAAGGAAATACTATATCTCTCAGCTCCAATTTTATTCAATAGACATTTTGTCTAGCTAGTCAGCTGAGCCTAGGGAATGATCCAGCTGACAAATCTGGATCTGGGGACACCAATCCTGGACTTTGTTAACTGAAGTTCCTCAGATCATAATTCTGTGGTCAGGAGTGCACCACTATTTGAGAAGCACTTGGTCACCACCACCACTTGGGTTAGGCAAACTGGACACAGGACCTAGGAGAGACAACTCTTTAGTGGCAGGAGAAAACCAGGTTGGGTGTATGTGAGTTTATACCAAAAGGCACTGACCAGTTGTGCAGGCAATTGAATTGAGACTGGGTCTCCATCAATTGTACTAGGAATTTAGACACCTACTCTCTGTAGGTACCAACTATCCTAACACACTCATATCTCTAGTTCACTTGTAAGAGCACTTATAGTTCATCTCTAACTGAATGTTGCTTTTAGTGTCCTTGAAAATTTGCCAGGTTTGGCTAGATTGATGAAAGAGTCCCTGTAGAACATATCTGATGGCATAAAACCAGTGTAAAGCTTTGGTTTCCAAGGTCTGCAAAACACTCTGCATAGAAAGTACTCCGAATAAGAAAATGTCAGAATTTGAGTTGCCTTCATCTGTCTTCCTCATGTGAATACATGATGGTGTATTTTTTAATTACATAGTCACTTTTTTTTCCCAGAGGACCTCTGCTTCATTCAGTGTGCAGATGAAACATTGCTCATTTAATGAGCAGCAGTTCAGTATTTTGTTTTCTCCTTATTCTTCACTGTGCAGCTCTAGGCCTTATTTATTGCACACAATTATAACACTGCTCAGAAGACAGAATTATTAATTTCCTCATGGGCTTTTCTGTGTAACTCATATCTATAATGCATTCATTTTCACAGCACTCTTTCAAAACACTTCCTCTATTCACAGCTGAGATGCTATGCTTGGAGAGATTAAAGTCCACAGTATCCACAGATATGAAGTGGCCAATTTGAGTCACTAGGCAAATTATTTTTTCAAGGACTTAACATTGCTTCACATTTATAAGCTCTGTACACACCCCTGTTGGTATCATCCTTGCAGAGAATGCACATCATTCCTGCAAATCAGGTGCCAGGAATTAGCTAAATACTTGCAAATAAAATAAAATCAGTAAAACATCATTTAAAAAAACTGGCTTGTGTGTCTTGATTAGCATTATAAGCTTCTTGACAAATCTACCCCAATTTTCCATTGATCTTCTTCACCAGCTTTCTTATTCTCTGTCCCATTTTCTTTAGTTAATCTCAGTTTTCCTCCTGACTTTCTGTTCAAATTCAATCTCAAAACACACAGCAGCAGAAGTCACTAAAGACTTCTCTAAGCCTTGGTAAAAGTTAATTGTTTCTTCAATGCCTAAAAAGACTGCCTGTGCCAGAACTTGGACACAGACAGGACAATTTGCAGAGATACAGGGCTTCTAGCACTGTCTCTGGCATGCTGAAGGGGTGTGTGGGTGTGGGTGTGTGGGTGTGTATACAGATATGAAGTATTATTACTTTTTCTCTCATCTTTAGCACTTCACCCTAGCAGGTGCCATAGGAATTTGGCAAAGCAAAGATGACAATGACTTCTTGGCTGTCTCCAGCTGTCTAATTCCCTGAACAAATGTGTATTTTGTCTATGCATGTAAATGTTCTTGAGAAGCCCAATACAGTCTTTTGTTTCTTCAGCTCTCACACTTCTTTTTGTCTTTTCCACCCTCCTCAATTACAGAAGAATGGCTTTATTGCTATCACCAAGGCAACCAAACACAAGACTGAACTCTGTTCAGCACAGTCTACATCTATCATGTGCCTCCCATGGCATTTCAGCTGAGTGATATTTAAACCATGCTAAGAAATCAAGAACCATTTGGTGTCATTCCCATGAAGCTGGTGTAAGAGGATATTGATTTTGCAATTTGATACTGATAACCCTCAGCGCTTTCCATCCCTACCAGGCATGGATATCTGCCCCGCATCACAAACAGCTGCCTCTTGTTGCAGGCTCCTTCACAAAGAACTGTCTGTTTCCTTTGGCACCATCCTTTCTCCAGCTTTGGCAAGTTCCATTAAATATAGAGCTTAATACTATGAGCATCATATCAAATGGCAGCTCACTTAGGCCTCTTCCAAAAAACAGAGATATACTCAAAAAAATACTAATCCTGAGAGTCTTCTATGGAGTATCTCTAGGGATATTTACAAATAGTGGAGCAATGCACATATTTTCTTCAAGAAAAAAAGAAAAGAAAGTTCTCTATATAAAGCGACAATTTTGACAGGATTGCAAACATAGCATTTTAGCATAGCAATCTTTGCTGTAATGTAGAAAATATTGTAAATGCAGAATAGAAATGAGATTATGTTAGAAGTGAGAGTGACTAACAGTTTCCATGACTCTATGATAGCTAAAGCCTGGTGGATAAAGTCTCAGAAATAAAAACTTTCAAACTGAGAGGCTGCTGAAAGGAAACTATAAGCAGCTTCCCACAGTGAATATAAATAATGAATGCTTATTAATGAATATGCTAAAAAAAATGAGTAAAGGTAAAAGAAGACATCAGTTATATCAAAGATGATGAGAAACATTTAATTTAGTTGTTTAGAAGCTTATGCAATCAGTACAAAAGGTTCCAGACTGAGAGTTAAACAAAAGCTCTGGAAGAACAAATATCTATTGACACAGGAGTTACTGAGTTCATTTTATCCTGGTGGTGTTCATTTCATTCTGCTGGCGTTGATCTGTGTTAATACCTTGTGAGAACAGATTCCTTGTTAGTTTTTGCTGGAAAATGAGAAAAGCCTGATTAAGTAAATAACTGAAAGATAATGTCTATGATTCTAAAAAATGGGGGAGAGGCAGGGAAAAGGGAAGGAAGGGAAAAGGGAAGAGGGGAAAGAAGGAGAAAAAAGAAAATAAGGAGGAAAAAAAAGGGAAAAGAGGAGAAAAAAAGAAAAAACTAAGCAAGAAATGAAGGCAAAAAGGAAAAAGAAAGACGGAGAGAGAGAGAGAGAGAGAGAGAAAGAAAGAAAGAAAGAAAGAAAGAAAGAAAGAAAGAAAGAAAGAAAGAAAATTAAATTATCAATTTGTATTTTACAAAAAAAACCACTGTGACAACAAAAGCAACAAAGTCCAGTCCAGTAATCATTTATATCAGCAGAGAAACTTCCTTATTTTGTCACAGAAGGTGAAGATGTCTTGAGTTGTGACATGGATTCTTGGTGTGGCCTTGGATATTTCATTTTCTTATCCCTCCTCATGATCACATTTTTCATGATTTAAGGAAAATAACATTTAATCAGCTATCTCTCCAGGGTATGTTAATGCTTAACCAATCAACTATGAATCACGATATTTTCCAGGGCTCTTGGAAATGTGCTTATTATCCTGCTGATGAAGAACCTCTGTCCTCCTGATCCTGTGAATCTTTAGCCTTTTCACAGCCAATTTTAAAGGGAAAGAGACATGGGACTGTTGCAAATTCAGTCATCCCATCTGAGTGTACCTGATCTTGTCTTGAAATTAAGTACTCAAGGGCCAGTTTAGCACTCGGATGAGAGACCACTCAGGAATCCCACAGGCACGAGTCAATGAGCCATGTTAAATTACAGAAACTGAATTAGTTCAAAGACTCTATTAGGTTCTGCTTTCATGTCTGAGTATTTAAAAAACAAGATGAGGAGGGTAGTTGGATAGCTAATTTCTGCCTTTGAAAAACTACTGATATTAAAATCTATTTCTGCCCCATTCTTTTTTCCTTTTCTATTCTTTCCTTTCCACCACTTATTACCTGATTTTCTGGCCTGTGAGGACCTACCCATTCTCTGAGAAGGGGCAGGAGGGAATCAGTAGCAATTTGTGTTCCTGCCACAGGTCAGGGAGGAGAGTAGAAAAGAGCTCCTACTGTCCTGCTCCTCAGTGAAATGTTCCCAAACCTGTAATATTATAAAGCAAGCTGGATATTTTAAAAAGTCAAGCAGGTTAGCATAAGGAACCCCTGGGAACTAAAAAGAAGATAAATGGTGGTTTCCTGTCTACATTTTCTTGCTTCACAGCAACTAACAAAGTAAGCATTAGTTTTCTTTAGGGGCATTGCTTCAAATCTCACTTTAATATCATGTTTAAGTGTTCCAGTAAAATTCTTAGTCTTTCAACAATTCCCTCTCATGATACCATATTACTGATGGACTTTGGCAGTGACAAATGACAAAGCATGCCTGTCTCTGAAACCATTCTCATTTGTATTCTTTCCAGTTCCTTATCTGTCCCATAGGAATAAAAAATTAAAATTAAAAGATAATATTTCTGAGAATAATATTTAAGTAACATAAGCTGTAGTTGTGTTTGCATGGCATTAAATTTAGTACAAAGTACTTTCTGATTCCACTGGATAGAAAGATATCTTGTTTAAACATAGTTGAAAGTGTTTTTGATTAAAACCATTTCTTTCTCTGAAGAACTTTTTAAGACAAAAATTTTTGCCTAGAAAATATGAAAACAGCTAATGAAGTTTTCTTTAACTTTTTGCTTAGTTTTACTGGTTTAGTGTTTTTAAACAAATATAAAAATTGCATTTCATATGGAAAAAATTTAATGAAACTCTTAAGCATGTTTCAGTCAAACTTTTCAGTAGAACATGTGAACATTCTTAAGGGTTTGCTTGATTTACCAATTTGAGGCCTGCTTTTGCTTTTGAAGTACCCATATGAGAGGTAGGTAGCAAGAAATTACTCTTTTTAGAGGTTTAACATAGAAACATGTATCAAAAGGCTTTCTTTCTTTCTTTCTTGTGTATTTAATTACATCCAAAATACTAGTAAGTCATGTTTTGTGGTGGTGCAGAATTATTTTGTTTTGCCATAGTTTAAGTTATTTTTGCCTATTGATTTCTGTAAGTTGTTGTTTTTAATATGTACCCTGATGGTTTGTTCCATGTACCCCTTTCCTATTCCCACAGTTGGTTTCTCCCAAACTTTTCCCCTGTCAGTCCTGTCAACCCCTACCCCATTCTCCCTGTCAGTCAAGGTCAGGCCTCTCCCTGTGTTCTGGAAAGATCCAGGGAGAGCATCGAGTGATTGGCAGAAGCCCAAGAACTCCCCCTCCCCTTGTCCCCTGTTGGCTGACAGGTTGTCAGTTTTCTGCAGAGCCACCCCTAAGCCCCCCTCTCACTGGATCTGTGTAACCCCCACCCCTGTGATCCTCCCCCGTTTATAAGCTGTGTGCACCCAGGATCTCTGCTCTGTCTGGTCAGTTTCACCTGGGAATAAACCTTCAGCCTGCTTCACCTCGACAGAGTCCTCCTTTCTCCTTTTGCCTTAACCACACTTCGCCTCTGCCTCACTGGCATAAGAACCCACTGTGCGGACAGTGGCTCCAGTGCCAGTCTGTGACTGTGGTCTGCTGTGGCGGGGCTAGCCGGTGGACAGCCACGAGCAGTTACAATGTTTATGCAGCAGAAACTGTACATTTCTTGCTCGTTTTTCAAGAATAAAGTATTTTCTCATTTCACTTCCTTCAAATATTTTTTCAAATTCCCTTTTTGAGTTGTTTCTCCCTGACTCATTGTTCTTAACAAACTCTTTTCAGGCTCTGCTATTTGGTCTTTCTGTAATGTTGATGCCCTGCTAATGCATACATGGTGACACCTATGCCTGTATTTGTGAACTAAAACTAGGACACTGGATGTGGCAAATTGCTTAGGAACGACTAAGACCAAAACCCTGGTTAAACAAAGGAAAACTGAATGGTACTGTTTACAGACCTGAAGGACAGGATGGCATCCAGAGGGATCTGGACAAGTTCAAGGAGTCGGCCGATGGGTGTATCACACAGCTTAACAAGACTAAATGGAAAGTGCTACACCTGGGTCTGGGCTATCCCCAGGCTGAACACAGGCTGCAGGATAAACAGATTGGGACCACCCCTGCTGAGAAGGAGAAGAGAAAGAGAAAGAGAAAGAAGAGAAAGAGAAAGAGAAAGAGAAAGAGAAAGAGAAAGAGAAAGAGAAAGAGAAAGAGAAAGAGAAAGAGAAAGAGAAAGAGAAAGAGAAAGAGAAAGAGAAAGAGAAAGAGAAAGAGAAAGAGAAAGAGAAAGAGAAAGAGAAAGAGAAAGAGAAAGAGAAAGAGAAAGAGAAAGAGAAAGAGAAAGAGAAAGAGAAAGAGAAAGAGAAAGAGAAAGAGAAAGAGAAAGAGAAAGNAAAAAGAAAAAGAAAAAGAAAAAGAAAAAGAAAAAGAAAAAGAAAAAGAAAAAGAAAGAAAAAGAAAAAAGTGTCAGGGCAACCTATCTGCAGCCTTCCCGTACCTGATGGGAGCCTACAAGAAAGATGGAGAGAGACTTTTTACAGGGGCATGTAGTGACAGGTCAAGGAAGAATGCCTTTAAACTGAGAAAGAGTACCCTGAGATTAGATATGAGGAAGAAATTATTCACTGTGAGGGTGGTGAGGTGCTGGAACAGGTTTCCCAGAGAAGTTGTGCATGCCCCATCCCTTGAAGTGTTCAAGGCTAGGTCAGATGGGCCTCCAAACAACATAGTCAATTAAAGGTGTCCTTGGCAAGGAGGTTAGAACGGATCTTTGAGGCCTCTACCAACCCAAGCCATTCTATGATTCTATGATGAAATGTTTTTTGAAGTGTTCAATAAAGAAAGCAAGAGTAAGAATGAAGATGGTCTTTCCAAGGATGAGATTCAAATAAAATCTGGAAGTACATGATGAGTTTTGGACAGGACTTCATGGGCAAGGGCTGGGAGCTGCACAAGGAGTTTAACACTAATACCATGTGCATGATAAATGTTTCCTAATGCAAGGTGTTATTGATAATGTAGAAGCCTTGAAAAAAAATGAACAGAGCTCCAGGGGCGTAGATAGCTATAGCTGCAGTAATTAGGAGAAGAGTGTTGGGACACAGGCCTTTGCTAGCAAAAATGAAGATAGAGCAGAATAGTCCTAGGTCTTTATGTGGGAAAAAGTACATAGCACTGACTACCAGCCTTAGAAAACAGGGAATGGAATAAAAGTGGTGATATGGAGAAGAACTGAAAGTGCACAAGAGAGCTGTGAAATACAAGTGTTCGTGCAGGGAACTGGATGTGGAGTAGTAAAGCCAGAAAGACATTATCAATGTTTGAATCTATGTGATTTTGTTAGGCATAAAACAGGGAGTTATAATGAAATGCAGTGAAATATGGGAAAGGAGAAGATGTAATTACTAGCACTAGTTGCACTATAATAAAAGACTTCAGACACCAGGGTGTCAAAGCTTAAGTGAAATCTATTCTAGATGGGAAATTATTGTCAATAAAGCAGACTGAAAAGAATGAGTGTGAAGAAGACATTTAAGTTGGCTGAGGAACATAAGTGATGATTTTGTCAAGGGCAGATCAGGGATGCAGCAGAGATGTTAACAATAAGAGGTGGAGAAAAGACAAAGAAACTGCTGAATATAGAGAGCTTCTACTCTCTAGGAAAGGTCATTTTAGACAGAAATAATCTGCCTTTTTAAAAATTATTTTCTAGATTCAAGAATTCTCACATTTTCTTTGATAAGAACAACAAGTACATTTGTGAGAGAATAGAGGAAGGTTTTTATATGTTTTCTATGTTTCATAGAAATTGTCTGTTATTTTACTCTAAACAAAACCCATACAGTCAAGACACCATCAAGAAGGAATATCTGATTTCAAATATTTCTGAAAGAAGGTAACTTAAGGGTCATGGAAATGCATTATGCAGAGGGATATGTAAATGAGAAAGAAAACAAGACATCCTTCTGTCAAGAGTAAGCTGTATTAAACTGTGGAAAAGTCTTCTAAAGGAAGTTCAAAAGCCCTGTCCTTCAAGGTTTTAAAGCTAGGTGGAATAAAACAGTAGAAGACTATAGAGTGTGATATAATGTTGCAGTGCTAGTAGGATAATCTAATTGATCTCTTCCAGTTATAATTTTTATAATTCAAAATCCATGGCTTCTGTGTTTTGCTGCTTCAGCTCACTGTGGGTATACAGTGATTGTGGGTTTGAAAGAGTGGTCAGCAGGAAAAGAGAAAAAGAATTAATTAAAAAAGAAAAAAAAGGAAAAAAAAAAAAAAAGTGCCTCCCCCTAGAGAGGTAACTGGCAGCGCTAACAAATATCTCAGCAAGTCTGATTTCCCATGAGACTATCTCTGATAGCTAGACCCAGGCAGCCAAACCTGAATGGAAGCTAGTAATAATTAGATTCTGATGAGTGAAGAAATCACAGGAGGACCAACTTTGCAGGAGTTAATGAAAGGAGAATAAAATATCCAAATTTTCCATAATATCTAGAAAGTAATTTTATTATGAAATAGTCTTTTAAGTGGTTAGATATTTCTTGCTAACCTAAGGATGTGTATTTATGTAAGGAAACACAGATGCAGAGAAAATGGCTGGTACCTTAACAAAACTGATCACAGCTGGGGGTGTGACTGTGTGTGCATTTCCAGTACAGTAGAATTCAGGGTGACCCATAGCTGTTATTCAAAGTCAGTATCAGACCATTTAATTTTCTGCTTCAGTTCCTTTCCTCTTCCTCTCTCCAACCTGAGTGTTATGACCATTCAGCATCTTCTCTTATGCTATTCTTCCTCCTCATTTGCTTTTGCTCTCAATGGTGTTTTAAGAGAATAAAGTCCCTCAGTGCAATATCCATCTTCCTGAACTAATCTGAACTTGGAGTAAGTGCTAATAGCTCAATAAGCATTTTCTGACCTGTCACCATGAACAAAATTTGAACCACAAATGTGTATGTATTCACTGCTCAAAGTCACTGAACACTGAACGGGATTAATGTTTGTGTTGCTGGTGTGGTGTCTCTTTGTTTTGGAACTAAGTTGCCAAATGAACATATAGAGAAACACCCAAGACATTTTCAAGGGAGGAAAAATATCAAGTTACTATTAAGCTATCTTCCAGAAACTGCATTTTTTTCTGGAAAGATGCTTATCCACTGGAATGAAATGGTTCATTTATTTAGGAGCAGTCCTTTTCAATCTGTGTAATTTTTTTTCTTTACTTCTTTGTATTACCAAGCTTTTATAAAACAATTGTAAAAGAAAAAAAGCTGTATTTTATTCATTCACTAACTGAATATCCATTATTTTATCAAGTAAAACTATTTGTGTACTTTTCTAGCACTGTACTGCATGAGATCAGAACCAGGAAGGTTGATAAATTAGTTGCATGCATGATAGTTGCAGTAATAGATTTGAAATTCTGAAGAAAAAGGCTCCACAATAAATACTTAATGTGGCATTTCTGTTTTTGATGAAATATTTCTCATGAAACAGAAACTATGTATTGGAGTATGTCAACATATTGACTCCAAACATTAAAGCAAACTTTTATCACAAGTTCACACGAACAGAGCAGAATTACATGTTGTGGCATCTCAGTCACAGTTACCTTATAACCTCCTGTACCACTGTCCATACTCCTGCCTGCTCATGCTCTTCTCTTTTTCCACAATGCCCATTTTCTGTTATTTCAGTACAGAGAATCCAGTCTCTTGATAGATGAGCTAGCTATCAACTCTTATTATTATATTCCCACTATAGAGGGTACTAAATGAACTGGTATTTCCCCATCCTTGAAATCAGAATTGGGCTGGTACTCTGTGTTTTTAAGGGCTGATTCTGAAATCTTTTTACAGATCTCCCAGAACAACCCTTCTGCTATGTTTCAAATCTAGGTTATCCTCCTTCCCTGTGTGAGCTTTGCTGCCTGTCTTACCCTCTATATGATTTGATGCAGACTTCCAGCTCTTACTGTAAGTCATAGAATGTCAACCCTTGTGCTGATCAGTCCACAAATAAGACAGGTGGTTTTGTTTCTCTTATTCTGAAGTTGAACACTATTCAAAAGCTTCCGTGATGCACAGAATGGGCCATTAAGCCTCAAAAATCTGATTTCACTTGAGAGTTATTTTATTTACACACAAATAGTGAGGTAGCAGAATGTCAGACATCATTTACACCTGTAGGATAAAATACTTTTTATAGCCTTATACAACCACATACTAAAATTCATATAATTTATGATGCATTTACAATGCTGTAAAGGCCATATTTGTTCCTCATATGTCATAATTCTCATTTCTTGGCTCCCAGAACTGTGAAGGGATTTATTGTGTCATCTCAAGTGTACTTTCCTAGGAAGAATGAACAGTTTAGGCCACTAGATTTACCATTTACATCTGTCCTGTGTGGAGCTACTATACAAACTGTAATATCACACTGGGATTGATAGGATACTACAACAAGCGGCTATTTCTATATGGTAAAAGCATTGTCACTGTCTTTATTATAAATTTATCTTAAAATCATAAAACTTGATTTAGATCTCAGAGTGGCTAGGAATAGGTCAACAGAAACACAGAAATGAAGCACAGGAAAGCTTCATTTAGGAAGGTTAACTGAGGTCTTTTCTATGGTAGGGGAAAACATATTTTGATCCATATTGTCTTCTTGTGGCTGGATGCTCAAATTTTCCCACTGGGATTTAAGAACTTTCTCCCATGCAATCTTTATATTTATATTGAATACTAGTTTTTAAATGGAAGAGTCCTGTTTCAGGGTTCTTAGCAAGAATACTGATGAAAAAAAACAAGAACTTTGGAAATACCCCTCATCAAAATTAGTTGTGTCAATGTACAAGTTCCTGAAGCAGGACATAAAAGGCTAGAAATAAGAAAACTCTTTTAGACTGTTTGATAGTGCTGATATTTTTTTATTTTGCATATAATTTATAAGACAGGATTGGATTCATGCCATCACAATGTAGGCATCTAAAATTTAAGGATGGGATTCAGTTGCAAAAGTATGAATGAATGATTAAATGTCCTAGAATAGCTTCCCTGATCTCCAGTTGTGCAAGTCTCATATATCCCGAGGCAGTTCTGGTGTCAGTACTTATATATCTTTTGGTAGCTGAATACCACCTAGAAGTCTGTAGCCTAGGAAATTCCTCTAGGTTCTCTCTGTCATCAATGACGAAAGAAAAAAGTGTCCAAGGAGTTATTTACTTCAACAAACTTTAAAGTTTATAACATTTACTGTCCTCTGAAGACACTTACCTGTTCCCACATCAGAGGGAGTTCAAACAAGAAATTAAATTAGATATGAAACAAAAAGTAGCTAGGATAAGACTCAATCTGAGATTAAGAGAGCTGGTACTCATGTCTTCATTTCTATACACTGAAGAGAAAGAGCTAAGGAGTCTGTTTTACCTGCCAAGAGGATCCTTTGTAGTCATGTTACATTCATAATTGTATAGAGGAGATTGCCAGAATAAGACTGTACTTTTTCAAAGGGGAAACCTCCCAAAACACATAAAAATAATTTAAAAGTTTAGCCTAAGTCTAAAGGTCTAAGTCTAATCTAAAATTCTAGCCTACAGTACACACATGAATTCTCTCAAAAAGGGGTTGCAGATTTTCTCAGATATCTAATCAAATAGCATTTTTCCTCAGTGGTTTTAGGTATTTCCTAAACAGTTACTTATACAATAATGATGTTGCTTTGAACCCCTGCCAGTATAAGAATTATGACTACTAACAAAGCTTAGCTATGTACAGTTTCTTTCAATCAGTGTAATATTTCAGTAGTCTTTATCTCAAATATCTGCAATGTCAAAACCAGACAATATTAGGTGTGAGAGATTTTGGTTTTGGCAATTTGGTTCTCATTTATAGGAGACAACTGGAAGGAAGGCACAAATCAAATAGCAGCAAACTTAACTCTTGACATGTCTGCAGAGTGCTACATGACAAGACCAGAGCATTAAGCCTACTGTAATTTTCACTTTACTGATACATAAAATGTTTTGGTTTTCTCTCTACAAGGCAACTGGGAGAAGAGTTACAGGTGGTGATGTGCTTATAAATTCATAATGTACTAGAAATATTATAATTAATTCAATAATTTTTTAATTAAGTATTTTCTGAAGAAAGTGTTAAATTAAATGGGCCCCAAAAGTACAGTAGAGTTAGTAATGTCATTTATACCAGAAAGGAGGAATATAAATCTTGTAGCAGTTTACAGATGTTTTTATTTAATGTCTCTGATCCAAAAGATTTGACAAGATGAGGCCACCCCAGTGTTCTTCGATGGCAAAGACCCTAGGGCTTCTACACTTTGCAACAAGTAGGAAATCCTTATTAATCCCTTTAGCATTTGTTGTAATGACATTAATCATGATGTTCCAGTATTAATTCAGATGTCATATATAATTCCACAAGAATCCCACTGAAATTTGAACAGAGAAAACCTCATCTAATTGGAGTGGGAAACATAAAATAATTCAGTGTTACAATTTTACTGAAAATAACTTATCACAACTCATTTCTAAAACTGAGCCAAGTTAAGTAAATTTGTTAGCCCTTGCAATAGCATTGAGTGTATTCAGTTTATTTGTGCAAGTCACATTTATGTGGCTATGGTTTGCCTTTCAATTCAGCATCTGGAAACAGATTCTATGAAATAAAGTGTCTGAGTATTTAAACATTAGTTCAGACTTATTTTTTATACCAGATTTTATGTCATTATGCATTATGTTTACTGCATGCGTAATTTGCCTAATGTGTACTCAAAAACAATTTCACAAAGCCTATTTACACTATTGAGTCCCTGCATAGGGGTACTTCAACTCAGCTTTGGAGAAGAAATCTGCAGAACCTTAGGGATAGCTCCCATCTTATTTTGTGAGTGAGGGATTTTGTTTGTTTTTGTTGGGTTTTTTTAATTGTAAAACATGGTAAAGAAAGGTTTCCATGGGTTACTTAGAATGAAAGATTATATACCTCTAGGGTACTCACAGCAAAGGATTCAAATGTTTGATTTTGAAATATACATGCTCACTTCAGCACACCTACTAATAGTAGGATGTTCAGTCTATACCTTAATTGAACTATCAGTGGCTAGAGGTGGGAGAAGTAGGTAATCATCCTTTTGTTTCTGTTTAGTAACAAGCTGACAGCTTTGCCAAGGAAAGAGAGCCATGGCAACCAACCAACAAGTCTTGTTCCAGAGAACAGGAATTTTTCAGTGAGAAAGAAACAAGGGAAGATTTGTTCTTACTTAACACTCAGGGCACAATATAGCTTTTATAGCTTCATCATGAACTACTGGCCTCAAATCAAAACATTGTCATTTTGCTTCAGTAGATGCAGATCAGATCACTAATTGGGTATAGAGACTGGAGTCGACCAGAACTCTTTCTTCCAAGAGAAAATTACTAAAATATATTTGTTTTGTAACATAAGACCATGTATTCTGCTATTTGAAAATAGCGTTTAATGGGTTCTGAACATTTTAGTAGGACATTTAACATAATAAATTTGCTTTTTATTCATATAACAAGAAAAGAATGTTGGGCTAATGACTAGGTTCAGTGGGTTTTCCATTCTACTGTCAACTTTGCTTGTAATCTTGGGTGAAAAATTTATGACTGCATGCTTTAAGATATTTAATGCATTAGAGTGCAGAGCAAAAGGGTTTATTACTGGGGATTTCACTGTTGCAGACAAGAGGCTACCCTACGCATAACTATTATGGAATAGTTTTTGGAAACTAACTAAATGAGGTTGCAGAAAAAAAACAGGAAAATATTCATAAAAAAGAGATGAGAATTATATCCATAAGTAGAGATCTGATCATACTCAGGTTCTCTGGCAAGAAAGTAATCTCTCTACTTCAGTAAATTCTGATATGATCCTCATACTGGCCTTGGGAGAATCAGTCTTCTTTTCATTTCTCTCAAAAAGAGGAAGGAGACTGCCTCATGAAAAAGGAAGATTTTTTCAATCCATAGTATTTAATTTGTCAGCCAGCACCCCAGGAAAGCCAATATTCTTGTACCCAACCAGTCTGTGAGCATCCCATGGGGACCCTTCCCTGAACAGTCCTGCTGGATTGGTGGGTGGTTCAACTGACTTATTCAGGGGTATTTCCCTGAAAGACCCCCTCAGTGGGTATGAAAGACCCAGACTTACAGTTTATGGGATAACCCCCTTTATTAGTATAAAATTGTGTCAGGTTGAGGTCTGAGGATAGTCAGTGATAGTATCTGACTGGAAAAAAATCTCAAAGACATATAGAGACATGCTCTAATCCCCAATAGAAGTATATTTACTTTTAAGAGTGATAAAGTGTGGTTCCTACCCAACAGGCATCCCTGCAGGGGAGAAGATAGGTTCAGCCTGTCAACAGATACATGCAGTTACAATGGAGCTTTCCCTACCTTTTCCCTCATTGTCAACTTAATTTTATAGTATTTCTTAATGTTTAGCTGAAGTTTGAGTGACTCCAGCCATACATATCTGTATTACAGACTGCTGCAAAATTACCTCACCTCGCTTTTAAAGATACACTCTAAAAAACTACAGAGTACATGCCTGGTGAGGGGTTGTCGTACCCCATAAAATTGGGATGGAGGTGTGGGTTAGCATTACAATTAGGCTGTAATGAACCAAATTAGTCTGAGGAGAGTGATTTCACCTCAGTTGTTGGCTCAGCAGCAGGACATATTCCCCTCTCTCCCCTGGCTAACAGGTGTTAGGCAGTTTCTCAGCTGCAAAGTACCATTGAGTTCCCCTCCCTATAAGGACTTCCCCAGAGCCTGCCCATGGTGTTTCCACTCTGCTCCATCCTCTGTTCCATCCCCGTCAGCAGGTGCTGTGCTTGCAGACTGTGGGTATGAGGAATCACCACGGAATCACCAAGGATTCAAGGATGCCAACCATACTCCATCCAGTGAATACCAACTTTATTTTACCCTAAAATTTCCATACTATTGTAGCCTCTGTTAAGATGTGGATAAAAGTTCTGTTTCCTCTAATTTTATCCAAGCCATCTTTCCACACAGACAGCACTATAATAATCAGGGAAGCTTTCTCACTTGAAACAAAATTAGAGCATTGATCTGTGGCATAGAGAGCTCATCTTTATATTTCTGTTCTCCTTGCTTCAGCACAAGAAAAGGCTGCCCTTCTTGAGTGAGAAAACTAGACCAGAATTATTGGGTAGGCCCAATGTTTATGGTCTGAGAAACTCTTTCTTCCTTTAAACCAAGCTCAGAAAATTATTCTAGGTCCTTAAAATCTTGCAATTAGCTACCTCCTGCTTGGGTGAGTATGAAGGAATAAATTTCTTTTCATGTGCTTCAAGCCTTCAGGTTGGCTGAATTTGTTTATATGAAGGTCCAGAAAAAGACCAATATTTGAGACACTTTAGGACTCATCTCTGCATTATTAAAAGTGTATGATCATCAAATTCCCTTGGTTTTATTTCTTTACAGTTAAAATCTATTGTCTCTGACTTCCAAGAACTCCATCTCCTTCTTAAACACTTTGGTGGAAGCATAGTTCTGTTTTCAAACAGAATAGGTGTTAGCTATTTGTATAGTTTCTAGGAGACCTGGAGAAATTAAAAAAAAAAAAAAAAAAAAAAAAAAAAAAAAAAAAAAAAAAAAAAAAAAAAAAAAAAAAAAAAAAAAAAAAAACCAATAAAAACTAAACAACAACAAAAAATGTACAGTAAAAAGTCTTTTGGTAAAATAGCCTTGCTTCCTTCCTTAATATCTGAGGAAAAAAAGCAACTAAACCAACATACTATTGTAAATATGAAAAAATGACAGACACTTTCAGCTCAAAGAGACCCCCCATTTCTATTGCAGAAGTTATGACATGAAATCATGGATTAAACCATCTTAAAATTATATATCAGTCCTACTTTGCACTCGTACATCTAATATTAAGGTTTCTCAGGTGGATAAACTAGTGGATTTTAGAGCATTAGAAATAAAACAAGTGTAAGCATATGGGGGTTTCAAATAGGTACGTGGTCATTTTGTAGTTCCCTCCATAAAGGTACTCACATGGATACAGACCAGGCCCCTAATGATAGAGAAGTGAAAAGCCTGCTACAAGTGACTTAGTAGCACTTAAAAATACAGAATTCCCAGAATCTGGGTATCCTGTTGAAATCTCCTGTCTCTCCACAAAATTTTCTTGTCCAGGCTTTGTCTTATGCCTTCACCTCTACCCCATCTTCTTCCCTTATATAACAATCTTTCTTTGCTCCAAGCTTCATGGTATGGAAAAATTCAGGCAAAACAATGCTAAACAATCTTTACACAACTTAACATGTAACAACAGTGCTTCAAATCTCATGTGTAAAGTATACACTTTCAAAGATTTGAATTATTTAATAAAAATTGCAGAAAGACCAATATGATTTCAATCTTCTTCTCATTTATTAGGAAAGATTTTCCTGTCTTTTTTCCATAGTTGATCTGTCTGTTACAGAGCAGCTGAAGAGTGCTGGCAGATATAAATTTGGCCTACTAGTGTCATATCATCACTAATGTCTTCTGCTTCTTGGGATTGTCATGCAAACACTCACTTGAGTTTTCAGGTGCCCACTGCTGAGTATTTATGTCCTGATTTACAAAACTGTCAATCTCCCATAGTTCATTCTGTCTTCTCATCATTAATGGCAGTAGTAGCAGTGCAGTATGAATCACTTCACAATCATCAGATGAAAAGCTCTTGGGAGCTGACTTCTCATTTGCACTAAGAGCCTTTACATTGCTGTGGAAATATGAGGGAGATTTAATGTGGGTGTAAATGACATTTTTGCTTAACTGCAAATCTTTTTCATTATCACTGTCTTGTATAAATGAAAAATATTTGTACATGTAGAATAACACCTCTTTTTATTAGTGCACAGTGTTCTTTGTATAATTGCATTATTCCTATTGAATAACCTTTCTCAGTTCATTTCTTGTTCATGGAGAAAGCCTGTGATAATCATGGATCATAGCCACAATGACATCTTCAACAGAATTATTAAAGCAACCACATTCCTCAGGATGAGTTTTTCTTCTTCCCTCCTTCTTCTTCCCTATCATGAAGCATATCGAGTAGGAGCTATTTCCACTTAGTTCATACAACTAACTATCTAGGTGACTGGATTTTTTTCCTCACCACAGAAAGGAGAGGGCTAATTCCAAAAGGAGAATCATCTGATTGTGTTAAGATAGTTGGGATAAATTGCTTCCTAGAAATTTCTAGCCTAGAAAACTAGATAAAAGTGCTATTTACATTTAACAGCAAAGCTTATTGATCTGCAACTCACTAAATGTGGACAAAATGGTATTTTTGGAGGCAGACAGTGACAATATTTTTTTCTATATTTTTAGAGATTTAATGAATGAGCTTCAGGGGGAAAATAAAGGCTTTTTTTTTTTTTTTTTCCTTAAAAACTTTGAGAAATACTTTGCTTTACAAGAAAACTTAGCCATTTTCCTATGCAGCCAAGTTTCTGTGTCACAGTTATTGATAGTAAAGACAAGTGAGTAAAACTAGTCGTAGCCTTTACCCAGAAAACTTCAGTTTGAACACTGTGAGACTGAAAGTTTACAAATCCTTTAATTAGAAGGAAAGAAATCACAAAAAAAAAAACCTTCTTCCTCATTCCATTAAATAGAAAAGGTGGAAAAGATTAAAACCAACAAGTATAAAATCTTTAAATACCACAAAGAATTCTATCAGAGAATTTCTTTACATAGATTATACAGTGACAGTTATAAATGGAAATTGAAGAACAACAGATCAGGACAAACCATTTTTCATGCAGAAAATGTATGAAGGAAGATTGTTGCTGCAAGCATACTGACTTGACTAAAAAAGCAAATTCCACTGTAAATCAGGAACAGTGATATGTTTGTATAATTTTCATGTGCTACCTACTCAGAGACTGGCCTTAGCATCTAAATGAAAATGAGTTTCTCAAAAAAGTTTGCTCTCTGTCAAACAAACCTAGGAATTTCATCATCTTCAATGAGTCTAGAACATTTTGAAAACAATGATGCTTTCAAGTTCATAAACTTTATAGAAGCTTTACAGATTATTTTTCTGAATCTAAGCTCTCAGAAATTTATTTTCCACTCTGTTGGTTACAAACAGTTCAATGGGCAAAAATAGAAAAAAAATTATAGATACATCAAAAAGAACTTCTATAAAACAGCAGTTGCTCATGACTGCTTTGCCCGTGTTATTCATTACAGATATGACTACATGGCATTTTGTTATTTCATATTTAACAGTTTGACAAAAGCAATCATAGGAACTCAGGAACTTAATGCATCAGAGCTAGGGTTGCTATGAAGTTGGAATTTCCTATAATAAGAGTTTTTCTGAGATTCTACCAGGACTTGAGAAAGTCTGCTTTATAATCATTTCTACCATTTCCTGTGAAACAAGATGTAAGCACATATTACTTTTCTCACTGAGTCAGTGAACTGTTTGGTACTCTATTGATAGGCAATAGTCTAACTCAAGGCAGTTTCAAACTAGTGGATCATGTCCTACAGATGTCATTTTGCAGTCCTCTGTACCTTAAGCCTGTCACTTCACCGATTTCATGCTTTTAAAATAAAGCACTATTAAGGAACAGAATGAGCAATCAGAAACTAACACATCATTTACAAGAGGGATAAAGCAATGCATTGTAATTTATATGTATTTTCTGCTTGGAGCAGTAGGTATACACCTTCTTACAGAGAAAATATTTTTAAATGCAGTTCTGTAGACTCTGTCCTGTACAATGTACACCTGAAATAGAAGTGCTTCATAGTTTATGTTACAATTTACAAAGCAATTTATTTTGCATATGAAATGCTATGTGCAATCATCCAGACTGCGCTTCTAATTAATTCATTTTTTAACATGATCTTAGCAAAATCAGGTGAAGAGTAAAGGATGGAGAAGGGAATATTCACATTGTTAATTTCCGACAATTAGAAGCATGGGAAATGAGGAACCTGTATTCTTGTAAACAGTCAATGGGGAGTGATAGGAGGCCTGATGTTAGGGTGGTGTTGGACAGCTAGGCTGTTTATGCTCTGTGGACTTTCAATGTCCTTTGCAATTCTGTAAGGAGCAGTTGTTTCCAAGTTTGTGAAACATTAAATGGAAGAGCTTATTCAGCCTTACTTTGCATAAACACTTTGGTGGAGAATCAAGACTATATTTCAGTTGTAAAGTATTTCCACAGAAACTAGAAATAAAAAAGTAATTTAGTAATATTCTTTAAGACTCTCTAGACCTTTTGGTATGAGATAGACATCAGAACGCCTGAGTGAACTTTAATTTGTATTCTCTCTCTGAGTGCTTGATTCACATTGTCATATAAAATACTTGGCTTTCTTCAGGAAACATGATTTCTTGCTATTTCCATTTTTTTTTGGGGGGGGGAGGGGGGCATTTCTACACAGTCAGCAATTGGGAAATTATTATCAGTCTTAAGACAAATTCTTAATGATCACTGGCTAAGAAAATAAAATTTAGTTTTTGTTATCTTTTTCATCGCTCTCTCTTTTTTTGGGAGGATTGTTGAATCATCATATCCATAACATCGGATGTGCATGCCATAACAGGGTAAGCAAATACTGTATAGGTGATTTTT
>WEIU01020996.1:2023-47604 GCA_013389925.1 Aegithalos caudatus
GGCCCCCGCGGAGGAGCCGGCGCGGCAGGAGCCCCCCGCCGAGAGCAGTCCGGAGGGACCCGCCGCAGAGTCGGCGGAGTAGTAAGCGCCGCTGCCGCCCCTCGCCGACGGACTTTTCTTCCCCCCTGTTTGTTTTTGGAGTGGTGCCAGGTACTGGTCTCGGAGAACTTGTCTACAACCAGGGATTGATTTAAAAGATGTCTCGTTTCTTTTTTTTCTCTCCCCCCCGCAGCTCCCATCTCAAATCGTTATGTGTTGCCGCCATTCCAACGGGCGGCGGGGGGCGCCCCCCCCCCCTCCCCCCCCCCTCTCTTTATTTTTGGGTTTTTTTGGTTTTTTTTTTTTTTTTTTTTTTTTTTTTTTNNNNTTTTTTTTTTTATCAGTATTAATGTTTTGTTTTGGTTGGTTCGGTTTTTTTTTTGTTGTTGTTTTTTAATTTTTTTTTTTTTGTTCGTTTATTTTTTAATTTCATACTTTGCAACTCTCTTCATATTATAAAACTTTTGCCGATCGGTCTATGGACATGCCCATATATGAAGGAGATGGGTGGGTCAATAAGGGATATCAAATGAAGTGACAGGGGCCGCAGTGGGGAACCCGGGACGCGCAGCCCTTGCCGGGAGCGCGCCCCGCCAGAAATGATGTAAGGGGTTAGTCTTTTTTTTAAAAGAAAGTTATTACGATGTATTTTGTGAGGCAGATGTTCTATAAGGTTTACAACACTACAAGTCTTGATTAAGAAGGAAAGGAAAAAGGAAAAAAAAAATAAAAATCAATACCCAGATAAAGAGATCATAGTCTTAGGAATTCATTTAAACCATAGGAACTTTTCACTTATCTCATGTTAGCTGTATCAGTCAGTGATTAAGTAGAAATACAAGTTGTATAGGCTTTATTGTTTATTGCTGGTTTATGACCTTAATAAAGTGTAATTATGTATTACCAGCAGGGTGTTTTTAACTGTGACTATTGTATAAAAAAAACAAATCTTGATATCCAGAAGCACATGAAGTTTGCAACTCTTTCCACCCTGCCCATTTTTGTAAAACTGCAGTCATCTTGGACCTTTTAAACACAAATTTTAAACTCAACCAAGCTGTGATAAGTGGAATGGTTACTGTTTATACTGTGGTATGTTTTTGATTACAGCAGACAATGCTTTCTTTTCCAGTTGTCTTTGAAAATAAAGGAAAACTCTTCAGATGCAATGGGGTTTTTTTTTGTTTTTTTTTGGTTTTTTTTTGTGTAGCATCTTGTCTATCATGTTTTTGTAAATACTGGAGAAGCTTTGACCAATTTGACTTAGAGATGGAATGTAACTTTGCTTACAAAAATTGCTATTAAACTCCTGCTTAAGGTGTTCTAATTTTCTGTGAGCACACTAAAAGCGAAAAATAAATGTGAATAAAATGTATAATTTGGTTGTCTTTCTTTTATGGATACTCTGGTAGCTTAAAGGGACTAGCCAGTATTGCCTAAATTTGTACAGAGACAGTCGTGTGCTGTTAGCGCTAGCTTTGAAAAGTACCTTCCTGGATCTTGGACTGTGTAATACTGTGCATTTTACAGAGAAAGTGTGCAGTGCACCAGGTAGTTTGTAGGCTTTTCTGGCTTTAAAGAGGAGACTGGAAGGCAGTCTGAGCATGTACAGTGTATGATTCTCCTGTCCAGGCTCCATTTTGCTTTTAAGACCAGAGGTATCCAGCATATGAGTGTCTTGCCTCTTGAGGAAAATAAGATTTAATAAGAATTGCTTAGGGTGGGGCACTGAAATTTTTATGCCGAGTTGCTTAGAAGTTAAGCTCTTGAACAGATGTCCCACTTCAGTCTTTGGTATGGTGGTCCTGCTTTGGTACTTCGATGATGGTCTTGAAAACTTTAGCCTGGAAGGAGAAGGGGGAAACTAACACTGCCATTGTACTTAAAGTAATTAAAGCAATATTTTCTTTTTTTCCTCAAGTGCTACTCCCAAGTACAGGTGAGTTTCAAAACATTTCAAAATTTGTCAAAAAAACCCCCCAACTTGGTGCTTGCCTCTAATTGTTAGGCTTTTTGGCTAATTTCCAGCGTATTGCTCAGGGCAATTATGCCTTAATAAAACTGAGTTCAAGTAAGAAAAGCGGCAGTGGTGTTTGGAGGGTGGAAATTGATTCAAGAAAGTGTTGCTTCTAAGTTTATAGGAGAAAGTTTAGTGTTACACTTAGTTGCTTCCACCATTTTCAGCAGAAACTCTTTGGAAGCAATTATGATTAATTTTATGAGAAAATGGCACGTTAGCACCTTGTTCCCTAAAGAACAAAGCCTAAACTGAATGAAGTATAGTAGATTTCCTGCTGAATGCATACTTCTTTTTGTTTTCTTTGTTTGTGTCTTTTTTTTTTTTTTTTTTTTTTTTTTTTATTNTTTTTTTTTTTTTTTAAATTTTTTGGTTTTTAATTCAGCTGTCTACCATTTTAACTTTGGCTTGTATGTACTCTAGTTGCCCTGGTATTTCTCTATAACTTTAGAAATGTATTGAAACTATGCTATAATTGCTGAGGGACAAAAATAAATGGATGTAAAACAAGATCCTCCACACCAGTGTCATTCTTGGAGTACATGTGTTTGAAGTCTAGTGCATAACTGCTTTGCTAAGGGGTTTTTATAACATGGCTGTAAAAACCTGTTCTGAGACGCATAATGTTTTGGCCATAGAGTCAATGTCTCTTTTTAATAAATATATATATTTAAATCCAAGGATTCTTAAAGAGAAGTCTGGATTTATTCTTCTTTTTTCCTTTTTATTTTTTTTTTTAACTGTATATGTACATATGAAGAAAATAATTGCTAGTAAAGTTCTTTTTCAGATTTTTCTTAACCTCTCAAGCTTTCATGTTTTTTTCCTCACTCAGCTGATCGCTTCTGAAGCTCTTCCTATGCTTGGGAGTGCAGAATTGCTCCTGCCTTTGGCAGATGGACTTTTGGTTTGGGTCTTTGTCATTCTGTGGCTTGACTTGACTTGAAATATATTTCCAAGCCCGAACACTGGTAGAGTTTCAAAAGTGCATCTTAAGAACACCAGTTGCTTGGTCTGCTCTTCCTGTTGCAGCAGCCGGGTGAGAATTTGATGATGCCAGTTTTCCACTGTGTGGTTTAAGAAGACAAGTCAAGAAGGGGCTTGGAATCATGGAAATAGAGGAGTTTTGAACTGCTGCCTCCTGCCAGAGAATTGTGTAGGAGCATCTTTGCTCTCTGGGTCCCCAAGGGACTGAGTAGCCATTTCTGTGGAATTGTGGAATATCCTTTTTTATGTACAAGAAAAATGAAGGGGCTGGGTGTTAGTGACTGGTCAAGTGGTTCATCTTCTTACTGAGAAAGCTTTAGACATTTTTTATTGCATCAGTTGCCTGAATGAAAATGCTAATTATAATAAGTATTGTAACTTAAATGAATTCACTCAGAGCGCATGTGAATTTAAGATACGTGATTTCAAACCAATTTTCCTATATTGTGCTTCTTTTTAAGCAGAATATTATTATTGCTATGAAGAAGGTAATTTCTGTTGTGGTGAAACAATGCTGTATTTTTACGTAAAATTTACACTCGAATCTAATTTTGGCTGACTAGGGGCTCTAGAGATTTACTTGTTTTGTTTATTTACTTACACTGAGACAACAGTTTTCCTTGTTCAGGAAATGTAACCTTGTTGTACAAAAGTGCTTTAGATCTCATGCCTATCTTGGTAATATCTAAACTACATTTCAAACCTTCCAAATCAAGGTGTCTGACCTCAAGTACTTGAGCTTTTTATCTGGTCCTGATACTTACTAATGTGAAACTGTAGATACTTTGCCTTCAGGCAAGGAAGCAAGGCAGGAAAAGGGAAAGGTGAGATAGGTGAGGGAAGTGGAGTCCTGGCTTTGCCTTCTGCTGTAGTGCCATCACCTTGCTTGTGTCCACAATCCTTGGATACAAAACATGTCTTGTATCAACTTCTGCCATATCTAAAAACTCCTGTTGGTTGTATTAGATGCAAGTGTTGCTTATGTATTTTACTCCTTTATTATGATATTGTACATGTTTGAAGAATGTTTTCTATATTACTGTTTGAAACCACTAAGTCTTGAACTTCACTTGCAGATGATCAGATAAAAGTCGAAGGTTTTCATCTGTTTTGATTATTTGAGTTTTTCTAAGTTACAAGTCCTTAATTATTGCCTTTAAAAAATCTAGAATAATACACATTCTAGTCTGAAACTGTAATGCTGGTTAATGGTTTCCTGCAAAATTAGTCTTGTGAATTCAGTCTTTATGCTATTTTGTATAGTGAAAGAGTAGTAAAAGGTCATCACTGGTGGCATTGGACTGGTTTCAGTGTTTGTTTTGAGACACTGAGGTGAAATATGTTTTTCCTAATGATGTAGCTTAGTTGAAAGCATCCTGCTTCTAGTTTAGGACATTATTTTTTTTATTTTTTTTTTTTTTTTACCATGCTCAGGTCACCATGACAGAATAAAGGAGGTGTTGGAAATAGAACAAGTAGAAAGCTTACATAGCAGTGCGGATGTAAGGCTTATAGTCAAAAAGATACCAGAATGAGGACGTAGAACAATAAGACTGTGTTTTTGTGCTGTGTAGATCTAGGCCTTAGCAAGAAGAAAAATATGTTAAGCAAGATAATAGAAAAGTTTAATAACGAGGCTTTGTGCTTTGTTTATAGAAGAGTATAAAAAGTTCCTGAATAGCAAAAAATATGGAACAAGCACCTATTGTTAGAAATAAGGTGTACGTGTAGTTTTAATGATTGGTTTATGCAGATGTCTGTAAGCTCTAACAATTTGCTATTGGTTAGAAAGCTTTTAAAAGCCCTTGTAACAAAGAGAACTTCAGCTGCTATTGGCGAGACGTGAGCTGTTGCCATCTTTCAATTGTCTCACCCTGTAACGAGGCTGATGTTGCAATAAAAGCTCAAGGAACGTCTCCCAACAATCCTGTCCCGTTATTTGGAAAACGAGATCCAACAAGCAGGTCCTTTTTTCCTGAAGTAAGAAGCAAGTGAAAATGGTATATTGTTTATAACATGGTGTAGACAGTGGGATTAATTAGTTCTCCTTACAAATCTGAGACCCTTGGATAACTCTTGGTGAGTGGGAGCTGTTGGCATTGCGATGAGTCCAGCAGGCAGAGGCAAGCGGGCTGGGCAGCGTCCTGCCACGAGAATGAGGGAGCAATGTGCAGGGTTTGTGAAAACTGAAGGCCTGGGTGCTGGCTTGCCCTGGGGAGAGTCAGTGTAGTGGGGAGGCTTTAAGGCTTGCTGCTTGTTTGAGGATTGAGAAAGGGAAGATGTAGCAGCGTGTTTCATGATGCATTTATTGGGACAACTGTTGAGATGGCTCTGAAGTGGAAACACTGCCTTATTGGAAAGATCAGAGGAGGGTTAGCAATGGGATCAAAGTGGCAATTACGCCTAAACAGAAGGGTGACCAAAGTATTGCCCTGTGAATGAAATACAGAGTTAGAAATATGTAAATTTGGGCTGTATTGTTGAGAATACTTTCTGTACAAAAGCAAGAGGTATTCTTTATACAAAGAATTCAGATTCAGAATGCCCCGTTTTTTGGATATCTATGATGCTACCTGGTGGAGGTGACGTAAAGCTTAAGTTAATGTTTTTAGAATGTTTTGAAGTCTTGAGAATGTTTACAAGTATTATTTACACATCTTTGCCCTCAGTCTTTGCTGCAGGAAGACATGTTTTTTCAAGACAGGACTATCAAGGCACTAAGTGAAACAAGACATTAATATTTGCAATTATAAAGACATAAACAAGATATATGGAATAGTAGTCCTCAAAGATATGATGAATTTAGATAAAGTAAATTTAGATAAAGACATTGTTCAATTAAAAGGAGGCGGGAGGGTCTTTTTTTGTTTTATTTTCGCACCTAAACATTTCTAGTTTTAGAACTGCAAGTACAGGGAAATATTACTGGTGATGTATGCATTTTTATCACCAAGTAGCAAATATTCCAGAGATTAGGATTCTTAGGATAGTTCTGTGGCCATGTATGTGATAACCTGCACTAGAAGAGTGCTGGAGAGGGAATGTTTTGAGCCAAGCAATGTCACCTTCTGAGGTATTTTACAACACCACAGCTGATACTGTTGGTAATAAAGTATTTGATAGTTGCTCTTTGCAGGGACCATAGTGACTAGAGATTTATTTTCAGATACAGTGCAAACTAGACTCTCCTGAAGTTTGCACCTTAGTTTCCAGAAAAAGAAAAAAAAAACAACCTATGGATCTGTTGGTTAGGTAAGTTGTTCCTGCTGAGTAGCTCTAATAGCTGCAAAAAATTCCTTTCTAGCCTATATTAGAGTAGTTATTTCTATGAAGTTTGAAATGGAGAACCACCGGAGTATTTAAAATTAATTTGATGATACAATAAGCCATGCTTACAAGGGTCACCTGCTGTTCAAAGGAAGTAAAACCCACTCATTCTCACTTGGAAAGAACCATTTTTAACCACCTAAGACCATAGGCAGGGGCCTTTACAAAGGGGACCAAGAGAGAAAAAGAAACCAATCCTCAAGCTAACCCCCTGAAGCAAGGCTGTCCTAGGTTTAAAGTACCCCCTTTCTGTCTTTAAAAAATTATAATTTACTTATGAGAGACACTGTTTCCACGGGATGGCAGATCTATGTTCGTTTCAAACACCACTAATGAAACCAAGTCCAAAACAGATTGGTGAAGCTAACATTTCTCAGGAATGAATCATTAGGCCACTCACAATCCCACATTACACTTTAGGAGTCTGTTAAAGCAAACTTAGCAGATTATAGCTCAGAGAACTTACGTCCTCTGAGGACACTGGGCAGCAAATATATCCCACTTTGGTAATTAAACAAAATGACAGAAATCATGGACTGATACTCAGAACACAGGAAGGAACAGATTTTTTTTTTTAATTTTTCCCTCAGTACTATTTTTGCATATCCTACATACATTTTTGCTTTCTAATAAATATCCAGGAAGATAATTCAAAGTAGTGGAGGGAGAATAATTCCAAAAAATCTCTGAATCCTTTCTCCTGGATGTTTTTATACAGGTATATTTGAAAATTGTAATGATATTTTAATATGCTGTTTAGCAACTTTACAAGTTAATGTTCACATGGAGAAACAATGTCATACATATGTTAGATTAGATAACTTCCCTTTTGTGGATCTTGGTGACACTTGAACGAGGCCAAAATCAGTGCTTGCCAAAGTTTATTAAGCTATGCAACGCACTTTTGAAATCCCCCCATAAATGTTGCTGATGATAAGAGAAATACATTTGGTTCTTCTATGCAGCATCCACCTGGAATCCACAAGAAATGGTGTGCAATAAAGGTGCCAGAAAGTACTGTGTTTGCCTGAATTAAAAGGCTGAAGACCCACAGGACCATACTGGCAAAATGGACAGGAGCACTTTGACATGTTGCTGTTACAAATGCCAAAAATGAAATGCTGCTGGAAAGTTAGCCTAGTTGCTATATAGTGAGAATTTTTGCCCTGGAGGTTCATCAGTCCCAGCTTTTCCTCTGCCTCCATCACATGGAGTTTTTTTAATGCTTAACAAGCTTATACATCAAAATGTATGATGCAGAAGTGTATTTAGAAACTCCTCTGGGTAAGCAATCTGAAAAGTTTTCTACTTTCAATGTACCTGGTCATCATTGCTATCCACTGAATGCTATGTTAATCTGGTGATTTTTTTTTCCTTTGTGTTGCTTGCACAGAAAATAGTAATTTCAAGATCATGAAGCTTCTGCTGTTATTATAAATTGGGCCAAAGAGAAGAAAAAAGGGGGAAATACCTTTCAAGTGATAGGACAATGAAATTTAAAAAACAGAGGGATTCAAAGCAAACTGTTTTCTATTTAAATCCCAGTGCAGATCAAATCTAATCTAATCTATTCTAAAGAGGCTTCAAGACTCTGACTTGCATCTTCTTGTTGTCATTGCATACATCTTATGATAGTGATCAGTTTAGTAATCTGTGGATATATAGAAGTAGAAACAAACTAGTGCTTCTGAAGTTTCCCTGCTCCTAAATGCTTCATGACAGTTGTGCCAGGTTTAACTACAAAAGCAATTGCTGGAGAAAAATTCCGTGTGGCTTTGTCACAGAGATATAGAAGATGGAAGTGCTGAATTGTTCCTGAGGATTTTAGGAGAAATAATACATTCTTCATCTTTTGTGACAAAGATAGAATGAGGACACTCATAATGAACTCTTCAGAGAAGCCACACAAACTTACAGTGAGATCATAAGAGGTTGCTGGACATCAGACCTTCCCAGCAGCATTTGAGTGAAGCAGCATATGTGTAAGAAATGCACCATTTGCAAGTGAAACTGCAATTTAAAAAAACATTTAAAAAACGTTCCTTACCTATGGACATTTAAAAACCTTCCTTACAGCAGGCTTCCTTACATGTGAATCTGCCACATTAAAGGCAATTGAATTGCAGAAGACAGTGAGGTGGACAGCTGGGAAGGAATCCCACAGGAGGAGCACGGCCGAGGACGGCTTCTGAATAGCAGTGTAAACAAAGGTTCACTTCTGTAGGACTACTACTACTAGAAAATATTTATACTGTGATATGGGCTCCAAAGGCCAAGATTAAATATGAGACTTGTTTGTGCCAGGCACTGTGTGTAAACATCCATGAGAGACAGTCTACTCTGAAAAAGCTTCCAGACTAAATGCAGAAAGGTTAGGCTGCTTCACTTCCTACCATTGTTAGAATCACATTTCTATTTGTCTTGGTCAAGATTATGAAGGGAGAGGGAATAAATTACCAACTTCCTTTTTTTCCCACCCCCCTGTAAAGATCTGTTATTTGCAAGTTTCTTTTTTCACTTCATGCTCTTTGCCTTCATAAAAGTGGAACTGTGATACTGAAAGCCTTTGCCATCTTGTGATACTGAAAGCCATGTGTGCAGACGGCCAGGGCGTTTTCATGGCCACACATACTGATGGGCAATGCAAGCAATAACAAAGATTAAGTTAGAAGTGGCTCTTGAGTGAAAAGATCAAGCAGCCCCAAAACATTGAAATGTAGCTTGAAACAGATTATCGATAGCTCTCTAGTGACACTTCGAGGCCGTTTTCATGTACTGAAACTGAAATACTTTTCACTCTTTCAAGTGGCTGTTTTGAGCACTTGCAGCAATTTCCAGTGTGGAAGTGTGGGTTTTTGGAAGGAGGGAAGGTGCCCATTTAGGGAGAATATTTGCATTTAGAGAAATGATTTTTCTTTCGGGGGCTATTGATTGTTTATCAAAAGCTATCCTCTAACTTGATTAAATATTAGTATGTTAAAGTAAAGAAACAAAGATTCTTCATAGATTTTCTTTTCTGTTAAGAAAGTGCCTTAATCTGAATTTTCCCATTATAATTGTGATTCCCAAGATTTTTTTTTTTTTTTNAGTTGTATTTCAAAACTACAGGTAGAGGAGAAAATGTATGTATTCTGATTGACTTAGAATGGTATAACTAAAAATTGGTTCAGATCATCATCTGGAATGCTGAGAGTTCTCATGGACCAACAGATGAAATGTGTATATTGTGCATTAAATAGAAGAAAAAACTTGTTTATTATTTCATATTTATTTTCACTTGGCATTGAAAAAAGTGGCCTCACTAGTTTGTGAAATTGATTGTGTTCACTGTGATTTGTAGAACATTATGCCAAAGTTATCAGAGACACTTACCTGAAAATTACAAGTTTAAAAACTTCACCAACTTTTCCTCTAACACAGACAGGAATAGTGGTGCAGGGATTGCCTGATGACATTTTCACCATCATGTTGCATAAATCAGCTAAAGTGGTAAAAATGCTTGTGGTTTGGCTATATTTATAGTCTCTGTATTGCTAGCCACATGGGAGAGCTATGGGAAGGAATTTCCCTAAAATTGTTTTAGCCAACATAACCACTGGGACATCGAGCATTTGTTGCTACTGAGAGTGTTAAACTTGGAAAAACTCTCTCCACATTGTGCCAAGTGGGGAAAATAGTTAAGAGAATAACATTAAAAAGTAGTAGTCAAAGGATTTCACAAAGCTTTAGGAAATTAGCTGAAAAATTTCTGAGTCATTAGTGAGAGCTTTTCACAACAAAAAGAAATAGGATAATTTGGAAAACTAGAGAAGGATAAATTCAATACCTGTTTTAGATATGGTTTCACAAAAGATTTGGGTAAAAAAGATAAAGGAATGAGAAAAAAAAAGGTTGAGGAGTGTAAAACCAAAAAGAGAGGGACTGGCAGAGGGACAGAGAGATGTATGTTGAGTGGAACCACAATACAATGAAACAAGGACTAGGGAAGTTACAGATAAAGCAGCTAACAAAGATAACTGAAAGTACACTTGTGAAAATGTATTTTTAGGGAGATAAAATGATTAGAAATAGTCAAGATCAACTTCACAAGGAAAAACCATGTCAATTCCATGTTATTATCTCTTCTGACTGTATAGCCAGTTTAGTAGTTCAGTGGGAGTTAGGAGCTGTAATAGATGTTGACTTCAGTAAGTTTTGATGCTCTCCTGTGCAACATTCTCATAAAAACAGCCATGGAAATAAGAAATAGGAAAATAAGTGTTGAGAAAAGTCAGCTAAAAAAATAACCTCAATGTATAACATTCAATAGTTTGCTGCTATATTGGGAGAACTGGAAGTGCACATAAGAGGGAACAAGAATACTCATAATACATGAGAGAGACAGTCCAAAAATCAAGCAGAAGTTCAGCAAAGGACCATGCTTCAAGAAAAAAATGTTTAATTCAGAAACAGAAAATGGGGGCTACACAGGCAACAGGAATCCCAGGGTCAAGGTGGTTTGCAGGAAATACCTCTCAAGCATTACTCCTCTATTGAGTGCAATGGCAAAGGCCCAACAGGTCTGTTTTCAGCATCTTTTGAGAAAGATACACTATAAGGACAGTTCTAATTTTTCCTGTGAGTGTATAAGACCTAACTCAATAGAGTCTACAACTTAGACTGAATAGTTAATTAACATGTAATGAAATATCATATTATTAATATTTAAAATGATTTATTTATTTCCAAAATCTGTTTTTGCTTAGAGACCTTACTGATAACTGCATTAAGAATAATGTGGCTCTGTGGATTGTGCATGTGTATTTTTATTTAGTTGGATGTTTATACATATGTATCTCATGAGATAAATTCTGGACAACTGTTATTGTACCCTCCCTTTCCTGTACTACTTTTACTGAAGCACATGACAAAGTTTTCCCTGATCTCTCAAGACCTCTGGAAATCACTACATTGAATTAAAATTATAAAGCAAAGATATATAGGTAGGGAAGGGAGCTTAAGCTAAACATTTTGACTACCACTGGCATTAAGACAGGATAAAGACAGATTTTACCTTTCAGACTATCTGTACTTACCTCAAACCTCCATAGGGTTTTCCACAGCTTTCCTGATGTGTAACCTGTTAGCCCATTAAATTAAATTTGTAGTCAGATATCCTTTCCTAAAACCTAAGTAAAATCCTCTTTCTCACAAACTATACTAATTTTTTTGGTGCTTCCTCCAGCTGGCACAGAGAAGTGACTTCTCTTTATTATAAACTTTCATGTGATGAAAAAGCAAAGTAAACTCCTAGCCCTCCAAGCTTCTTGTTTGTAGCACACAAACCCAACTCTTTTCTATGTAAATCCTGTGCACTGCCTTCCTTAAAATCTATAGACTGTATATAAAAAAAACCAAAACAAAAACCACCAAACTGAAAGCAGAACAACACTGAAGTATTGCCATGCTGGTTTCATAAGAAGGAACTAGTTCTCCAAGAGTAGTGTCCCTATCCTTTAGCATCTGCCATTAAACCACGTGAACTTTTTTGTGGCGACCAAAGGTACAAAGACAGTCTGCTAATATATCAGTTTTCATATCTGCAAGTAGAGATATATATTATCATCTATAATGGACCTGCAGCAAACATGCTACATTCCTAAATAGTGTTGTAGAGCGTTGCTGTACACAGCAGCAAACATGTCCCTAGCATGCTGCACCATAGCACATATTAATAAGAAAATAATGCTTTTAAACAAAGATAAATGCTCATCAATCTTCACTGAGTCCTCCTTTTTGATCTGATCTCCAGGTGCTAAAGTCAGATCCACATTTTCATAGTCTATAGCCACTTTTTTATATGTACAGCATGTAATATAGTGGGTATATGTAAAACACATATACTTATAAACAGAGTCTGCAGCCAACTTGTGCCTCACTGTACTAAGCAGATTTGAAAAGACTGGGTTTCAAGCTACATTTTGTTAGGTGTCTCATCACTATTTTATTTTTCTTGTTATGTCTAGCCTGGACATCCACTACTTCATTTTGTTTTTTCCTAGTACATACTCTCTCCTCCGAGAGTGACTGGGCTTATTTCAAGGGAAATTCAGGTACTTTCTGCTATGCATGTATTTTCATTAATCACTGAGGTGCCAGCAGTGAGAGTGGTAAATTTCTGTCACTCCAGTAATCACTATGATTTGATCTAGGTGGAGACTGAGATTCTCTGATCTCAGACTCCTATCAGTCTCAGCATTTCAGAACAAGCTTGTTTTTCCCCTTTTTTCCTTTTTAAAATATCAAAACTTCTGATATATTCACTAAAATGACAGGCAGGAATTGACTTGAGGATGTTTGTTATGAGCCCATTTTCTTCTTAAAACAAGGCAATATGAAGTACAGAGCTAAGGTTGAGGTCAAAAATAAAGCTATACATGAAAACTTAATTTTAGTTCTTTTAACAAACACCGTTTTCATGGAAACTTCAAGAATTTCATACTAAACATGGAGGCCACTTTGTAAAGGTACCTGCCGCAGCCAGCATGTGGGTTTCAGTAGCACCTACCCTTCCTGGGCCAGTAACCATCAGAGACATGGGTATTTATGAAGTAGATCAGCAAAGAAAAGAATAATGCAGTGTTACTCAGAACAAAGCAGAATGAGGTTGATGTTTCTTATGTCCCTATAATTCAGGTAACAAAGAAGGAATGAAGAAGAGACAGGTCTCTTGTGAGCTCAAAACACTGAACTGGAGATGTGCTCTTCCACTGTCACTGGCACTGGTTTGCCATACAACCTCGGGCAAATGATTAGTCCGATGATTTAGAAGTGTTCTCTGAGGGGTGTTTTCCAGATTGTATGAATATTTACAACTATAACCAAACCAAATGGAAACTGCCAGTCCTTTGGTACTTAAGATTTTTACACAAGAATGAGGAATACAGCAGCCAACCATTTAAAGATTTGGGGTTTAATCTCTCTGCACTGTAGTTCTCCCTACAATAGGGGGAATAACAGGATTCCTTGACTTCACACATGGATTTGATGTCTAGGGTCCCTTCATAATGTCTGTAGAAAGTTAACTACCTGGGAAAGACATTCCATTGCCCTGCTCCTAGCTGCCCTGTTTAGCCAGGGGCAAACACAACAAGGAGGGGAAAGGAAGGATGTGAGGGATTTTCGACATATGTTTTTATGTACTTATTTTTACAATAGCTCAGAGCTAACATACTCTTGGGAACTGCTGGCAAGCTTCCATGCCTGGCTGAAGAGATTTGAACACCCATCTCACAGAAAAGTCCTTCCTCTGCTCTCCAGTGTATTCATTCTTGCAGGAGGGAAGGAGTAGGAAAGGGAGTTTGGTATTTCTCTCACTGAGGACATCCCAGTGTGCTCCAAATTATTAGATACTTAGTGGACTAGAGAACAAACTGCCTTGAGTCTTACTTTTTCCTAGATTTAAGTAGTTGAGTTTAAAGGCTTAATCTTTTTCTAAACATGGGCTTTTGTCAAAGTGTGTTGTAAGCTTTATTAGAACATAAAGAGGGTGTGAAGCCTTAGTACTGTTGTAGCAACCTCAGCCTCTGTAATTTTCTGATTTTTAAGTGGGTACTTGTCAGCTACCGAGTTTAGCCTGTTTTATATGTTGTTTATCTTTTTAGGATTAAAAAAAAAAAGGCAAGAAACCGTCTGACCATACACATGCAAAAAATTTTCATTGTTCTGACTACTGACCTAAGTAAGATCATACAGTCTGGTGCTTAAACTGGTGAGAACTGGGAAAGAAAGCTGACAATACACAGATATACTGAAGCAATGATGTATATTTTGTCTTTTTCAACTCCATTGGTCTTACCAGCTGGGGTTCTTGACAAATGTATCCATAACTGAGATGTCATTAAGGATATTCTTAGTAAATGAATCCCTGGCAAACTCCTTTAAACAAGGGTTTAAAAACTAAATTAAGAAAAAGGGAGAGGGGGAAATGAAAGAGGTCTACAGAATATGCAGAAAAAAATGACAAGTTGATTTAAAACTGCTTAACCAATTTTCTTCAGCCTAAGAGTGTTTTCTTGAAGAGGCTGTATTGCAAGCCAACATAAAGATTTCTGGCTTGCCATTTTTGACTTAAACAGCTACAGAAGATTTCGATAACAACATATGGAATATATTTTTTCACATTCATTTAGCTGAAAGAATTTTGTTCAAACTTGTCTGATATAATCCAAGAGTAAAACCAAATATGGAAATTCCAAGTCCCAGAAGAATGTGAGAAATTAATGAGAGCTGCTAAGTCGAAGCTTAAACGAAAGTTGGCACTGAACTTTACCTAAATAGTCATGAGGAGGGATTTTTTAATAGCAGCCATCTTGGGTACTTTGTTAAGGGAGAATAAAACCAAACAAACCCACAAAAATCCTCCCTAGTCACTCACGGATCTTTTAAAGGGCAGTACCAGCAAGCTTGCTACTTGAATTTGAGATGTTCCACCAGGCCTTTAGAGACATACCACTTCTACCATATAGATAAGACCCAGTTATTAAAATTACTAGAGAGATTCCCCTGCCCAAATTAAGGTGCAAACAAGACCATATGCTGAATTCAATAGTATGGATTTTTATTTCACAGTAAATGAGATGGAGAGATGGAGAGAGAAAAAGAAGTAGGAAAAGGGGTCTAGAGGGGAAAGAAAGAGAGTGACAGAGAGACAGATTAAGTAGAGAAAAATATCAGCACTCCATGGATCCTGCAGCATCCATTTGGTCCTCATCTTCTGGTCTTCTCTGCTGTGGGTGTCCCAGCTTTATCAAAGTGATGGTTACAATCTAGATCCAGTGAAAGAAGCCCACAAAGCAGAGGGTCCACTGGGTTTGTATTTGCTCAGGTTTAGGTGGGAATGCCCAGGTGCCTCCCTGGTGGTCTATTGTTCGAGTCATTAACCATTAACAGTCTCTCACAGATGTGGATATAAAATCCTGTTTGTCTTGCAGGAGATGACTATTGGCATGTGGCACAGGTGAACATCAGCCATAACTTTGAAAAGCAGTATTAAGCATGGGTGCAAACATTTTGGTGAGTGATGGTAATTGTTTATGGTAACTGTCAGAACAGAAATTGGTGAAGGCATTTGCCATGCTGCTGGTGCATTAAAGTCCATTAAAATCATGTCCTTACACAATACTAGAGTCTCCTCATCATTTATACACAGTAAAGGTTTTATTTATAAATTTGCCCTGTATGCTGTATCGCTGGGTTGCCGGTTTAACCATGTGAGTTATACAGTCCTTTGCAAGAGCAGAGCTTTTCAAAAAGTGTGAAGCAGACTTTTCCTCTCTACTGACAAATGTGAGATGGGGATGAACCCCTGCATCGGTCCCAATGCTTTCAGGAAGGGTTGAGGGGTGATGCAAGTGCCCAGGGTCCTGCACCCTGAACAGGCCAGTGCCTCTGATGTCATGTAACCATGAGGACAATGCTGTAGGCAGCATCTGTGACAAATGTCCCCCAGGCCATGGGGGCAATTGCAAGCAGACAGGCAAGGATGTGGAGACACCCACAGCCACACCAACACTGAGATGCACTGCAAGAGCTGCATTGGTAGCTGGAGGAGGTGAGGCTCCAGCTGCCCTGGATGGTTCTTCTGGTCACCACCCTAGCCATGAGTTACACACAAGGTTCCCCCAGCTGCAGACCAGACCGTGCAGCCCTGGGTGGCGACTGCTCTTGGACTCTGTTCAGAAAAACCCTCCTCAGGGATGCTGAGTGCTGCCAGCAGTGTAATGCAGTCTGGCTCCTTGCAGTTGGGGAGCAAAGTCAGCTGGATTTTGGCCAAGTCTTTCATAGGAGCCCAGTAGGGGAGTAAGGGTTCCCTCTACAGAAACATTCTCTGTGGCTTGCTTGTAATTTGATATGCAGCTGTCAAGAGTGAATGTTGCCTATACTTACCAAATTACATAAAATAGCATGTATAAGGATGTCTCTTGTTAAGGAACACCCATTAAGTGCATGAAATAATGGAATGAATCACCATTTTTATACGGACAGCATTACACTAAATCCCTAGCATAAAAATATTTTGTGTACTAATTGATTTTGTCTTGCTGTGCTTTACTCAGATTTTCTGTGATGGCCTGATATAAACAGCAAGGCTTCAATTTTGCCCACTGTCAAACTCAAATTCTGCATCTGTTTCGTGGGACACATCTAAGTGACTTCAGTGCCAGTGCACAGAGTACTTCATGTGATAGGAGCAAGAGCTAGTTTTTATCTACTGCACTGTGGTGGTAAATACTGACTTAAATGCAATTAATGATATAATTAATGGACAGACTAGTTGCTCTTCATTAAATTGTTCAGATAATAAAACACATTTCCAAGCTCTAAAGGAGTCAGTGAGCATTCAGAAAAGTTGATTTATCAGTAACAGGCAGCCAAAGCTGCCTTTATTCCTTTCAAACAAATATTCCTTTACAAAATTAAGTAAGTATATGAGCTGCTATGGAATACGTCTGTGCAAAGAAAACCACAAGTCATAAGATAGTTTCTGCTGATTTTTCTCCTTTACCCCTTCAGGTTTTTTATGTTGTCAGCAATTTTAAATCTTAAAAAAGCCCTATCAGATTATAAATGATCCAGAAAACTTCACTAAAACTTCTTTTTTTTACAAAACCGACCATACAAATCGACTAGCATAGAAGTGAAACAGCTGCATTGGAAACGTCATGTCATGCTATTGTACAAATTAGGAAGCATCATCAGAAACAGATTTTAGTCCTCTTTCAACTAAAGTTATCATTTCTTCTCCAAAATTTGTATTCTTCTCTTTAAAAATTCAATGAAACACCTTTTGCAATTTTTATATGTTTTCAAAAGACAAATACTTATTAGAGTAGCATTACCCTTGTGTGGTATGTCAGCCTTTTATATGGGAAAAGCTGGCTCTGTCTCCTTGAGGTGTTTCCATTTTGACTTTTGCAAACCACCAAGCACAATTATTTTAAACAATAAAACACTTCAGATGTATTTCAAGCAGGGAAACCATTAAATTAAAATTCTCAGAATCACAGGTCATTTTTTGAAGTGTAAATCATTAAATTTAATTTTCCCTTACAAGAACTGAGCAAATCAAGCTCCTAGGATTAAAAAAAAAAAAAAAAAAAAAGAAAAAAAAAAAAAAAAAAAAACAAAAAAAAAAACCAAAAAAAAAAAACCAAAAAACCAACAACACAACAACAAAAAAACAATGATCCAGCTGCTGTGTTTGAGGAAGATATAACTATTCACATTATTTATTTTTATTGCACAGCATTAAAGTATTCTGTGTAGTATTTTAGACAACTGTATAAAATATAACACTCTCTGACCATTTCTGAAATAGAGACACTGTCATTTTCTTTCAAAATAATTTAAACAATATAGATCTGAGTTAATAGAAAAAATTCTGGATCATAACACTTGTAATAATTATCTTTCTCAGAACCAGTATTTTATTTCATAAGGGCTTTGTAGCAGATGTGTTCAGCACAAAAGGAGTTGGTCAGAGATTTCAAAGATACTGTGAGCAAAAGAAGAGCCACTGTCAGCAACCCATCAGGTGAGCAATCCCTGGCTACTGCAGGGCTTATTTCCCCCTCATGTGGGGTCTGCCCAGCTACTCACTGGATTGCTGTGCCAGCAAGGGTGTCACATCTCCACCAGTGACCTTTTTTTCATAAATTCATAGAGCATCTTAGACTGCCACACACAAGGCCTCCCTGCAGAGTGTTTGGGTTGCCCTAGGAAAAACAGCTGCCCACAGCTCGTTACATCAATTTTTAGAAAGGCTCTGCCTCTTTCTATTTGCAGTAGGCTAGCAGTCCCATGCACAATCTCTGACCTACTATCCTGATTTTTTTAGCACCCACACATCTCATAAGGCTGGAGGGAAAAAAAGAAGGATCTCAAAGTTTCCCTGTTATCCACAGAGAAGGAGAGAAAAAAACTTTTGCAATGCTTTGTGCCTGACCCCTCTCAGTAGGGTCATTGACCTGGTGAAAAAGCCTTTGCTGTACTAAAGAGCAGGGCAGACCCCATCTCCTGGGCACTCGGGTTTAGCACTGCTCCTGGGACCACAGTCCCCTCTGGATGTGAGGTTATCAACCTGGGGCTGAGCATTTCAAAAAGCAAGAGGCCTCTGCATGTCCCAGTGTCAAGGTGACATCTAGCCCTGAAGAGTAAAGCACTGCTTTCTCACCCAGCAGAGCTACAAGGTGTGTTCAAATATCTCTTTTCCCTTGCTGTCCCCTAAGTGATCATTCTTCTTAGTTTGGGCCCTTGGAAGGGTGACCGAGGCTGCAGGGGAAAAGGGGTGAGCATGAGGGGATTATATTGGATGATCTGTTCCTATCCCTGCAGGATGAATAGCTAGTTGACTCCTGCTCCTACCACATCTCAGTGCTCCTCATAGACCACCCTTCAGCCATGAGTTATTTGACTTCGGAAACAAGTTCCACATTCCCAGATTTTGTCCCTCCTTTGACCCCTCCTAGGTCAGTGCTTGGAAGCAACTCCACTTCACCCAGTTTGCAAGCCCACCCCAATGTTTACAGCAAGTGACCATGTTCTAGAGGCAGGGCATGAAAGGGTGGTGTCTTCAATCTGCGTGGGATAAAAGGGAGGGATAGACCTAAGGGCCTTACCAAACAGCAGTCAGTCCCGAGGAGACACACTGTGAAGTGCAAAAATACTCTATTGTTGTCAAATGCAAACAAATTTTATTGGCCTCACACAGAGAGACTGTTGGCAAGGAGCAAGCTCTGAAAGCTAGTCCATGCCTCATAGCCTTTCAGGGACTGTCTTCCCCACTGGGACACTAAAAGGAGAGAAAATATGTATTCGCAAGCCAGGCTTTCTAACTAGTCTCAGCCTACACTGCAATGTTCACAACCAGGAAATATTTTCAGATAGGCCATCCTTGTTTATTAGGGCCATTTGGATACCCTTGGAGTCCACTTAGATTAAATGCATGTGGAGGTCCTTCTCAGGCCATGGCATAGTTGCGTTACTCTGAGAAAAGCAAACACAACACAAACAGGCTACGTTCTGGCCTGGCACATAAAAACACCTGAAAGACAGCAAGGCTTCCATCCTTCTAAGGACCACACATCCTTAGAAACAGAGTAAATAAAGGCAAGTGCCAATAGCCCTTCCCACCATGCAGTTCTGAGGCACAAACCCAGACAATAGGCTGTCTGTCCATGCACTCATTAAAAAGCATCTGTTATTACAGGCTGTAAAAACACAGACAGGGCACTCTGCTCCTGGAGATGAAAGCAAACGGAACCCAGGAAGAGAACTTTATGTCCCACAGTGGTCCTCTAAGCATCCTTCTTTTGACCTCTATACCCATGAACTCCTTTGCTCCTTAAGGCTAGTGGTCCATCTGCTTTGAAGCCAGCATTCAGGAAGCTGCAGCCTCTCCCACCAATGCCTGTAGCACTACAGGCACTCCCACCACTTGCCAGCTGCAAAGGGAACATGCTGGGAATCTCTGACAGGGTGAGCCCTCCTTGTAGCAAAGCTATGGCACTCTGCCCTCAAAATACCCCTCTCACCACCCCCATCCTTCATCCCTAGATACCCAGGGTTAACAATCTTCCCACTTAACCCAGCCTTCCAAGTGGCTTGGAGAAGGTGATTGTAGACACATCTAACACCTACAAGAGCTCTGCAGGCAACATGTGAAGTGCTCAACATGTGAAAGAAAAGGAGCAAGGCATGGTCTGAGCTGCTCCTACCCTTACTCTGTTCATTCAACTGGAATGCAAATAGCTAGAAAGGATAGCACAGAAATGTTTTTGAGGGACAGTATAAAGACAGCTTGTCTGTTTCTTCATATTGTGTGACCTAGAAAGGGAAGTGATTCCTTTATTTGGCTGTTGCAATTATACAGCTTGAAGCAGTCAGGCTGTCTACCTTCCTGCAGGAGATGTGACAGCTCCCAGTGCCAGAAAGCTGCATTCCTCTACTTTGAAGAGCAGATTTATAATCCATGAGATGCAAAATCTAAAGGGAGTTATAAAGGTTTTCTCAAATAATAATAAAAAAGAAACAACTGCTACAGCCTCAATTATGGAGGGTTTGGATCTGTTTTTAGTATTTTCACATGAAAAAAAAGCATCAGCTGAACCAGAAAAAGATGACATAGGCCAGATGTTACCATGCATTATAGAAGACTTCTGTCACTGCCCAGCATCAAGCTGTCTTGGCTTCAGCAGATCCATCCTCTGGTCAGGGAGGATTCCTCTTGCTCCTTCCTCACCACACCCTCAACAAAGTCAGTATGGCAAAGGCAGACTGGAGCTGCAGCCAGCCACTTCAAAGCAGCCAGCCTCACTCAGAACTTGCCTCTGGTGGCCCAAAACAAGGAAGAGTCCAAAGACATCTGTTTTACCTTTCTTCCTTAACTGCTCCATTTTGTACAATTTGTATATTTGTATATTAATGGGTCTCTTTGAGTTCAGCCTACAGGAAGAAAAAATCTCCAATGATTTTAAGAGAAGACAACTCTGGCAGTTTTCAATGCTCCATGCAGTTTTTCTTCATACAAATAATGGAATTGCAGGTTTCATTTTTTCCTTCCAAAACAGTGTTGAAAAATCATCAGGCAGTCGCAAAATCTTTTCTCAGTCTGTTTTCCTTGTAAGGGAGAAAGGCTTTTAAAAAATGGGAGCTTAAATGTAACAACTGGAAACATTCTGGCCGAAACTAACCTCTCATTATTAGTGTATATGTGCAGTGAAGAAATGAGCAGAAAATTAATTTCTTTTAGTGTTTAGCCTACCTTTTAAATTAATGACATTACAGACTTTAAGACTGACCTTTTCTTAATGACCAGGCAAGAGCTTTATATCTTGATTTTCCTAACAAGAAGATGCCCATAGGGAAGTTCTTCCTGCCTCACTGCATGCATAATGTACAGAGTAAGCATTGCTCTTTGCCCTGCCATTCCATGGGATCAAGCTCCTCTTTGGTCCCTGAAGATTTATCTCCCCCTTCTCCCCAGAACTTACATGGAGAGAATGGACAGTGAGAAAGGACAGGTCCTTCCAATTGCTTGGCTCCTTCCTGTTCCTTCTTCAAAGTAAAATACAAAAGATTCCAATAACATCACCATCCACCCTGACTGCCCACAGCCAGAAAGGAGAACTGCAGTAACCCGGTCTCTTAGTCCCTGTCAGGTAGGCACCACTGTATTGATAGCCAGAATTTTGCATACAAAACCACATGCTTTCTCTAAACAGCACATACACAAAGTCCACAGAGATACCCCATATGTGGTTCTTGTCCCAGTCCTGTATGTCAGGAATTCTGTTCTTCATAACTATAGTTTGTCCAGGAAAACTGGATAGAAATATTCATAAATCTCAAATTGTAAACTAGGCATCTTAAATTGTATGTAAACATTTTTTTTCCCCTGGAAATACTGTAGTTCAGTAAGTCTGTAGTTCTACTACAGCTTCCTTACCAAGGAGCTCAATCAAAACAAGAGAAAGGACTACATATTTCTGTTTTCTGATTTCCCAGCTTGTTAGCTGTTTTCTTTTTATTAGTTAGGCGATTTTGCTTGACCTGAAAACTACTCTCAGCAGCATGCTATCACAGGACTACTTCCATTGCAGCTGGTTTTAGGTAGTCCTTTGGTTAGAGAAGGAGAAAGTAATTAAGTCTTTAAGTATTTATTCCCAGCTGCTACCAAGATCCTGTCTTTGTCATTTAAACTAAAAGGAAGCAGCCACAAATTAAATCTGTCTTTCCAGAGGAAGAAGACTAGACTTTCATGACAATTGCTTGCAGTCTTCACAAGAAAATCTAAAAAATAATGTACCATCTGGGTGTTCATCTATAATATAAGAACTAGTAAGTCTGTAGTACTGTAGTGGGGATAAAATGTGTGTGTGGTCCCTGGGCAAGCCTTCTTACATGGAGATGTGTCTGAGAAAGATTTGAACGATGAAGCATAATACCCTAAAATTTGTATGGCTAAAGAAGAAAACAGAAAATGTAGCTGCCCTGTAGAGATTTTCCAGCCACAAGGGGACCTGGAATTGTTTTTTGGGCCATTTCTACAGAACCTGCTGTTGCATACAGGTATAACACAACCTCTCTGCTGCCCATTTCCTCCCTGGGAGTTGGAAGTGGTCTCTTTTCCCCATGGTGGAGTGTTTGCTGGGCTGATTTCAGGCTGGTAGCTTGATGAATGCATCATGTTGGCTGGCATGAGCATCTGCAGCGATGGAGGATGGCTTGAGGTTGTCCTTCCTGTTTGTCCCCTGCAGCTGTTAAACTGATGGCTCTAGCACAGTGTGGAGCAAAGGGGAGGAGAGGCCTCCACTGTGTTTGCTGTGCAATCCTTCTATGATGGAAATTATGTTCTCTGGTTTCTCCTGCCTAACACTTCAAGAGAAAATGGATCATGTCTTTGCAGTTTTTTTGTGCATAAGGAAAGATTGTGTCTCTGTAAAACCCTAGGAGTAGCTCACCCTGCCTTGATCCACTGAGACTGAGCAACCTGATTCTCTGCCTTTTGTTACACTTAATTGCTGTGGATGTCTCTCAGGGGGCAATGCTAAGGAACATCTTAATTCCTTTGGTGTCGGGGACTGTGCCTCACCTCACAGGTGAGCCCTGCACAGGATCAAACTAATACAAGGAAAAGCCTGATGCAGACTCTTACATATTCAGGCAACTTTACCTGCTCATAATCTCTTCTTCCTCCAGATACTATTTTCATCCTTGCATGCACTTCTGCTGTGAGTTTCTTTCTGCTGAAATAGATCCTCCCAAACTTGGGAGCTTAAGGGATGAATTTGCTGATATTCACAGAAGTCGTGAGGCTGAAACTGGTGCTGCGTTGGCTCCGTGCTGCCAAACCACTGCATTCCCCATCCAGCAGCCAAAAGAGCTCCAACCCTGCATCCCAGGGAAGATTACCACCCTCTCCATTCCATTGGGAGCATAATATTGTTTGGTATGTAGCCATAAAGGAGACCTGAGACCTAAGAGCATGAGAGGGACTGAACTATTCCCTTCACACTTAACCTCAGCTGTGTTATCTAATCATCATTTCACTCACATAATGCTGTTTATTAGGCTGGAGCTGAATAGATGCAACTAAAATCAAAATTTGGTTCTTATTAAATTCTTTCTGCAGGCAAGACAGTTTGTGGTCCCAGAGGATTGAGAAGGGATCATCATGGAAACAAAAGTAAAGCTGGGTCATAAAATATCGCCCCAAAATTCTGTAGTTTTTCTTGGGTCAGTCAAGGATGGGAGGATGATCTGCATAAAATAAAATGGATAGAGACCTAGATTTAAAAAAGAGGGAATTTAGTCCAACCTGGATCTCAAACTTGTTGTCCTGGGAACCATCTTCATTGCAAATGTATCTAGTCTAAACCTCTGTGTTTTTGATTGAAATGTTTGCACAACTTACTATGACAAAATCCACCTCTGTGTGACTCTGCAAATGAGCTCTCCAGGTAGGTTAATTTTTTTCTCTATTTCTGCTTTAACCTCATTATTTCTGTCCTGTTCTCATTAACTAAGTATAGGAATTTGATTGTAGACAGTTTTTTTAGTCTCTCTTAAAAAAAAAAAATCAACAATCATGTTCACTCCTGCTTCACCCATCAAAAAACCCCCTTAATTCAGAGGCAAGTAAGGTTGCTCAAACAATATGCCACCATAACAGCAGCTGAAAGAAGGGATCTTTCCAGGTCACCCTGTCCCCATAGGTGTTGAGTAGTTTTCTGTGGAGCACCTCATCTGCAGCCAGTGCTCGGACTTTGAAGGCTTTCTGTAAGACCTTTCAAACTTCAGCAAATGTCATTATCTGTAATGACAAACTGGTGATGTTTTGGATAGGAATAGCTTTGAGTTTCACTAAACAGCTATTGCTAAAGCCTCTCTCTTGGGCACCCGAGGGCTGCCATGGTTAGTGAACCCGAGTGGCCCTGCTGGTTAGTGCCATGAAAATCCCATGGGATTAAAGTGAATAGAGGAACAGCTTCTTGTACAACTTACTTGTGCATTGAGGTGTGTTGATCAGTGTAGCACCCTTGCTGCTTCAGGCTGAAAGAGAAATGGGCTTGCTGTTTTCAGTGCTGAGGTGGCCAAACACTTCCTTCAGCAACAGTTTTGTAGAACATTTGTACATTTAAAAATTTACCTTTCCTCTGGCTGTTTAGCAAATTCCATGGTTGAAACTAGAAATCCATGAAAAAGAGAATTTTACAGGAAAAAACCCACGCGTATTAGTCAGATCTTTTAATTTTATATATTTAAGAGATTTATTACTTCTCCTGGGAACATTTGGTGCCTACAGCAAGTTATATTTCTCAAATTATCTACCCCAACCTAATTTATCTGGGTAATTAATATTGCCCCTCAGGGAGCCTGTGCCTTTGCTGTTGGACACACTAATAATTATATCTTGTCTTCAACTTTGGACACAGGTGCCTAAAGAAGGACGTCCCACAGAATAGAAGTACTGAAGTCCCGTTCTGGAGCTGCTGCTAATGATGACCAAGTTTAAGATATAGTCCTGTTTCCCAGTTCCAATTGTTTTACAGGTCTGCATCCCAGTCCCAGACTTGCTTTTGTGGGTATGATTCTCTGAACTCCCAAGGACCATATTCAGACATCAGAAATTCCACCTAAAGCCATATTTTCTCATGGCAGTGCTAAGCTCTCAGAGGCCTCTTGTTGGCAAGAAACTGCTCAGGTCAAGGCTGGAATTGAGGTCCCTGAATATGGCTCTGATGGCTTTCTTTACAGGCTCTTACTACCTTATGAGAAGGGGGGGAGGCATAGAAGTTAGGCACTACATCACATTTGTCAATATGTTACTTTCTTTTTTCCAGATGTCTAATAAAATAGTCTGTGGAATGATATCCTCATAGATCAGTTTTAAAATTAAATGAAAATCTCATGTTCTAAAGAAGAAACATGCTGATCTATTACCTAGTACTGCAGAAATAAGAACCACTCAGTGTTATAGCTAGGGCATACATATGAGACTGTATCAGAAGAATTCTAGATTCAACAAAAGAAACTAAAAATAGATATTGCTGAAAACACTTTCAGTGTTCCCAAATAGAAACACTTTAATAATTAAGCTTTTTCTAAATTCTGTCAATCAGAGAAGGATAATTTTCAAGGTATATTTATCTGCATGAGCTGTTTCTGATTCCTTCTTGTCTCCAGGGAAGCACAGGTAATGCACAACTACAGGTACTCTTCCATGCTAAAACTTTAGTGTTGGATTACTGGTGGAGAAAGTGGAGAAAAAACCCAAACAGGTTTTAGGAAGACTCACATGGGGAAACTCAAGTCAACTGAAATATTTCCAGTCTTTGCAGACATTTTCCTTCTGGAGCACTATTGTTACAAGCAGTATATTTTAATTTACCAAAATGCAGATTGTTTGCCTTTCCCTCTTAAAAATATGCTCAGACTTTGTTTCTTCCATTTGCAATTCCTAGTTGCATATTTTTCTGTGTTCTTTTTTAGCTGGTACTTTATTGCTAAGCCTAAAAGACTAAAAATTATCAATCACAAGATAAAATTGTGTTAGTATTGATCGGATCACCCTGTGTATTTAAAACAGACCAAATGTGCTGTAAGGGACATCTCTGCCACTCTGATAATCAGAAGCTTCTGTAAACAAAATTCTTTTTGCTATAACTATCAAAACATTAATACAGGAAAGCTGGAACTGAGTAAGTGGAGTTAACCTGTATTTGCCCTCCTCTTTACACATACATATATTTACAGAAAGTTTCTGTCTCTTCTGGTTGTGAAGATAACCTTTCAAGTATAAACTGAGAGGAATGCTGGCTTGAGTCTGGAGCCAAACACATGGAAACAATAACACTAGACATAAGCTGCCTTCATTCATCTCAGTGGGATGCTAGCAATGAAGTCTCCTTGTGACAATGTAAAAGCCAGACCTGTTAACTCTTTCAGTGCTACATTTTGGTAGCAGGAAATTTCATGTAGCTGATGTATCCATCACAGCCTGATTGTATTTTCCTTTGAAATGACATGCCATGTAATATAACCATGTATTTGAAATATGTACATAACCCACCTTTATTTTTGTCTTGACCAAACTGTACTTTAACTGTTTTAATAGCTGATGTTCTCCATATTAGATTCTGCTCTGTACTAAATGAGAAATAAAATCCCTTCTTGAGTAAGTTTTCTTTTTCAAGAAACATTTTTCCTTAAGGTTTTCTTTTTGCTTTCTTTTTTCCCTTTCTTCTTGCCCAATAGGCAGTTGTGGCTGAGCAGTCTAAAGACTAAAACCATCTTAAAGGCATATGGAGAGATTATCTGTCCAAATGTCTGTCTTGCCCCTGTTTTTGTGCAGAAAGCAGTGTGTCAGTTCCTACAGAGAGTGAACGTGGTGTGCTCATTCTATCAGCAAGCAGGCTTGGTCAAAGGAAGACTTACAGGATTCACTAATAGGATCTGCAGGATCTGATATCAGTCTGCCTTAAACCTCTGCTGCCTAGAGTCTTTGGCTGCAGTTACCAAGCTGGGAAAAGTGAAGTGTGACAAACCTCAAGGCTGAGCAGGAAGCTCCTCTGTCAAAAGAGAAATGTAGGTCAGTCTGCTTTGCAAAAGAAAATGTCTGTTTTCAATTAACTGCATCATAAGAAGAAGCAACTGACAATTGTCCCACCTCTGCTGTTCCCAAGCAGGCAAGCAGACTTTCCCTCTGTCTGCCACAACTGGAAGCAAAGGCCCCTGTAGGAGTCAGGAGTAGTAGTTCTTCTTATCACCTTGCTCCAGTTTGTATTGAGATTGACAGGAAAGAAATATATTTACTAATATTATCATTTAATGTTATTTACTCTCTGTTGCTATCTCTGTCCTCCTTCCTCTGTTTCTTGCAAGGGAAACAAAGCTAAAAGAGAATCTGATAGCATCACTCCAAGGACTGGGCTGGGTAATAACTTCAGAGTGATACAAGAACTTGGAGTAGTTAATGTCACAGCAAGTTAAAAGAATGCACTCTGGATTTCTAAAATGTGCTAACTCCTCAGTGGTGAAGAATCAGTCCTGTATGGTGTCTTGCAGTTCCTAAGAAACCCTTAATAATCTTTTGTTTCTTTCTTGGCTATTTATTCCAGTTGCATAAAATGTTCCATCCAGCTCAGTCCCACTGGAAAGTGAGGAGGTTTGGGTTTTTTCATTTCAGTGGATTTGTGATTAAGCTTATAATTGAGATTAAAAAGACTATGTGAAAGTGGTCTGAGCAAAAGTATTGACTTTTGCTAAACCCCATGAAGCTGAGAAAGTTGTAGTAATAATAAGAAACTTTTGAAATTTCTAAGTCTTGTCAGAGACATCTGGTACACTAGGTCTTTTTTCCAAAATCTGTGAGTGAGGTTTAAATTTTTTTTTTCTTCAGGAAAACTGCATTTTCTACTCATCAAACTGTTTAACTTAATTCCTAAATGATTACACATAAATGTTGTAGCATTCTCTTTCTCCAGCTGCAAGCTGCTGTATCTCAGAAAGTGTTTAGGTCTGTATCAAGCATTTATAGAAGAAGTTTACTTTCTTAGAAATATCACTTATCTAATTGTTTTTCCAAGCATGAAACATAATCGTGACCATTGTTTAGTTCTGGGTTTGTGTTTTTGTGAAGGCTGCTGTAGGTGGGCCTGAAAGAGGTTCTTCATGTTGGAAGGGAGATTTAGAAGACTTCCCCTTCTCTTCTTTTGGCTTTTACTCTTGATACATTACCCTCTGAAAATACACCCCTGAATCCAATTTAGCATGCTGCTTTAGACACATTAAAAAGTGAATGTCTGGATGACTGAGGAAGACCAGGGAGGTTGGAATGGGGTATGATGCCTTCCTACACTAAGGCTAATAAAATCCTACCCCTCCAACAAGTCACTCAGAACTCTTATCTACTTGAGGGCTCTTCAGTACCTTATGTCAAGTATGTAGGATGTGCTCAGCCTAACTCTCAGAGGAAATATGTTTCTCTGAGAAATAACATGCTCCTTCTCACTTCCTCACTCAAGAGAGATGGGCAGCTCTCTGGGACCAGGGAATCTAAGGCTTTACTTCCAGCTATGGTTTCTGTTTGGGAGTCTGATGGGTGAGTTATCCTGTTCCTGGGCTGCCAGTGGGCTGGTTGCTCACATGCAAACCTATGCAGAGGAGCAGCACCTTTGTGAAATAAGCTGAAGCCCCTCAAGGTAACTGGCATTGAGCATAGCCTGTTGGAAGCAGAATACAGGTATACTGATGCACAGTATGGACTTATATCTGTTGTTTTCTTTCAAATACCTCCTTGATGGAGAACATAAGTTGTAATTTCACAAACATTAAAATCACATTGTTCATTCAAATCAGTAAATGCGGGCACAAATATCAATCCTAGTGGCACAGACATTAGCTTCACAACATGTGTAAGTAGTTTCTTACATTTGCAAGTAATATGGAATCCCCTGAGTCCAGTTCCACTGCTATAATTACTACTGTATACCTGGACAGAATGCCAGTGCTAACTCTGTTGGGGAGGTTCAGATCTGTTAAGCCGTCAATCAGTGATTTTCTCATCAGTCCTGGGTGCTGCTGAAAAGAGCCAGATCAACAGGTTTATTCCATTTCAATTTTCTTTTGTCTGTTTGGTACTTTCTCAGACCTTTTACTGGGCTTATAGGAAGTTAAACTGTAAAGTTGTCCATCTCAAAGGCTTACTATAACAATGCAGTCCTGGCTGAAATAACTATTTTCAATTTGATTGTGTTGGGAGAGCAGCACATGTGTGCATGCATGTATATGGATGACTAAAATCTCACCCATAACACTGGTTTTACTATTGCTGTGGTGGAAATAACAAAAAACTCCAAGGTCCCTCTAGACTATTAAACGAGAATGAAACAATGCAGTGTTTTCCTTCAGTCTCTCCACCCTTGCCTGCAAATGTGATTTGTCCTCAGCAGTGAAACACTTACCACTTTCTGCCTGGGTTGAAGAAATTTAAAGCTCTGGAAGTTTCAGGGTTTTTTTCTTTCATTGAGGGTGAACATCTGAGGGAAGTACCTTACCTTCCCACATAACTGGGTTTGGCTAAATTAATTTCTTCTTCCTCTTTCCAACTTAGCCACTTGGGTTTCCGTCCTTTCTCTGGCACTGATGTGGATATTTTTACCCTGAAACCCAAGCTCTTGTGGTTGAATGAAGCTCAAGCTCTTTTGTTTATATATACATTTATTTGTGATTCTCTTGAGCATTTTTTTTTGCTCATAATTTTGGTCTCTCTTGCTATGAGACTTTCAATTTATGCATTGCAAAGAAAGAGTATTACCACAGACTAAAAGAACTGGTGTTTACAAATCCACCAGACCACTAGATGTTCCCTTAGAAAAACTGAATTAGGCAAAACTGTATTTCATAGAGTCAATGTTTGTCAGCTCAAGGCCTGGTCATTATACAGTATAGGAACAGCCATTCATTCTTATAGCTCTGGGCAGACAAGAGGATTTTGTTAACTGAACCACTTTGGAAAAGGATATCGTGACTGTGTTTTTGGATGTTTTCTTCACTACAGTATCCATGCCCTGGTGCTGCCCACCTGGTCAACCTGAATATCTCACATCAAAACTGGCCTACAGCACAGAGCAGCTCCTGGGGCTGCTGTGCAGGTGTGTGAGGATGCACAAGCAGCAGTTTGGGCAACTGCAGAAAGTGCTCTGATGCTGAACATGGTGATACTCCTGGAACAGCCTTGGGAACAGTTGGGTCCTATCACAAGAATGTTGTGAACTCACAGGGCTGATGGCAATGCTTAGGTTTGTATTTTCTCTCCTGTAGGTATAGCACTAGAGGAATTTGGGAGAGCACAAAAATTATAAAAAGCATGTTGTTTGCTTTCAACCCATTTATGCTTTGCTTCTCGGAGCTGCTCTGCTAAACTGAACCAGAAGTTACCAGTGTGGTCAAACCACCTCAAAACACTACAGTAAAAGTCAAAAACTCTGTTGCATACTTTAAAAACTAACTTCCCTGTCCCTGCACTCAGAGCAGGAACAGGACTGAGCCAAGTGTGCTCAGAGGCACCCTGGCTGCCTGATAGCCCCAAAGCTGCCCACAACTGGCTGCCTGTGCATGTCTGAGAGCACCTGGAGACACCTGGCAGGGTGCAAGGGGGTTTTGACACATGGAGTCCCACCAGTGCCAGGGGGTGACTGTACATGGGACCAGGCTTACCCAGGCAGAATCCTCAGGTGAAATAAAAACATATGTTTTTTTGTTTTGTTTTGTTTTGTTTTGCACTTTGGAAAGTGGACACTGATTTAGTCACCCCAAGTTCTCTCTTGAGCTCCTGGCTCTCTGCTGGGGACAAACACGTTCAGTGAATACATGTTGCTCTGCATGAAGGGATTGCTGCCCACCAGGATGTGTTGGGGGGCACCTGAGAGAAAAGGGTGGCAACAGAACCTTCTGCAGTCATTACTGCACAGGTAACATGCCCTTCCTCAAGAAATTAAAAGCAGACCAATATAAAAATGGGGTTCAATGTATTAACTGCAATTTTTCATGCAAACAGGCACTTCCAAGCCTCTTGTGCTAAGGATGAATGGAGAATGAGTGTCTTCAATTTACAGGACAGTCTTTGGCTATGTGGATATGGCTGGGATTAAGGAAAAAGCATTGGCACTTCATAGGTTGGTTAGCTGCAATACAAAGGTCGTGGGGCTCAAAAGTATCTGGGCTTTGATCCAGAAGCTTATATCTATCTCCATGTGAAAAACAGAATGAGGACTCTTTAATGGAGGAAACTTAAGTCTGCCTCAGACTTCTTCATTTTCAGCTAAATCAGAGGCATGCACAGCCTGAAATGCCAAAGTAAGTAAAACTTCATAGTTACTGCTATCTATAAAATTCTCATATCTTTGCAGAGATAGGGAACATTTCCTGTCACCAACATGTAGACAGCTTTTATGTAGGGAAAGAAGTTAAAGAAGCAGTAAAAATAATCCTCTGTTGGGATCTGCACACAACAGAGTTTGTACAGTTTAAACATTTCTTTTCTGTTTACATAAGTGAAAGGAGAACTGTGACAAGCTCTTTAAAGCATGAATATTGTGCACTCCTGGAGTGCCGTAAAGACCTATTGAAGCTGTAAGCCTTTCTCCAAGCTCAGTATTATCCCATAAAGACTAAGGATGTAATTCTTTTTCCTGAGGGGAGAACCTGTGATTATTATATTTTCTGATTTTGAAAAGAAGGTAATGAATCGATTCTTTTGTATCTTTGGATCAGTTTGAAAGTTGGTCAATGGTAATGGTTGTTTCCTTACAGTTATATGCCCTAGCATATTATAATGTCAAATAATAGGCACTGGACTTCAAAGTTGTTTTTCTAGATTTTCATCTGTATAAGAAGTGGATTTGGTTTATTAAATTTAATACCAATTAGTCTCCCCATGCCAAGTATCTCCCCATCCAGTGTCATGTGTACACCATTGGTTTGTGCTTAAAGATCGCTATACATGATTTGATCACTGCCTTTATGAGGTGCAAGAGCCTACTTTTGAATTCAACACCTGCAGACATTAAAAGTTCAGCCTTGTCAATGCATGTGGCTCACCATTACAGTGCTGTTCAGCAGATGAGACAGTCACAGTCCATGTCCAGGTAAACAGCTCAGTGAGAGCCTGATGGCCTCTGAACTTGCCAGGACAACTTGGAATTCAACCTAATCCCCAAAGGAACCCTACTGTGCTTAGCAGACTACCATAAAAGGAAGGAAATAAATATATTCCAGCTCTAATGAGAGAGTTGAGATCAACATCCACCTGCCCAGATTAAAGATTTGAAACATCTAAATATTGGCATGATGCATGCAAGTTGCTACTTGTTTCTACCTCCTTTTTTGGGGAATAATTTTACTCTGAGCATCCCTAGAAACTGGAAGCCAGATAGGGTAATGGCTTTTCCAAGGTATAGGTTTATGATTATCATTAAGCTAGTCAGCAGTGCTGACTGCTGGGAAATTCTGCCTGAGCAGAAATGGGGTAGTTAGGATTTTTTTTTCTGGAATGAATTTAGGAATTGGGACTTAAGCCAACTATTTATATACAAGGAAGCAGAATGGTAATTTTTGCAAATGCTCATCTCATCTTTCCATCTTGCAGAAATGCGTTCAGCAGTTTAATGCATGTGGATGCAGAAGTGTTCCCTGCTCAGCCTAAAAATGAGGCTACTCATGTCTCAGCCATTAGCTGTATTCCTGCAGAACAGTCAGGCATTCAGTCACTGTGCCAGATTGTCCTGAGGAAAGGAGAGAAAACATAATGGGGTGGAGATAGAAATGAGCATGCTGCCGAACTTTTCATCTTTTATAATATGTTGGGTTTCTGGACATTCACCCATCATAGGTGTCTGAGTTAAGAGACCTGCAACCCTACACATTCAGGGGTTAAATCCTCAGAACAGATTGCTAAAGCATGGTTTTTATTTGGCCTTAATTATGCAGGAAGGCCAATGTAATCATAGTTATTATTTACACATCTCCTGGCATCTGCTCAAATCCATCTTTTTTGCTACTTCCTGGAAGAAGTTAAAGTATTTTCATTTTTTGGTAGAGTGATATTGTTAGTACATTTAGTAAGAATGGATGTTCATGTTGCTGCCAGTATTGTTTTGGATGTTTGTATTACTGAAGCATCTCTTACTGTACGCACCATTTACCCTCCCATCCTGAAAAGGTAGGCTACTTCCAGAAGTAGCACTCTACCATTACATTCCTATGAAAAGGATGATAATGAACCAGATACTTCTTTTACAGTTATGTTTTCCAGCCTCTAAGAGGAGTATGAGATTTACATTTGACCTTTTCCCCTTTCCTTGGCTAGAAAAACGGTATGATCTATTTCAGCGTTATAAACCCCAATGTCCCACTGCACTAAGAAATATTAAATCCATCTAATAAATTATTGTTAGGATAAATGAACACACTTTAGGCAGATCTCGGAAGACTATTCAGGATTCTCCCAGAGAGCTAATTTCAAAGGATTTCTGCTCTTCCACTGACATTCATATCTATTTCTACAAGGTGGTTAATTTCAAGTGTAACTGTACAAGTATGTACCTATCCATTAAAACATTCCTTTCCCTCTTCAAGGAAAGATCCTATACTGGCATAGATTTTCAGCTCTCAAATCATGAGATTACATAACATCTAGAAGGCATGTAATATTCATGCATATGCCTCCCTTCCCTCCCTTCGAGAGGCAGGCCAGGTGAACAACATCTGGAGCTCTGGTGGATTTGTGTGCAGTTAATAAAGACAGCAAGACAGCAACCTGGAAATAAGCTGCAGCTGAACAAATATTCCCATATAGCATCTACCCCTATACCCACATCCTGCATATAATACTGCATTATATTTACCCTTGTATAGATCCTCATATGACAAAGGTGTCCAATTCTTCACTGAGAGAGCAGAATAAGGAGTGATCCCAGAACTGTAGGGAAATGGGACATGAGTGTACAGTCTCCAGCACCAGAACAAAATGGTTCCCAGCTCTCCTTTGGGTTTTGTTTTTTTATCTTTTTTAAACACCCAAAACATATTTTTCCTTGGCAACAGGAAATTATAAAGGCAATGCTCACCACTAATTCAAGTTTTCTTCTAGATTCAACATTTACTTCAAGGTAGTTATGTTGTTGGAAAGATTTTTTTTTAAAAGAAAAGATTTTTCAAATTATATATGTGATTATTCTGCATAGTTTTAGCTTTTGGAAGTGCTCAAAATGGTTTCAGTTGATACTAAGTGACGTATTTTGGGAATAAGATCTGAAAAACTTAATTTTATTCCAGCTCTGAATGACCTATTTTACAGCTGGAACCATGATTAAAAAAGAAAAAAAATTAAAAAAAAAAAAAAAAAAAAAAAAAAAAAAAAAAAAAAAAAAAAAAAAAGAAGTTAAAAATCTGGAAACAGTTGACAAGTTTAAGAGCTTAAGTGAGAACTATGAGAGTGGATAAGTTGAGCACGTCATGGTTTCAGCAATGAGAAATGGAGAGCAGCTTTGCCGTGTGCAGAGGTCTGAAATCTGTAACTTGTTGCATGTCTAAACAGTCCACTTGAAAAAGCAAGTGAAAGGTTTGCTGAGATAGCAGAAAGCTTGAAAAGAATTGTCTCTAAAGCAGGAATAAACTGTAATGCATTTTTGATTTTACAAAGAAAAATGAAAGAGAACAGAAAACTTTTCAAAACACAGAATTCTGGGCTCTGTTCTTTAACAGAGAATTATCAACAGAGATACTGGAAAGCTGCATTTGCAGCATGTGATGTGTTCATCACATAAAGAACACAGGCATTCATACCTTAAAGAGTTTCTCAGCAGAAATACTTTTCCTCTCAAGAAAATCTTTTCCTCTCTTTTACTCATTGTAATGACAAAAAGAAACAAAATTGTGAAGATCATCCCTTTGCCCAAAAAGTAAAGCTCCCATTTTATGTCTAGCATTTAATTTCATAAAAGTGAACTTTCTCCTGCTAATACAGATGAATTGGAAGAGGATTGTGTAACTTGTCCACTGAGTCTATTATTCCAAACTCAATACATGAACTGGATCAAGAATGTGCTGCTTCAGCAGTTCCACAGCAGGACTATCAGAACAAATGCATTTGTGTGCGTAGATATACAACTATATGAAGCTACAAAAAACTTGGTGTCTTCCAAAAATGTACAAATCCTCATATCCCATGCAAGGCTGTAGAAGGTAAGGTACACCATGTGCTAAGTTGCCAGGTTGTAAAAAAAAAAGGATATTGTGAGCTTTTGGCACAGAACAGCAGTAAGCCTCAGGTAGATTGGTAAAGCACTGAATGCCAAAGGTTTAGAAAAACTCCAGCTAATGGAGAAAAAAAAAATAAGAAGGAAAGGGGTATTTTTCAGGATTGTGCCAGGACCTTAGGATTTGATAACATAAATTGGTTTTGAAGAGGGAGAAACACATTTTCCAAATAGAGGGAAAAGTAAGACATAGGACTTTGGTATTTTGAAAGCCTTGAGTTATTTGCAAAGCCTGGAATGAGAAGGCAACACACCAGTAATGGAAAGAATGATGTTGTCATAGATACGGCAATTTCCATGGTAAGCACTAGCATAAAATCTTACATGGATCATTCTTTCTTTAAGGAGAGAGTATGTTTTCTCTAGGCTGAGTAGTATTTCTTCAGTACCTACTTTGATCAAACTTGTGTGTAAAACACACCAAAGATGAGCTCCAAGTGTTCCTCACAATCAAAACACATTTGCACTCTTACTGCTTTGTTTCAGTACAATAAGAAAATATTATCTTTACACACAAGCTTGTGCAGACATAGAGGGTTTCTTGTGAAAAAGAAAACAGTCCCATGAGAGCATCTCAACAGATATTTGCATCCAAATGCAGTCTTGTGTTAAGAAAAATCTTGCACGCTAGGAAAAAAATGCAGGTTATTGCACATTCTGCTAAACAAATTATTGATGATGGATTGATAATTAAAGCTTTTATCCAGGCCTTTAAAACCCTAACCTACTGTAGCCTACAAAGAAACAGTGAGCACAAATATTCTCACTGAATTCAAGATCAAGCGGTCTCAGACACCCGCACAATTTTCACATGGAAGGAAAAGTCTTTATAAAATAATCATGAGCAAATACACAGAGACCAGAACTGACACCTAGAATGAAATGCATCTGGTGACTGATGGAGGTGAATTAGTGCCTAATACATGGGGGAGGGCACCAAAGACAGCCCATGGATGTGGCAGAGTATTCTTTGCCCCTTGACAGTTCTGAACAATGCAGCTTCACTGTCTTCTGTGGAAAACAACACACCCACCCTCTGCTACCAAAGAGAAGACCTGTGTATTTGAGGGTAATAAATAGCTGTTTAGTGAGAAAACGTATCAATGCATTTTTTGTTTTCTGAACACTCCATAACAATAGCAAGGTTTCAACAGGCGTGATGTCAGTATGGCTGGGTTTATAAGCGTCAACTGAGAATTTTCCATGACTGTCATTCAGTGCACTTTTACCACAACTTCCCAAATGAGGTATTTCCTCATCACCTCTGTTTGACCTTTTAAAAGATGTTTCTCTGTAGTTTCTGTATTACATAGACACTTCATTTTGAATAATCTGTCTGGTTTTTTTATGGGTAGTTACTTAGAAATAGTGCAACCAGCTAATGCAGAACATTCTGTAGGTTAAAATAATACATATGCCCTTAGGGTGAATTCAACCTGAGCATCAGATTGGTAAAATAATTGGCAGGTGATTTAATTGAATTCTTCCTCTGTTTTAATGCTACATGAGGTTTATAATTTATTTTTTAAAGGTATTTTCTTCAGCATGGCTATTCCTGGGATGAAAAAGGGATTATTGATAAACAGAGGTACTACTACGATGTTCAGAAACTGGTTTTTAAAAATGTCTAAGCTTGTTAAAACTTATCTTTCTGTTTTCAAGCACAAACTGAAAGATCCTACCAGCTGGGCAATGGAGAGCCAACAGAGACATGCAGCTACAGCACTGCATGGGGACAGTGTTTTTTCAGCTAAATACAGGTCAGCCATGCCCACATGGTTCTGCATCAAACATGTTCTGTCCTTCAGCAGAACCTTAATTTAAGGGAACGTTATCCAATATGATTATGCTGCACCTAGCTCCAAAGATGGCTCAGGAATGCCTCATCCTCACTCTAGGATGACATGCTGATGTGCCCTAAATTTTTTTCGTGAACTTGAGACTCTTCAAGAATTCCAGGTTTCCAGTCCTATCCCATCTTAACATCTGGTTTTTTACTTTTTTAAAATTCAAAACTTGAGTACCTATTTTCAGAAGGTCCAAGGTAAAGAAATTGAAGGGAAATGGAGCATGTCTTTTTGTCTCCCCAGGGGAGATTAAGAGATATTTAAAAAAACCCATCAGCTCTTATTAAGGCCTCCTTTAAGAAGCTGTGTTCAGTAGGTTTCCAGTGGAATTGCCTCAGTTGTATCAAAGAAAAGTTATGAACAACACTTCAGAATCTGCATTCCTCTGGGCAATGAAAATTGAAGTACATTCAAGCTAAAATTCACAACACTAGATCCATGTTACCCATGTAACCCTCAGCTACCCATGCAGTGCAGTTTCCTGGCTGCGAGCAGAAAGGAAAAGTTTACCTGAAAGAAATATACATAGTTTAAAAAGGAAAGTCTTAACTTTTTTTGTGTAGATTTTCATAGGGAATTATTTCCCTAGAGCATTCCAAAGGATGGATCCAAACCAAACAAAGAGATTGCCATTCCATTTTAGCTTATTTGGTCTACTATTTAACTTGAGTTTTCCAGAAGACTTTGTGTCTTGGAGAGAAGGGTTCAGTTTACCTATACCAGGCCTTTTAAAATCTCCAAAATGAATTCCTACTCATGTGTACAGTGTGTTTCCATTTCAAGACAGTAACAGTGGGCCAGTAGACTAGAATTGGGATTTTTTTGATGATGAGGGTGAGGTTAACAAGACCTGATTTATTTCTCAGTATGCTTTCTCAGTTTTTGAGCATCCTGGTACCAAAGGAAAAGGTCAACATGAATGTATGTGTTGCTAATATTTTTTACCCTGTGCTAGAAATGCTCTTTCAATGTCTATTGTGTCATGTCTGCAGCTATTTTCACTGGATCTTTATCTGTTTTCTGCTTCAGGTCGTAAAAAGGACACTCAGTGGTGGTATGAAAACTTAAGAGCTGGGATAGAAGGGAAAATAAAACAGTAAAAGAATTTCTTCAATTTACGCTGGCTTAGTGCTTGCTAACCGTTGCCTCTGATTTTATCAATAAGAGGAAGCAATAGAGGTCAACTCAGAAGACCTCATTCAGAAGTACACAAAGTGCCAGCTCATCCCAAAAAGTTCTATAAAGCAACAATTTAAGAAGGGACTTAACATTGATAAGTAAATAATTCTGCATAGTCTCCATGACTATTAAATTTGGATTTTATGATGAATCAGGAAAAACTGAGCACTAAAAGTAGGCATAGAAAAAAAATATAAAAGCAACTGGAAGAAGCCTAAGACAATAAACACTTGAGTGATGTGTCCAAGTACCTTTGGCAATCACACACTGAACATCCCAACCCTTACAGAATTCACCAAGCTGAGAAACTCCAAAAGAATTTACAAACAAACCCTCCATCCATAACAAACAGGCAGAAGTGAAACAATAAATAGGACTGCACATAGTAGCAGGACCACAACAGTTTGTGTTTGTAACAGCTCTTCAGTTCTTCACAGGTAACATGCAGCAGTATTTCCCTGACTTACCAACTGGGGCTGGAGAACTGACAAAAGGAAAAAGAGCTGAAATAGTGAAAAGATCAAACAAGACAAATTACTTTGCAGTTAGACCTCTTTTTTTTTTTTTTTNGGTTTTGCCCTGATAGTCACATTTTTTATCACAGATTTGACAAGATGTCCTTGCTAGAGCAGCAGCCTAGGAACTCAGTGGGAGTTAAACAACAAATGTTCACGTTTGCTTTAAAATGGAAATAATACATTGGAAAGGAGAAAATCCATTTAAAATCAGGTAGTATTTTCCAGTAGTATTATTGAGAAGGACTCATTTACTCCCTATTTGAACATTAGTACTGAAAAGCTGGCCACCTTCAGTATGGGATACTTCCATAACACTGCATTTAAACTGATGTAATTTTTACCCTGGGAAGTGGGCTCTAAGTGTAACAAGGAGAAGGAACACTAAAGAAAAACTGTTAAGCTTTTCTTTCAGTTCTAGTACCACATTAGGTAACCTCTGCCTCTTCCCATTTACCATCCACACTACAGTGGTGGCAGCCTTTAAGAAAATGAGTGCACAGAACCTTTTTGTTTGGTCGTTCCAAGGTCCAGAACAATTCTCCAAAGCAGCTTATTATGTCACCTTTGACTGTGTTACTGGCACAGTCTGAGGAAGTGTAAGGGCAAGAAAAAGAGCAGAAATAAAGAAAACAGTGCTTGAGCTGACACTATGGAGATGAATGCTCATCCAGTGCTCTCAGTCTCTGGGACTGGGGTCTTATTCCAGCAGGGTGAGATGGGGATACTCTGAACACATTTTAGCCTTGAGAAACACACTTCAAATTCCTTAAACAGGGCAACAGTGATTTTAATGACCATTCCGGGGTTTGCAAAAAAAGGCTGCAGGATTTCACCACATGTTTTCTGAGCTTCTTTTCAAAGAAATCAGAAGCATGTTAGTTAAGTGCTCAGTAATGAGGCTTTTGGCTTTGTTGTTTTGCTGAACAGTTTCTCTAGGGCCTTGCACATCTTTTATATGAGCTGTGTTTAGATTAACAAAGAACTATCACATGCAGGCAGCCCTTGTTTACGGCATTTCATTGCAAAGGAGTAGAGCTGACTGAGGTCATCCCTCCTCTGTTTGTCCTGGAGGGCAATGTCCCCACCAGGGTGAGAGCCTCCCATATAGCTTCCTGTACAGGGAGGAGGGAAGAGGTGGAGCCCCTTATTCCTCTTTTGCTGGCTCCCAACCCCTCAGAGGCAGCGGATCATGCTTCCCAAAAATGACTCCAGGTTCTGGTCAGGCACAAGAACTGCTGATGTCCACAAGCTCGAACAGCACAAGGACTACACACAGAACTAAGCTGTTCTCTGCCCCATAAAGAGAAATGATCTGCCAAAAGAAAGGAAACAGAGGAGTGCACCCTCACAGAACTGCAACATCTGAAACTCTGTAAATTTCTCTACCCAAAGGCCCTTCTGTCAGGGTTCCATTCTCCTGGTACCCAGGAAATCCCACGGCTGGGCCTGCACAGGCAGGACCTGCTTGTTTTCAAGCAAGCAGAGATGAGATTGCTGTGGGGAAGAAGGAGGCAACCCTGGTGAAGCGAGGTCTCCAGGACTAAAAGTGAAAGTCCCATCGTTGCACCCTCTGGTAAGACCAGCAACAGCAAGATTTCCTTTCTATTTCCTATCACGTATAACTCAGCCTTAGCTGAATTAACTGTTTCAGTCTTAATATTAGAGTTCAATGCCCTGCTGCTGGAATGCATTCAGCCAGCATTGTTTTGCTTATACACAAACTCAGCCTACCTGATTTTAAATTAAACCTGAGCTGAACTCTGTCCTGGCAAGACTGTTGCTGAAAGCTGAGCAAGGTTGTTTCAAGCCAGCATGTCAGAAGAGACGCGCCTTTATTTGCGGTCTGTCTCAAGCTTGTCCCTGCAGGAGCTACCCCGCCATTCATCAAGGTTTGTATCACTCTGGGCTTCAAAGAGCCAAACCAGCCATGGTATCAAGCCCTGCTGCTCCTTTTGTAGCATGCCCAGGCATGCTCAGCACACACTGACAAATGAGCCCAATGGGGACATGCCAAGGCCTGCATTGCGATTCTCCTCTCCTGCCTTCAGGAGACAACTTAGCAATCTGAGGAAAGAAAACAAACAACAAACTCCTGCCCACTCCCTTCCAGCAGCACTGGAAATACCTTTAATACTAAAAATAGAAATTTGTGAAGGATTTTTTCATGTCATCTTGTAAAGGAAGCTTGACAGGCATGTGTGTAGTAAGTAATCATTGTTGCTGTCACATAAAGGCTTAACTCATGCTCCAAAATTTCAGTTCATCAATTTAAAAACTACAAGATGTCAGGCTCTCCATAGTAACTTTCATTTTGAGGTATTGATTTGCAGAAACGCTGTTCATCTGCCTCTCAACATCGAATCCCAAGCGGCTCTTTCCCTTTAGGAACTCAAAATAACTCATAACTTGAATTTACCTCACGTTTTAAGCCTTAAGGCACCATCCATCTGAGAACAGGAAATACTAGTAAGATAAACAGAACAGAAAACACTTTTGTCAGACTTTACAGATAGCAGGGGTTGGATTTTTTTCCTTTCTGCAAGCCTATTTCCCTCTAATACAACAAACATAGTTTTAGGCAGAAGCATGTAGAATGGTTTCCAAACTAAATAAGTTTCAGAGGTTATGTGAGCCTTAGAAATGTCTTTCAAATGCAATCCAGGCTAAGCAACACCTGCATGTGAAAAGTAAACAAGAGAAAGTCGAAATTAGGCTGAACAGAGAACTGGATTACCCTCCTTGGACTGCTTCTGAAAACTGAGCAAATGCTGTTAATGGTACCACACACACTTCCCTCGGGGCTGCAGAGCACAGCCTTGCTGGGGTGCTTCTTCTTCAACCTGTAAGTCAAGCACAAATCTTTCCTTCTGCAGAACACCAAGTTCTGGTTGTTTTGTTTTTGCTCTGTGTGTGCATCGTGTCACAAACTCCTGCTGGTTGTGGATAGAGAGATTGAGCATTTATGTATTATTCCCATGTCACTAATGGTTTAGACCAACACTTGGTCTGAGGAAAATTACCATCTTTACTGGTTTTAATGTTTCTCTCTAGGTGGAAGAAGCATGTAAAATACTGCAGGGTAATTCTAGAAACATTCTGCTTTATTCTTTAGGGAAAAAAATAAAAAAGAAAAAAGGAGAGTGTCTAGGTTTTTGATGTTCAGGCGCATAGCATGATTTTTTGGACTGGTAACATACGTATCTGCAGTTACAGAAGCATGGGCTATTCATGGATTCCTTTCATGTTACCACTCACTGAACAGGGAATGAAAAAAAACACTACCAAAAATAGCAGGGGAAGGGGACGAAGGAGGGAAGGGAAACAACACAAAAACCCTGCACAGTAAGTAGGGAGGCATGGCCCTTTCACTCACATAATGAAAAGGTTAACATGAAGACTGTTAGCACAGAAAGCTTCCATTTAAAAATCCATGGTGTTTAAGTATTGTTCTTCCAATCTGATCTGTCAGAAATCTCCCTCATAATTTCATTCTCCACAGAAAGGTCCTAAGTAGAAACTTTAGAAGTACGTTGCTATTGTGTTTGAAAACCTTCCCGACCAAATGAGGTTTCAGTCAGCCACACAACAGCATGGCTTTCTGACTCATAACCCTTCTCTGATCACAACTAACTCTGATCTTCCCTCCACTTCAAGCCCAAATGTCGATTTGTCTGTCTTCAATTGCTCACTAGCCTGAAAAAGACTGCTTTTAAAGTACTGAGTCAATTTTGTTCTAGGCTTAATACAACAGCACAATACAATTTGCAATGATATAGATTTTTTTCTTCCACCAGCAAAGTCTCTGGGGCATTTTAAGGAATCAAATATTGCTAAAAGAGCATCACATAAAGAAAGTTTTAAAAATAGATTTAAAAAACAAAGAGGAATTCAGCATATGCATTACCCATGTGGAGATGGTTTGGCAAAGGCAACGTGGAATTACTCAAAGCTTGCCCACGTTTTTTTCTTTTCTTTCCTTTCTTGGGGGGCTTTTTTTGGTTTGGAGGGGTAGTTTTTTTTTGGGGGGGGGTGTTGTTTTGGGGTTTTTTCATTGTTTTCAGGGGGTTTTTTTTGTTGGTTTTTTTTTTTTTTTTTTTTTTTTTTTTTTTTTGTTTTTTTTTTTTTGTGGGGGGGTTTTTTTTTGGTTTTTTTTTTTTTTTTTAGGGTTTTTTTTTTTTTGGTTTTTTTTTTTTTTTTTTTTTTTTTTTTTTTTTTTTTTTTTTTTTTTTTTTTTTTTTTTTTTTTTTTTTGGTTGGTTGGTTGATTGGTTAGGTTTTTTGGTTATTTCTGCTTATGGCAACATGACCATAGAAAACATGAGGCCTAGACTGTTATTAATACAAGCTTGTAATCTAGGAAGTTATTCTTTATTTCTGCCTGCTGGTATCCAGCAATTAAATACCTTGTTTTGCCAGGTCATTTGACTAAAATGAATGCCATTTCAAAGATATGGTATTTTCTAAGGTAAGATGGAAAGAATTGGATACTTTACTACATTTACTGTTGAGTCTGGTATATAATCTTTTTTTAAAAAATAAGCTTATATAATTCCTTGTTGTGTGTACTCTTACAAAGGTGATATGACTAAACAAAATGACACAAGTGAGGCAGAAAAAGAGATAAAGATTTTAGAAGGATTCTTTTTTCTAGCCAAAAGTAGCATACATGTCACTTAGAAAAAAACATTTTCAAATGGCTGCATCCATTCATATTTTTAGTTAGCTAAAGAAACACTTTCAAAAGTGTAAAACTATCTCAATTAAAAAAATAATATTAACAGAGAGCTGGTTAAATCGAGACACAGCCATAGAGGGGCAAGAGAGCACATCTACCCTCTTGCCATGGGATGGGGAACAAAGAATATATTTGGTGGTGCTGAGGAAAAAAGGGTGATGCCTGCAGTTCACCAACCCCCCCCACCTCTGCAAATACATCATTCATACCAGTGCTTCAACCATACCCAAGAACAGATGTTTACATTTGCATTTACAATTCTATTTGTTGAAATCAACTTCCAAACATTTGCAGTGAATTAGAATATCACCAAATATGGTCACACATTGTGATCTATGTCTTCACCTTACAAACAGACAATTATTACAAATTACTTTAAAAAAAACCCAAAACCTAAAAACAAAAAAACAGAAACCATCCCATGGATGGTAACTATACTAATAATAGGTTGTATTTCTGCTGCTGTGTTCTGGATATTATCTTATAAGCTCTATGTTTGCAACTTCTATTAACCTAAAAAATAATCCTTTCTAATATGGTTCCATTTACAGATTTCTCAATCACATTGAAAACCTGGCTAAGCCCAGCCACATCAGCCATCTTCAACCACTACAGAAGTAAGCAATTTTGTGCTCTGAGAAAAATAAATTCTGATTTTCCTTTCAGATTTTTTTTTCCTCCCCACACACAAACCCGTATTCCCAAAACACAACTCATTGAAAGAATGGGAAGTTGCAAGCACATGAAATGTATTTTCTGTGGAGCTTGCAAATACATAAAAGCCAACCATGTTATAAATTAAACATTTTTGGCCACAATTTCAAGTTCATTTTGAAGAAGAAGATTTGCTAAAAGGATTGTTTCTGAATCCATGGTTCAGTTATGAAAAAAAAAAAATTGTAGTAATTCCTCCTCAAGACTGTCAAGATCACTAAAAGCATCTATGAAGTTCTAGCTGCTCTAAGGGTGCATATATGAATCCACTGAAAAATTAAATAAATAAATTTTCACAGCAACCATCCACTTCCCTGTCCAAACATTGTTCCCCATTCCTCATGGAGGTCAGGCATAGACCATGACCCTACTACAGCACACAAAGGTTGCAGAAGAAATGTTCAAAATATTAAGTAAAGCACCTTTCTTCTTGGAGTGGGTTGGATTTTTTTTGGTTGGTTGCATTTGGGGATTTTTGAGGGGGAGCAGTGTGTTTGGTTTTGTCTGGTTTGTGAATGTGTTTTGGGTTTTTTGGTCTGCTTCTTTGGCTTCTTTTTCAGAAAAAGTGAGCTGAGAAGTAAGGTAAGACAAAAGGAAGGCAAACAGGCCACTTGGCCAGAGCATGCTCCTACAGCATTTGCACCTCACTTATCTCCATTCAAATGAAACAAAGAAGCAATGCTTCTTCCCATGGGTATTACTGAGAAGGTTCTCAGTTTAGCAGAAAGTCTGCTGCCAGCAACAGTGTAATTCATATAAACCCTCCCACAATTTTGTCCTCTTAAATACTGTACTTTGGTCCACTAATTCTACTCTCACATAATCCTCATTTCCAACCGAACAAGCAATTAATCCACAAATTATTTAAAACTGACAGCATCCTAAATGACAGAGAATTGCCATCCTTTCTACACTTCAGTCAAAAAGGTAACAAAAACTTGAAGCAGGCAATTATGAGTTCATACTATTTGTAGACCTGAATTGTAAGTATTCTCTGTAGTCATATAAAGGAACAAGTTAGCATAATACTTAAATCACTGGGCAAATGTACTTTTAAAATACCATGCAAATAGCAGGGAATCACCTGTCAGCTACACCAAACTGGAGTAAAAATTTAAATGTGATTTTCCAATACAGAGTCAGACAAACCTTAATAGGAGTCTTATGGGTGCTTTACTGGAAGAAAGAACATAGCACAAGTACATGGTTATTGAAAAAACCTTTTATATCTCTCCCTAGATGTTTAAGAATCTTACCCTTATGAAGTTTACCCAAGCAGCCAAATTAAATGTTCAGAAAGATTAAAGACTAAAAAAAAAAAAAAACAAAAAAAAAAAAAAAAAAAAAAAAAAAACCA
>WEIU01020997.1:7913-27232 GCA_013389925.1 Aegithalos caudatus
GGGTGCGCGCAGCGAGGCCGCCCCTCGGCCCGGGGGGTGCCCGCCAGCACGGGGGGGTGCGGACACCGGAGTTCAGCCAAAGAGTGCTGCGCGTCTGGGGAAACGAATGGCTATCCGCAGGAAGCGCACTTGCCTCCGCCTCCACGGAATCAGAGCATCTTGAGTTGGGAGGGAGGCATAAGGATCAAGGAGTCCAAGTCCTTCGATTGCCTCCTTCCTGTTCTTATAAAAATACCACCCGTGCGAGGCTGCATGAATAGCAGACTTATAGTACTTGTATTTACTTCTTCTATTTCTTGTTTACTTTCTTGGGACTTTACAAGGCTCTGATTTTATTTTTTATTTTATTTTTTTTTTTTTCTCCTGAAACGCTTTCTGTTCAGCCAGATGAATTTGAAGCAGGATGGATGTCTAGAATGACTGAAATACTGCTTCTAAAGAGCAGCGGGGAATGAACCTTCTGGGGATTTAAGTCCTAGGGTTAACTTATTGAAATGGATCTTTATTTACCATGAACCAAACTGTGTTTTTTTTTTTTTAAAGACAAAATGAATAAAACTGGTATTAACATACTGCATCCATTATTTCAACAGCCAAATTCTTGAAATTTATTATAAGCAAAATGCAGGCCAAAATAAATTAAAAATAAAATTCTCAATTGATTTTGATCAATTCCTTGTAGTTTAACAAATCTGACAGAGGTAGAATGTTCCCAAAGAAAGTCTATTAGGTTTTTTTGCCTAAAGTGATGTAGTTCAGACAATTCTGTGTGAATTCTGGGATGTATCTCATCAGACTCCACAAAGTTGTGTATGCTCAGGTTTTTCAAGTGGTCACAAATGTGATCTGTGCTTACAGTGGGAAGTGCTTTGTTCCCCCAGACCCCATCCTGCTGTCCATCAATGATAGAAGTGTGGGAAGAGTGGTTGCCATTGAAGACTGAGACAAGAGAGTGGTTTGGTACCTCAATCGCCTCATCCATAGACCAGCGTTGTTTATCAGGTGGTTGCACCTTCCTCGACCCTCTCAGCAGGGGCAGATCTCCTTTAGCCATGGGCTCTGACCTGCTCACACCTCATTTACTCCTCGAGTGCTGGGCTGTGGGAATGTTGGGTCACACTCATTGCATCAAAAACCAACTTACTGCACTAGTGTTATGCACAATATTCATGTTGTATATTTTCTTAAATCCTTTACCTTGGCCTGCACTAGTTAACAGGAGGTAAAGCTATCAATTATGGAACTCTCTTTTCTAACCATGACTTCTATTGAGGAAAGCAGAACGAAAATTATATATTTGTTTAAGTATTACCAGCAATTTCAAATGGATTAGAAGTAGCTGTGTTTGTGGAGATATTTTGTTTACAACCATTTACCTCCAGCCTTGAATAAGCATACTTTTGTATGGCTAAATTAATTAGTAAAATAAATAGGTAATAGAACATCTGAGGAATGAAGAGTACTCAATAATTTTTTAAAAGGACTATCTCCAAGTAGAATATTGTCAAATGTTTTCCATAAACAAATGTAAGTACTTAAGGAAAAATAGGATGGTATGACTATAAATGTATTTTATTTTATGGATTTCCATATTTAACATTTAAGATGCTTTCTGTATTTAAGTGTACTATATCATTTTAGTGTAATTGCTTTAGCACCAATAGATATGTATATATGTATATATGTATACTTTACTTTTAATTATTTAAGATAGAAATAGAACATCACAGGAGTGTGTACTAAAAAACCCAAAACAACAATGCTGTCTTTCTACTTGTATTTTTATACCTTTCTGTATGATTTATTATAAATCTGTGAGTCTAGTAGAGAAATACATTCATTTGTGATTAGCCTTCCTGTTTAACCCTGAGATTTATGTCATGACTGTGGGTTTTGATTGTCTTGGAAACAGGTTAAAACCAAAAAGCTTAAGTGTTCAGCTGCTGTAGACCCACAGAGTTCAGTCATAAGGGATCACTGTTTCTTCCATGAGCTCTATAGATCAGATATAATATTACTCATTTCATGTTTAATACCCAGTCTTATATTAAAAAATCAAAATATGAAAAATTCATAATTTCTTTATTGTTCCAATCATGAACTATCTTTGGTGTCAAAATAATAACAGAAAACATCTGTGTACCTTTTTATCTGAAGGTATCTAAGTGTAACTTCAAGCCACTGCTTTCTATTAGCACATTCCCAGGTAGATTAAAGATAATGTTTTTCCCAAAACATACTTTCTTATTCTAATTAGGTCACTTCTCAGTATTCTTTTTCTCTTTTTCATAAGCTAAACAAAGTGTCTCACAAAAAGGCTTAAGAAAGTTTAGATTTAATTGCTTTCCTTCACTTTTCATAAGTTCTCATCACTGAGTACAATACTGATGCTTAATATTGACAATGGAAGCGTTTTCACAATGCTCTGATAATGAATCCCAATTGCCAATAAGATTTCAAGATCTACTGGTTGCCCAGCTATTTCAAGTACCTTTCATTGTCATGTAATACTTACTTTTTAAATTCAAATGTTTCAAGCTACTAAATCTGATGCCTTATGAGAGTATTCTGCCTTCATACTTCTCTTTATTGAGCAAATTTGTAATTTCCTCAAAGCAGATTTATTTGACATGATGGTGGTCTCTTCAGCTGTGGGTAAAGTGGTAAGAGAGAGTGATACTGAGTCAACAGTGCCATATTTTTATTTTGCTAATCGAGTAATGACTAATTTAGAAAAAGGAAGTGAGACTTCTTAAAGCCAAAATAATGAGATAGGAAATGAAAATTATCTGTGCAACATTGCCAATACTCATTTATGTTTCCCTTATTAGTCCAAAAATGAAGATGTGAAAAATGGGGTTACCAAAGTTCAAGCGTATCCTGAATGACTGACATGTGCCATGCAGGCAAAAGGAAGAATGTTCTGCCCAAAGAGTAAATTAAATGGGAGCCTGCTTAGAAGAAAAAACTGCTGGAGGAGATGGAAAATGATTCAGAGCCAAGATCGGATAATTTGGGGATTGAGCTGGGGACAGGGCCCATGTTGGGAAGAGGAGCCGTGTTGGAGGCAGGAGGGCAGCAGAGCTGGGATGCCTGCAGGGAAGGAGAAGGTGGTGAGTCACTGGGAGCAATGTGGCTCCCAGGACAGACCCCAGGGCTTCTCACCCGGCACTGGAGGTGGCTTTGCTGCTGGCTCAGCTCTGGAGCTGGCTGAAGCAGCTCCCAGTACAGCCTGGAGAGCATTGTTCATGCTGCCATAAGCATCAGAGGGATTTGAAAACTTTCTTTCAAACACTGTGCTTCTCACAGTAGGTGTTTTGCAGATGCAGAGGTGGAAAGTAACTGAAAGAGCAAAGACATGAACACTTCTTAATTGGAGAAATACTTAGAGCTTTCTGTGTACAGTCTGTGTTGAAGCTGCCTGTTACACAGCAAAATTTACATTTGTCAGATTGAAGTAATGCAGATATGACTTAAGAATTCAGACTCAGAGATTTCTATTTTGTCACCACAAAATACTCTAGGGAAATCAGGGAGGAATTAGTAGTGTTTCCCAGTCAACTAATGGAATTCAGGTGTAGAATTTTAAAATACAATTAAATAGGTATATATTGAAATGCCATTTTAAATTCAGGAAATAAAAGGTGTGTTACTTCACATCTAAAATTTACAAAATATGTGTCTAACTTAGGGCAAGAGCGTAAAGACATGGGTAAGGCACCATTTTGACTAGAAAAGCAAAGGAAGTGAAAAGGGTAGGGAAGTATGGAAAGAGGTTTGTGGTTGGGAGTGTAAAGTTATAAGCCAGCATTTGCACAGGCCAAGTACATCTGAAGAGAAGAGCTGTCCATGAGGTGGAAAAGCAGGTTGGTTGCTGGCAGTAGAAAGCACAGCTGAAATAGGGAAACAAAGTGTGGGAATGAGGCTAATTCCAAATGGCAGCAGATTTGAATAAAAATGCAAAAGGCTAATCTGTAAACTTTTTGATGGCTGAGTTTGCTTGTCAGGAGTCCAGTGCTGTTGATAACCAGCTCTACTCAGAAGTGATGGTGCATTTAGTAATAGTAATATTGAGGAGATTAATATTGTGGTTCAGGCTGGGAACCACTACCATATATCCTCTCTATGGTCCAGCATATTTTAAAATTAACTTCACACCTTAGATTAAGCAATAAAATGCAGGGGAAAGAACTGAAATGTAGCAGATGGAAAGGAACTGTGTGAGAAGGACCAGACTAGTCTAGGTACAATACTGAAGGAGGTGCAAGGAAAATCTAAAAAGCCTAATCTCCTAAAAATATTTTCAGGGATGATTTAACTACAGAGAATGAGTGAGAGCTTGCAATATAGATGAACTTATGAAAGCGAGGTGGAAGTGAAGCATGCAGAGAGGAACCTCACAGTGGAAAGAGAGGATAAATGATAATTAAGTGATAATATTGAACTTTTCCAGAGAAATAAATAAAGGATTAATCTGAAGATTCCTCACAGCCTTGCTCATATCTCAGTTTAGACTTTTATTTAAAATGATCTCTGTGAAGCATGCAGTGGTGCTATGGCCTTCTAATTCATTTTCTTTAGTCAAACATTCTCAGGTTGGTACTTTAAGCTCCAGGAGTTGAATATTGAGCATGGAGGTTATACTGCTGTAAGAAAGAGGACTGTCAAAAATCTGTAGTTCAGCATAAAATTTTAAGGCTTTTTCTTTCCCTAACTGTAGTGTTGTTTGCAATAAAAAACAGATTATCACTTGGTGATTCAAGACTCTGAATGATGGCTTTTACATGATTTGAAGAATGCTGGCTTTAACAAAGTAAAGGAAGAAAAAGATCAGTAGTAAGTTGACAACGGATGAGATCTAAGTTCCAGTTCTGTTTCAGACTTGTCATAGCTTTGCAAGCAATTAAGACTCTTTGAGAATTTAGGGTAAGGTATTGCTATATAAAGAGAGGGGGAAAGGTACAAAATGATAATTTTAGCAATGTCATTTTCCCAGACAGCTGTGTGAGTCCAGCAGCTGCACAGGATTTCCCACCTTTCTGTTCTAGGTGACATCCTGAGTCTAGCAGAGCCTTGCAAAGACAGCAGAGCTTGCAGGTGCTGAAAAGGCAGGTACATGACTTTCCTCATGGTCACCTTACTGCTGCTAGACTCATTCATTAGGCAGCTGAGTTTGCTAAAGCAGGAGAAAGCCACCAGCAAAGAGAATAGTTTTCCTGTTTTGTGCAAGCTGCCCTGGGAAGACTCCCTTGTGTCTGGGAGCTGGTGAGAAAAGGTTAGGATCCATATTTTCAGTGGTATTCAGCCACTTGAAATCAGAGGGGGAAAGTCAAATACTGTTATATCCATTGGAAATTGCTAGCAGCACACAGATCCTTTTGCTCAGAGCAGGTGACAGCAATCCATGCATCTGAGCCCTGCTGTGCAGTTTCAAATCCAGAAAAAATGCTGAAGATGGTGAAAGGAGGCAGTGTAAACAACAGGTTGCCTTCCCATTCAAGTATTATTATGCTTCCAGACTTGCAATTTCAGACATCTCTCAATGTCAAAAAGCCTTTTGTATTATTTGGGTTTATTATACCTTCAGCCTAGGAGCTGAAAGGTTTTTTTCTTACAGCCTTGTATAAATGTAAAGAAATAGCCAGAAGGTCTCTATAAGAAAAGTTAGTCCATGTCTCAGTCTTCAGGCTACTCTAAATGAGGAATGACTGGCCTCAGGTTATTTTAAAAGAAAGATATTCATGGTAGATATTTGTGATCTTCAGAATGACAGTTTCCATCTCAGTTTTTAGAGGGCATTGCTGTGATTGAAAGAACTGTTCTGTATTTGTTCTACCTCTTTGTTTTTCTGTACCTCCTACCTGATGGAATATATTATAAGATGGGTTTTTTGTTTTTGTTTGTTTGATTGGTTTGTTTGTTTGGGGTTTTTCTTCTTTATTTGGTTTGTATTGGGTTTGATATTTGTGTGTATGTGTGTGTATTGCTTTCTTTAGAAGCAAATCCCTGTTGTGCCAAAGTTACGTGGTCTGTGAGAACTTAATAATAATAGGCCAGAACTAATCTGCATGCTCTGTTTGAACTGTACTCTACTGGCTTTCTTGCTTAGGTGAAGAAACAACTTTCTGTTGAATTTATACTCTGCAACTCAAATGAAAACCTGCATGAGGTAATAAATACAAACATATTTCTTCTAGTACTGCAGTATATTGTTGAAGGCTAGTCTTTACTCAGCATTTAGTGTGTGACATGGGCAGGGATGGGGAATCAAAATGTGTGCTGTACACAGCTCGCTCCTAGACAGAGCCTGATAGCACTGCAGTTGTCTGGAATGTCTGCTGCCTTTAAAGGGATTAAAGAGAGGCAAGGCCATGGCACACTTTTCTTTCACATGATCAGCAGGAGGTGAATCATACCATGTGTTTTCAGGAGCAGTAGGAAGTGATGGGACACTTTGGAGCCATCCAACCCATAGGCAGTATGAAGTGTTTACCTGCTCAGGGCCAAGACTGGGACCCACTGTGTGGTTGTCTGTCCCCTTGGTTTAAGCTACAGGGAAAATGCCTTTTGACTGCAGGGTCTTTTCTAATTTCAAATAGAATGTAACATCACTAAATGGACTAGATGCCTAAAAAAAGCTGTTGTGGCTCTTAACAACAAAAAATGTTTAAGGTGCCTGTGATAGCTCCAGTAGTGGTATGATTACTTGAGATGAAAAGAACATACCCAGACACACAGATGCTTTGTAGCCTTTATTAGACACAGAGTTCAAGGTTGAATGCTTTCACCTACCAGACGATATCCAGCATGACTGTGTTTCTTGAAGGCCACTATTGCTTTTAAAATAATTTGTTGATTTTTTTTTCCTGTGGTGGCCTCTAAACCTTAATGCTCAGCTATGGCACAATGATTCAAAGTGCTGCCTAAGTTTGCAAGTGGTTCCGTGGAAATCAACTGACCTTGCAGAGCAAAGTACATTTAACAGAGAAAAAGAAAGCATTATCCAGGCTTTCATCAAATGCCACTCGTGTAATATGGGCTGGTCTGTGTTTGGCTTTGTTGCATGTAACTGCCAGTAACACCATCAGAATTTCCAGGCACAGACCAACTGGGTTATGAAACCTGAGCTCCAAATACAGAGTGAAGTCCGAGGAAATTAGATGACCCATGTTGCAGACAGAATACAAGTTCAGTGTAAAATATTTATTGCACCAAATTATCATTGTAAGAGTAATAAAATGAAGCCATATTTGTAGGCTTCACAGTGATATATTTTTATGAGCTTAGAGCTGCTGCTTGTGTAAATTCAATAGAGAAGCTGTTTGGACTTGTTTCAAATTTCTGTAGCTACGGGGGAAGAACATTTATTCCCTATTTCACTTGTTAGAAACAATGAAAAGCAAATCTTTTATCTGTTTACTAGAAAATACAGCTTTAATGAAACTCACTACCCTTCTGAGTCTGGTTATTTGACTTCTCCAGAGATGGATCCAGGTTGCCTAGGGACAGGACTGACCAATCCTTTATGGGTCTTTTTAGAAAGTACAGATGAAAACTGTTTAGATAGGGTCAGCTGAAGTACTGCCCCAAATCATGTAGCCAAATGAGAGTATTTCAACTGATTTTGCTGGAGATTGAAGGAAACAATTTTTTGTGAAATTCTGACTTGACCTCCCTGGTTTCTGGCATTGATTTTTTCCCCAGGTCCTCAGCATCCTGGGAGCTGGCTGCACTGGTGGGGTCCCTAAATTATCTTGGCTCCCTGGTTGCAAGAGTGTTCATTAGGCGGGAATCCAGCCCTTGGAATTGTTAAATATTGAATGGTAGTTGGTAGAAACTTTGTTTGAAAATATCAAAACCATCACAAAGATGGATTGACACTTATCTGCCTAGGCCTGTAGCAGAATGCCTTTCATGGGGCTATGCTGACTGGAAGGCTGTCACAGTGGATGGGGTTTTATTATATATATTATATAAAGAGCTTTTATTATATGCTATGGGCTAGTGTCGTTCAGACTTCCTTTGTGGAGTGGGAAAGGGACCCAAACCCACAACAGCCTCATGCACAGTCCCTTAGGGTAATACTTGATTTTTCTGGCTTAGTTCAGGTATTGATCTGATTCTGCTTGAGACCAATTTCAAAGGTTTTAGAGATGGTAGTGCCCTTGGACTGTGCACTGGCTATATAAGAAAGCTGCTCCTGGAATCCTCATTGGAATGTCCCTGCATTCCTAGAGAAGCCCTATCATATGAGCCAGTTCAGTTCCTTCAGTGGCATGAAAGGTTGATCCCAACTTCATAACTAAAAACAAAATCTAACATGATTGAATAGAAAATATATTTATATATATATAAGCATTTAGTACAGGAATAACCTGCAACTTTTCCTGAAAAGTCTTTTCCTCCCCTGCCATTGTTGTCCTTACTTCTTTCTCTGTTGGGCATGTGTCTCAGTTTAGTGATTAATATAGAGAAAGAGGGAAAATACATTTTAATTCAAGTAGTTAAGTGGGATTTCTGGATAAAAAGTTTTCCAAAGAAAAAATAGATTGCTGTTTATCTCCCTCTGTATTTTCTTCCTTCCAGCTTCTCTCCATCAGTGGAAGAGGGGTAAGATATATTGCACTGATTGTAAGATAGGCTTTTCAAGCAGCTGTTTTTATATGAATAGTAACCAGTTTGCTCCAAGACAGCGTTTGATAAGATATGGCAGATTTAAAATTCAGCTGCCTTTTTAGACTCTTGTGGTCTTTGTGTAAACACACAAAACCTCTCATTCCACCTACTGTTTTTCCATTACAGACAAGATAGAAGCATCTCAATTCATATAGTTCAGGAAAAGAAGTGACCAGTGATACAGACTCATCATGAGCCTACCTCAGCAGCGACCAGCAAATAAAGGTACCTGTGTCTGACTAATATAAATTTTACATCTTTTAACACAGTTATAGAACTCCTGTTTGAAGAATTCTATGCTGGAATAATTGTTCATCTTTTATTCCAGTTTTGCAATTCAAAGAAACTAATTTTGTCCTTACATTGCAGGAGAGCCGTAGTAAAGGAAGGGTGACAAATGAGGTAAACACACACAAACTTTGTGAATTGCTGCTTGTCTTACCATTTCCTCTGCAGAGGAGGGGCTGAATTTCAGAGCTGTGCATTGAGCAGGAAACAGCACAGCTCAGAGGTTTTGGAAGAAGAAAACACAAGAAGGGTGTGAGCATCAGGGGTGCTGAGGGACAAATAATTTTAGCAGAGGTAGGCCTTGAGTTATCCAAATCTTACTATGATTCAAATCATACTTTTGAGAATACCAGGTTCCACCTCTTCATAATTCATCCTTCTAACCACCAAATAGGTTGATGAATGGGACTATATAATAAATACAATTACAATTTTATTTATGAGTCATGTTTCTAAAAATACTATGGGTTTGGGATGCCATCAGTAACATGAATTCCCACCTAGGTCAATAGCAGCTCAGGTTGAGAGGAATCTTGTGTGATCTAGCACAGCCTGCCCAAAGCCACAGCCCGATCAACTGCCATGTTGTTCCACTAATTCTTGTGATTTTAGTTGTTTGCATACAAGCTATTTATTCAGTGCAAATCTCTTGGGCAGACTGTGCTATGTCTGCCTTAACTTATTTGGCTTTCTATCACCTCCCTGATTTCTGTGATTTCCTTTCAACCCACATTTTTTCAGGTACTGTCAGTTCTCAGTTTGACCTATTGCTTTACTATAGGATCCTCCTTTCCTATCTTCCTTTATTATAGGAACCATTTCTGTCACAGTGGTCTGTCATATTTCTTTCTTAAAACACTGCTTAGATTTTTTTTTCAGCAGAAAAGTATTCAATAGTTAAAATATCCATTATTAAGGCTGGTAAATTTTTACCCATAGAGATAAAACCTATTTTAATTTCTCAGTCAAAGTTTGATTTTTTTTAAAAAATTGATCTAATTACATATTTCTGATTTCTGATAAGAATATTTTCTAGTATTTACATTTTCTAGGTTGCTGTTTCTCTCCATGGGTCCTGGTGTTTACTGTAGTATATTTCATTACTAAAATATGCCTGGATAATATACACATATGTAAGTAATTGTGTATATATAAATATTTATATTTTATGTAAATTCCCACATAATTAAACATTATCAGAAAGATTTTTTTTAATATAAAAATCTATTTTTGTTTGTTTATTTGCATATTTGTTTAAAAAGTTGTAAGAAAAGAAACTTCCTGATTTGTGAGCATCAGCTCAGATGATCTTTTTTCTAAATCAAACTAGGATAAGAGTAAGCAGAAACTACATGGAGTTAATTAAAGTGTACTTTTAAGCAGTCTCACTAGAAAAGCCAAAAAAATCACCCTATTAATGAAGTGCAATTTGATTAGAAAGTTGCTTTAAACCCATTGCCTGTTTTCATTTCTCTGGGATAACAGCAGAAAGAATTGTTGAGTACCATTGTGTAGAACTCATTAATAAAAGAGTGCTAATGCACATTTGCTACCAAGGTAAGCTGTGTCTTATATAAGTCTGATTCAACTAGACAAATGACCTGCTTTTAAAAGGAGATGGAAACATTTGCAGTTAAAACTGTGCTGTCAGATGTGCAGAGGGTATATAGCTCCTACAGAAAAGACGTTTATTCAAATTCTTTGAACACAGAAGGTCAAACAAGCCTAGTTAAAAGTCAAGAAAATGAAATCAACATTTGGGACTAAATCCTTGTTTTAGTGCATAGGTTAAATATCCCACATGTCCTCTTGGGATGTCAGTGGTCTCTGGGCTGCATTGCTCAATCAGTCCTGGAGTGGTGCAGAAGTAATCTGTGGTGACTACACAGCTGCTCTGCAGAAAAGGTTGATCTGTTATCTCAGGTGTGTGCCATTTCTAGTTCTATTGCAATTCAGCTCCTTAGAATAGAAATAGCCTCCTTTGTTATGAAATAACTTAGGAGATGAACAGTACCAGAGAAGAATAACAGGAGATGAGCAGCACCAGAGAAGGTTCTGTATTTTTCTTGGTGGGGTGAATAGTTGCCGAGAACACATCTTTCTATACTGCCATTGATACTAGAGGAAGAAACCACTTTTATGCATTAGTGATATCTGTAGACTTTAAAACATACAAATATCTTGCAAATAGCACTGATCATTTATTCAAGCAATTGTTGTACAATTTTATTTTTAAACTCAGCTACCAGCCTAATGCAATGGAACAACAACATACAGCCTGGTTCTAATCTTTTTTTCCCATGTAGTTCACTGACTGCAGGGAAGTTATTTCTAAATTGCTCCACCAAGCCACGATTTTCAAATGCAGGTTTAAAAAATAGATTACCTTCTTATTTGTCACAGAATCATGGAATGTGTGAATTTGGAAGGAACCTCTGGAGGTCATCTGGTCCACATTCCCTGCTCAAGCAGAGCCGCTTACAGACAGTTGCCCGGGACCATGCCCAAAGAGCTTTTGAGAATTCTGCGAGGCTGGGGACTCCATGAGCTCTCTGGGTAACCTGTTCAGTGCTCAGTCACCCTCACAGTGAGAGAGTGTTTCCTGATGTTCCAAGAGAACCTCCTGTGTATTAACTTATCCTGTCATTGGGCACCACTGGAAGGAACCTGATCTGTCTTTATTCTACCCACTCTTCTGGTTAAGTACTTTGACCTGCTGGCACCTTATAACACGTACCTTGTAAACTCTTCCTTGCTTACTTTTGGAAAGAGGCATAGAAAAATATTTTCAGCCCTTTTGTCCTCAGTTTATGTGCTACATCTATTGTCTTCCTTATACTGACTTGTTCCTTCTGTATCACATCTTTAAACAATGCTGAAGATAGCAGAGTTTCAGGTTTTGTTGAGTCATCCCACATCTAAGGAAAAGCAAAGGAAGCATTTTCTTGTAACTTTCTGAAAAATGGAAAAATGACACAGTAGAATAATGGAATCCCTTTCTTCTTCAAATGCATGCCAATGCACCTATTTTCTATATTACACCCATGCTGCAGAGGAGAGACCTAATCTGTGATCTTCACATTTGTGTGGTTCTCCTTCAACTCCAGGCTTCCATACAGTTATACAAATATGCAGGTTCATGACTATATGAAGTCAAACTCTTTCATATACCCTATTAGAATACCTTCAGGAATTGTGCTTAGGTAGACTGGATCCTAACAGAAGATGTCACTTATTTTCCAATGTTATGGTTTCTTATGTTGGACGAGTTGAGCTGATTGCATGCCAGAGGATTAAGAGTGCTCCACCCACTTGTGGCTTTAGGCAGGCCACACAAAAAAAATCACAGAGTGGGTTTTACCTGTACCCAAAGTGATATTCTCAGCTACCTACAAGATCCATGCAATTCAGTTTCAGGCATGTGGTACAAGAGGAAAAGGAGTAGTTCAACTCTAGTGCCCAAAGCAGAATAAAACTGCTGTGAAATGTGAAACACATTTTAATGATCTGATTCTTTATCTGTACCTTGTTAATTACAATCAAGGAATCATGATGACCAGCTAACACCTACTTTTGTATTTCTGAACTGATGATTCTTCGGTGAAGATATATAGGTCTGTCTTTTTCAGCTGTCTGCATTTGACTCTGTATTTGACATGGAGCTCTCCATGCCTATTTCCCCAGTTCCTGGTTCCTGTAGATTACTTCCACTAGAATACTAGTGGAAAAACATTCTGTCTTTTCTGCTAGTAGCTGTATGAATGTGTGCTACTGTTGAGTGATTATGAATTTGACCCAAAGGCAAGTGTCATGTGGCTTTTTTAGGAATGCAGCATAAAATGCAAGTATGTGAAGAACTACAGTAGACAGTGCAGTTTCCTGAGAGGAGATGCCACAAAATGTTATGAAATACTCCTAGCTTAGTTTAATATTTCTTCTGTGTTCTCCCACACAGTATTCAGAACAAGTTAAGTGACATGAAGAGTATTACACATTTTTTAAAACAGATGGAGGACATCACTTTTATGGATTTGAACAATTCATTAAAAGTTAGTTTCTGTTAAGATTCACCATGCTGTGATTTTTCTCACATCTTGTCTGCCTTGTCCAGGCTGATCGTAATCTAAGTAGGGGACTGAGGGAGTGCTCTCACTGATCCACCAGCTGATGTCTGAACCGCCCTCTCTTCAGCACAGAAATAAGAAGACTTTGCAGAAGGAACATAAATTGTGCTCCTGCTGTGCTCAGTGCTGCTGTTGATGGAGGAGACACGATGCTGTTGCATGAGGGAGGAGAAGGCAGCATCTATTCAAGTGTTGTAGAAATGTGTTTTCGTCCTCAACATTCCCCACATTAATGGGGAGATTTGAGCATAGTAGGTTAGTGCACATGTATTTTAGACAATGAGAACTGTCTCTGGAAGGACTTAGCAAGGCTCATTCAGGATTAGGAATTACTGTTGGATGTATAACAGGATGGGGTACCACAGGCACAGGCAGTATGTTTCTGCCTGACCTCTGCCATGCAACCCTCTCTCTCCAGAGAGTCGTCATCTTTCCTTGTGTAACCAGTCCTTTCCACTATATGTCCAGTTGTGTATCCATAACATGGCCAGAATGTTATTCAGTGTCCTTGTCAAGGCATTCTTCTGCATGTTCAGACATGTAAGGCTGGGTGCCCCAAGGTCATTTCATGCTCTGTTATATGAATGGGGGCAGGTCTGTCTCATGATAGTGGAACCCATGCTTTTGCAGAGAAATGGGAGGTACATAAAAGTGGACACTATTGGCGTGACTTTGCATGTGCCTGTAGTCTGGTGGGGATAATGGCAGGAACCTGCAGTTTGATTACAGGGTGGGTTTACACAGGGATGCACAGGGAGGAGCCGTAGTGTAGGGTAGTCACACACCTTCATGAGCACTTTATTAACATGAAAAGTTGGATACCTGGATGTTCTAGATCACTCATGACATATAATCTCCATATAAGGGCATTTTTGTGGTAACAATTCTTTCCCTGAAGTGTTGTCTGAGATTATAGATATAATTGATGAAGAAGTATTGTGATTTAAGACCAACATGACTATTCAGAAACTAAATGGATTTGATGTGAAAACACTTTTATCACAGATGTAAATAATTTTACAAAGTATGTGACTTGCCTGTCCCATGGGAAAGACAATGCAATGGAGGAGTCAGGAAAGAGACAAAGTAGTGGTTCCAGCTGTGAGTACATGGTCATGGAGCAGGGCCATGGGGCCCCTTTCCATTCTTCAGTAACTTTGGGCCTCAAAAGGTCGAGCACTGAGTAAAAAAAGTTTTGTTCAACCTTCCTCAACACCCAACAAGTCTCTGGGGCTGGTGCTCACAACCAGCCCATCTCAAAGGCTTTCTACAGAGACATGTTCACAATGCTTGACATGTATTTTACACTCAATGTACTAATCTATTTCTAGAACTATGTTACTTCCTTATCCTACAGGATTAACTAAAGTTAATATGCCAGCAGTTCTTGTCAGCAAAGTACCCTATTCCAATAGCTGCAAGTAGCAACTTTTTAGGCTTGACTTGTTTTATGCTGAGGTATGTCACGTCCCAAGAAATAGTGTCAGAATCAAATACCCTTTAATAATTGCACTGAAACTCAACGGTGGAAGGTCTGCAAATGTTTCCCAGTGTATTATTTTTCTAATATATGAGCTTATGCGTGCACCACACTTATTTGTAGTGCTATAAAGAAACACTGCTGGACAACTTGATTCAATTTGCTCACTGATTTGATTTCCCTTGGACTTCAATGGCATTTAGTTGTGTCTCTGCTGATCAGCTTGATGTTTAGCTCCATGCAGTGTTATGTTTTATCTTGGCTCCAAATATGTTCTCAAATTAACATGATGGTACAGATGGATTCTTGTCTCAGAGCCATATGATTGATTTCATCTCTGATATTCTGCTCCATCAACATGCAAGGAATTAGTCCTGACATCAAAGGGCAATCTGTTTACATTGGAAGTGCAAAATATTGTGTGCAAAAGCAATGCAAAACAGATTAAAAAAGAGAATGGCACTGCCACTGCTATTTTGAAACAAAACACAAACATACAAGGAAAGCCATAACTCTCTTCTCTAAAGCAATTATCTTAAATGCTGAGAACATAAGAACATCTGTAACTAGTCAGACTAAAGGTCTGTTTGGACTGCTATGCATGTACACTAGTGGCCAATTTAAGATGCTAGAGATATGAATGGGGCAGGCAGATGGTGATATACTTCCCCTCTTGAAGTCTTTCCAAAACAAAAATTCTAGAGGATTTCCAGGAAGTGGACCAGCAATAATCATTTTACATGGGTTATAATTTATCAGCCACTCAGTTTTTAAAATATTTTAGCAGTAACACACAATACAAAACATTAACAAAAATTGCACAAGAGCTTGTAAATTAATACAGATTTTAGGATATACTTTTTCAAATCAGAGAAATTCTGGCAGAAAGAATTGTTATCTTCCATTCTGTTTTGGAACATAAATAGTATTGCATTCATTTTGATTCAGAAGGTTGTCTTTTGTACTTGTCAGTGTAAAGGATGAAAATAAATAACTAAACAAAATGTAATTCTGACCTTGACACGTGCAGTCGAAAAGGGTTTGTTTCACATTTGAGACAGAAAAGATTTTATTTGATGACATAAATTACTTACTCTCTTACACTCCTCTTTTTAATATAGTTTCTTTTGATTGATGTAAAATAATTATAATAATAGCATCCCTTGAAAAAAATCCCCAAGACTAAAATGGTGAATGTGAACTAGACTGACAGAGAAAGAATACAGCAATAGGCTGGACAATCCATAATTCCTTTGGGTAATATATAGCCCTCTGTTATGCTATCACTTTTTTTGCATTGAAGACCTTTCTTTTGTGTTTTCCATTCCTCACAAATAATGAATTATCTGTTTTAGTCAGCTCTGGGTACTGAGTTGTTAATGTTTCAGAAGTAGAAAATGTTGTAAAGAGAAATATTTGTCTAGTAGAAACAATAGAAGTGTCTTGACAGGCTGAGAGAATTGAAGCTGTTCAGTCTGGAAAGAAAAGGTTTTGTGGAGACCTTGTAGCACCTTCCAGTATCTTAAAGGGGCCACAAGAGAGCTGGTGAGGAAGATTTAAGGGCATGTAGTGATAGCACAAGGGAGATGGCTTTAAACTATAGGAGTAGGTTTAGATTAGTTATTAGGAAGATATTCTTTACTGTGAGAGTGGTGTACTGGAACAGGTTGCCCAGAGAAGCTGTGGATGACTCATCCCTGGAAATATTCAAGACCAGATTGGATGTAGCTCTGAGCAGCATGGTCTAGTGGAAGGTTGAAAGGTCTGTCCAGAGCAGGAGTGGTGGAAATAGATGACCTTTGAGGTTTCTTCCAGTTCAAAATACTCCATGACAAACTTTGTTTCTTTGTGTGTACTAGCTCCAGGCTCCTTAAGAAGTTAAGTCTCTTTTCAGGCTTTGGGGAATGCAGTTAGAGAGTGTCCAGTGGAGCACCATGAGGATGGTAAGGGCCTTGAGGGGAAGCCGTGTGAGGAGCAGCTCAGATCACTTGGTCTGTTCAACCTGGAGAAGAGGAGATTGAGGGAAGACCTCATTGCAATCTTCAACATCCACATGTGGGGAAGAGAAGGGGGCGGGTATTGATCTCTTCACTCTCATGGCCTGTGACAGGACTCATGGAAATGGCATGAAGCTGAGTTGGGGGAGGTTTAGTTTGGATATCAGAAAAAGTTTTTCACCCAGAGAATGGGTGAGCACTGTAACAGGCTCCCCAGGGAAGTGGTCACAGCACCAAGCCTGACAGAGTTCAAGGACTCTTTGGACAATACTCTCAGGCACACAATGTGGCTCTTGGTGGTGTCCTATGCAGGATCAGGAGTTGGACTTTATTGTCCTGATGGGTCTCTTCCGACTGAGCATATTCTATGGTTCTCTGGTATTTAGAAATTGGTATTTAGATTAAAACCAGAAATAAAAAACCTGCTAAAACCCAGAAATAGAGATAATATTGTGTTTAGATGGACACACATAAGTTGCTGATAGTTTCTGCTAGGATGGATTTCCTCTGAAGAGATTTGAGTTTGTGTCCTTGATTTTGAGTGAGGATCTATAAGGCTTTATCTAGGGAAAGATGGCAATTTTTCCTCAGTAAACTATCACTGCATATACACTGCAGGTGTAGCAGATGCAGGAATGTGCTGCACAGGTGCATTGCAGTCAGGTACAAGGTTGAAGTCTCCACAAATTTCAGGCCCAGGCTGTGGGAGTCTTTGGTCACCCTTAGTGTCAAGATATGGTTTTTTGTGTTCAGATGTTCCGTGGCTTTTTTTGCAGTCGTAAATTGAGCTTGAACAGACTGCACACCATGAAATGCCCCCTTCACTTTTCCACATAATGGCGATTATTTAAGTTAATTCAAATGCCCAGGAAAGACTTCAGCTTTCTGTAACACTGTCCCAGAAAGCCCAGGAGGAGCTCTGCCTGATGGCTGGGACTGTCCTTTTTTAGACCAGGGTAATGAGCAGAGTTTGCAGCAGAAATTCTGGGAGCTGGTTTTGAGAGTGTTTGTGTTTTCCTGAGTCACCTTTCATCTGCCAGAAATACAGCTGTTTTGCAGCACAGTGGTTTCCTTCCTTCCAGCAGTGAGCACATCTGAACTGTACCTTTAAAGCCTTTGTATTAAAACAAGGCCTCCTACTCAGCATAGCTAATAGTTCAGGTTATAATATGATCAGTCAAACAAAAGATTTTTAAAAGCTTTCCTGTATCACGTGACCTAGGGAAATGCATTAGCTGAGTAAATATATTGTTGATTTGTTTTTCCATTAGCAATGAGTGATTTCTCTCTAAGTGACCTATAGTACTGCTTTCTGGGAATAAAGCTATATTGATAAAGAGAATGGAATGTAGAGGAAATATTTTCTTCCTTAGAGAAAACTTGTACACAAAACCAGGGTACACTGGTTTCTCTGGTTTTATATCCTTTAGATATGACATGGCTTTGTTGCTTTTTCTTCCTTTATCTCCAGGTCAAACAAGTCATGCTGTACATTTTAACAGAGGTACTGTTTTCATTTTCTAAGCATCTATACTCAGCTATGCCTTTAAAAAAGACAAATTCATCTTGTGACTGTCTGCTGTGTGACATGTTATATAATTTGATGTATATTTATTTATATCCCTCCATTGCAAGAAATGGCAGGTTTCACCAAAAGAAAACAAGACATTCATTCTCATTTGTTTGGGGATCCAAGATATGTCTGAGAAAACAATCTCCCTCACTGTTTGTTTCAAGATTGAGAACAGGAAATATAGAATTGGGATGGAGAATATGACAAAGCATTTGGCACTGTAAAATAATCTTTTAGAATCGAGTTTGCCCTATGATAGACAGTGCCTAAAATTTTCATGCATTTATGCTTTTCTGATATGTTAGGAAGTAAGTATATATGCACTGCAAATTGATATTCAGCAGATTTGTTAGTATGCAGATCTTTGCAAGACAATCAAGAGACCGCTTAGAAAGTATTGCGATAATAAATTTCTTAGAGCAGATGTTCCTTAGCAGATTTTATCTGTGTCATTTCAATGATCAATCCTTCTGACTTCTTAACTATTAACTACAGTTGCACACTTACATTTGATTGTGAAAAATAAAAGAAACTGAAAAGAATTTTATAAAATGAGTGTAATTTATCTGGAGGTCACTGAGTCTATGATAACGAAAAAAAAATTGTCCATAAAACTTACCATTAGGAGGGGAAAAAGGTTAGAAACTGTGCAAAACTGTTAGTGAAATGATTGCATCTTACATTTTGAATTATAGAAGTTCTTGCTAAAATTTCTTATAACTTATTAAGCCAAAGATCCAAATCTAACCTTCCTGAATTATACTGCCCCCTGTACACTCTTTATTGAGTTTTGGGGTGTTTTTGTTTTGTTTCACAGATGGATTCAGTGTGGGATTCTTCTCTAATTTTAACTTTCTAAAATCAAGGTATATATACCAAAATAGTCATCAAGGCTGTCTTCATAATTAGTAGAGAAATCTTAAACTAAAGGAAAACTTTATGTACTTTGAGACCTGTCTTAGCATGAGATTAGTCATATCTGGAGTTGCTTAAGTATCCCATTTCCTGTGGCTTAGTGCTGGCACAACCGTAGGCATTAATCAGTTTTGGCATTAATTCTAGCTACAGGCTTTGTCCATAGGAAGAAAATTTGTTCCATTGGCTTGGATCCTGAGCTATGGTAGGTCCAAATCCCTTTCTGCCCATAGATATCCTTGGTGAATAAAGTTATAAGAAATTTT